>KN831816.1:6315-35808 GCA_000827355.1 Hebeloma cylindrosporum | reverse complement strand
CGTCTTCTGGAATGCTGGCGGTATCATGATCCCGCCAAAGAATGTCCCAATTCGAACACCCGACAAAATACTTTGTGGACTGCCCAGCCCAGTCCTGGAAACGGTCATGATTCAGCTCGTAAATAGGAGGAATCCGAATAGACATACCTTTTTACGTGCCCTCATAGTCGGATGTCCATCACATTGCGTACCGTCCGATTTCTCGCCGCGGCAAGGCTTGGAGTGGACAACGGAAAAGAATCTTGAGTAGAATTAGCAGAACGCAGTAAAAAAAAAAAAAGGAAAACTACATACATGAGAGTCCGTTTCGCGCAGTGGAGTCAGTTTCATTCACACGCGATTCAACTTGGGCGTTGATGACATCCTTGAGAGATTTCGGATTGAGGTCTCTTCGGTCCTTCAGTAAATCGACGTTCACATTTTCGCACACATGAACGCCTGCACATTTCTGGCGCCGGCGTCGACAAACGGTGTCTTCTTCCCCAAATATGCTCACGAGCGGTTTTGAATCTGACGAGCCAGAACCTCCTTTCCAGGAATCTTGATCCTGTCAATCGGTCAATCAAAGAATTAGTGAAAGCCTAAGTGCCCTCACCTTGTTGCAGATAAGCGTATCAACGGGTAAGAGCTTTCCGTCCTTGTCCTTGATATTAAACTTTGGGTCGCTGAGATCCAGGATGTAGGCAACATCGACCTCCGGAATTGGCCAGTATGATGGAAGGTCGTCAAGATATTCGACGCGTGTAACGGACCTTTGGCGAGTGATTTTACAGGGATTGTTTGACACACAGGAGACAAGGCCATCGTCAAGCCACAGAGTTGCCTGTAACTCAAACTCTATGTCTGACATCGCGACATCCGAATCTGCCTCCTCGGCGTCCGACTCGTCTGAATCAAAACCACCGTCAATATCACCAACAGCTGTATCACTCGACATTCCATCATCTCTGTCACCGCGTAATACCAAATCCTCCTCTTCGGACTCCGAATCATCGAGTACAAGGACTTCCTTACCACCTTCTTGAATTGTTTGCCAGTTGGTTTTGCCCGGAGCCAGTTGCGACGCGTCGAAAGTTAAATCAAGCGCGTTAATTGGCTCTTCCTTGATGGGGGTCTTCAAATCGGGTAAGAAACACGCGTCAGGGTCTTCTTTGACACGCGTGTGATTGGCGTCCAGTCGTGGTGGGCCGGGGCTGCTGCTTGCTGAGACCACGGAAAAGGGTGTCGAAGGTGATTGTTGGTTGATAAATTCCTTGAGTTCCTTGAGGTCTACCCAGTCAGCATTGAGAAACTTGGCGGGGTGCGACGCGATGTACGCGGGACTATAGATCTAATTATGTAAAGGAAGTATCAGAATCAGTTAAGCGACGCCGAGATTGATTGACCTGATCACGAAATGCTTGAAGGACGCTGAAAGGGAGGTTCTGCAGGAAAGACGCGTCGTCGATGCTGTGGTTCATGGTGGGGGGTTGAGAGAGAGAAAAATGAAAAAAGGGACCAAAATTCATGCTTTTCCTTGCTCCTTCAGATTTAAGACCAAAAGTCGTGCTTAATTTATGTATTCCACAAAACTAGGATATTTTAGGTGATTTTACATTCGGGCTGCTCTTTTGAGGGCGGATGCGACCCAAAGCAGTTGTGCCGTTGATGCCGGGTGTGTGGACATCATATTTTGGGTGTGGATGCCATTCATGCTGAGAGTGTCTGTGTTTGGCTGGGCGTGGGTGTGCTCTGCCGAGTGTGAGTGTGGCGAT
This sequence comes from Hebeloma cylindrosporum, assembly GCA_000827355.1. Taxonomy (NCBI): domain Eukaryota; kingdom Fungi; phylum Basidiomycota; class Agaricomycetes; order Agaricales; family Hymenogastraceae; genus Hebeloma; species Hebeloma cylindrosporum. The sequence continues at coordinate 34,054 of KN831816.1, read as the reverse complement.
CCCTCACGAGTATGACAGTGCCGTATCTTGTATATCCTCCCTACATAGGTCGTAATTGCACTCGTTCGGCCTAGCATCGGTAAGGGATAGTTGAAGCAGTATAAGTAGAAACGGGGAAGCAGGACCCGTCGACGGTCGCTTCCCACGAGCCGGGTAAACGGTAACTGTAACCGGTAACCGATACAGCGACTGTCATTCTGCAAGCAATGTATGGTCTCAAATCCAACGATTTGGTTCATCGCCCGAGACGTCTACTAGTCCTTCCCATATTACCTGATGGTCGGTTTTCGGTCCTGAACTTGTGTGCGATCTTCGTGGCGTACTCGATCAACTGGGAATGAACTCGAAATGGAGTGCTGGATGGGGTTTGGCATGCACACTGTGTGCGATCCATGCATCACGTATCAATTGCAAGTATTTTTCTGTCAAATACCGCGCCTTGTGGATACCGTAATCTGGTGGCTTCTGTCTATCTGAAGTGGGCGTGATTTCCCATGAAGATATCAGAGCTTTCAATCGACCAGGGCCGCCGCGTGGAATGCCATCTCGTATGTTTCGCTCGAACCTCATCATACCTCCATGCACTCACCTCCAATTTATCGTCTGTCACAGGAAATAATTGATGAGGTTATCGATATGATAGCCTGTGAATTTGAACACGATTGGCATTTCAAGCAGGAACTTATGAAGAAATGCAGTCTCGCGTGTAAGGCCTTCCTTCACCGATCGCAACAACATCTATTTTCCTGTATCGAAATTAAATCCGGATTTGATTGCGACAACGAGAAACGAGCCCAGATGTGTCAACGGCTCAACAATCTCCTCAAGCAGACCCCGTACTTCGCGGACTACATACGCGAACTCCATCTGCGTCTTCCAGCCAAGAATAATGAATGGGTCTCACACGATCCCACTTTCTTAAGCATCATGGATTGCATCTCCAAATCAAAAAATGCCCTCCAGACGCTTTCCTTTACCGGCGGCCGAATGACCACGAAGCTACAGGACCCTGGTGCATTTACTGGCCGATTTTCGAGCCGTTTCGTGTCCCCTTATATCTCCTCCCTTCGTATTCACTGGCTATCTAATATTCCCATCGAGATATTGGAGGCTTGCGCCAACCTCACTCGCCTTGAGCTTCTCGATGCCGATTTCGAATGCTCTACTCGTTCGGCATGGGAGGGTCACAAGTCTCTTCCGCGACTTCAAACACTGGCATACAGTCATTCGAACTCGGCTGTCGATAAGCTTCTCGGAAAAGACCTTACTTCTCGCCCTCCAGTCGACCTATCTACCCTCCGGACCCTCAACGTACAAATGTGGGAAGCGGCAGATATGCAGTACGCACAAGAGGTGTTGGACGTATCATACCCTTCCTTGGAGGTTTTGGACATACTCAATGACGAGAAAATGAGCTCAGGTGAGCTTCATAATTTCAGCGTGTGCAAGGTTCTGATGGAATGTTAGATTCTCAAGATGAACTATTTACGATTAAAGGACACCTCAACCTGGCCCAATGCTCGAAGTTACGACGCTTTGTCATGGGCATCCTTTTCGGAGAACCTGAAATTGAGGCCCTATCCGGGGCGTGCGACATCCTCAAAACAGTTCCAACAATCAACCGCCTTCAGATGGTTTCTCTCTCGATATACGTCGGGTTTTTCTCGAATACAGGTCCGGAAGGGTGCTTTGATGCAGATTGGGAAGCCCTGGGTGGAGAGCTGGCAAGAATTTCGGACGGGAAAGATTTCGAAGTCATGCTTTACATGAACTACTACGACCCAAGGCCCATGGTAAGCACCAAGAAGATGAATAAGCTTTTGAAGCGCTGTGATTCCATACTTGGCAAACTAGTCGCGGAACGGTTACTCGCTGTTAAAAAATGCTCAAATATAAGGATCATGCTTAAACGAGGTATCATTACCCCACAGGTGTATTAGCTGTCAGAATGCGCTGTTCTTTTCATATCTCCTGGTAATTGATCCTAAGCACCAGAAATTTGAGGCCCTTAGAATCCCGGGCACGACAAAGGTACATCTATTCCCAGCCTGAGCGTTCCATCACAAAGGTCAAACCAATTGGCATCGCGGTGGAATTCTAATCCACGAAGCTGCCAAATGCTGATAAGTTCCGAGTCCCTTCCAGGCAGGAAAAACGGAAAAAGTGCTGGGAGTGGCAGTATTTTCCCCTTTTGCACGATATTTTATAGTGCTCTACGACAGATATCCAGAAAAACTTCGAGGAGCTCAAGAAACATCACCCAGAGATCATGCACAAACACAGACTCTTATACTGTCCTCTCAGAGGAACAGAAAGCCATGCTTAGTAAACCTGGGCGTTCAACTTATTCAAGTACGAGACCCGAGGCCCACACGACAGGTCCTTGGAGTGGGTTTCGCCTTGGGCTTCGCATGGCTCGTCGACAAGCGGGAACCCTACCGTAACTCCGTGTGCATCGAAAAGGGTGAAACCTCCTAGTAGCTCCCAGAAATCTGTTGGCACATGGGTGATGGGCATCCCCCTTCGTAGTTGGAGCAGCTCCAGGTAGTTCATTATCATCGTTAAAGGTGAACCCTCCTAGCAGTCGGGGAAACTCTCCCCAGCGACCGTCTAATGCCCGCCCCCAAGCCAGAAGTGCCAGAGCCCATACAGTGAAAGCCACGAAGCCTTTGAGACCAAGTGGTGGTAAATGGAAGAGTCGCCGTAGAACTATTGCAAGCCATAATTGAATTTTAGCAAGTGTAATGCAGCGCAAGGACCATGAGCTTGAAGAATGAAAAGGCGTGTCTGTCCTCCAGAATTATGGTTAACACAAAGATAGTGTCAAGGATTGCGGAAGAGAGTGAATGCAGAACTACTGACAGCTGTGACGTTGGGTGTTTTTAATCTGATTCCGGGTAAACCCGAAAGTCTCGACTTCGAGTTGTTCCAGCACGCCGTTTTCTGTAAGAGGGAAACTCACTCAAGATCATGTCCCCTCCCGCGGCTGGCCATGTAAATAAACGCCTTTGCCATCGAGATTCTCACAGTTGGGGAAATGGCTCGTTATGGTCTCGCGTTTTGCCTGTGTTGATCCCTGTTCACGCGTCACGGCCGCCATACACTTCCATTCCCTCCTTGGTTTTCATACTGGAAATTTCATTTAAATAATGGTATCGCTTAGCTGCATCTGGACTCTGCCGCCTGCGCTGGCATGCCCCTCTCCTCGTTGTCGCCTCGTTGGTGAATGTGGACCAGACCTAATTTGCTCACGTTCCTCACGCACACGCCCCGTGAATCACATTTGCCCTTTCTTCCAAGCAGAGATTTCAAGGTTCCGGTCATGTGCACAATACATAAACCGTATTCTACTCGTTTCAAAACACCCCGAAGTCCTGGAGCATTGAGGGGGGAATCATATGTCCATCCGAGTCGATCAGAACACCTGCCGAACCGTCGACGCCCCCTTGCTCAATCACTTTCCACAACCCTCAACTCACCAATTTTGCGATTATCACAGGAGCTACTCGACGAGATCGTTGATTCCGTCCCGTTTCTTGGCCCTTGTATTGATGCAGAGAGCTGGGGATTTCGATCCTTATGCGCTTGCTCCCTTGTATTCCGCGGTTTCCTCTCCCAACCCAATCTGGGTTGCCCCTGTTTTCAAAAATATCGATTGGAAGTTTAGCCCATGGTCACAGACAGGGGACCATATCCAGATCCCTCGAAAGGATAAAGAGCTTATATAGCATCATGAAGCGAAACCCGCAGATTGTTGCGGACATCCAGGAACTCACCCTAAAAGCTGCGACGGTTTATTCATAGGAACACAACATACGTATTCCCTAGCGAATCCACCTCGCATTGTGATAGACTATGTTCAAGTCTGTGGACAAGGCAATGATCGTATCCTTCCGTAATATTCCCAATCGCTCCTTAACAAGTCTGTGGAGTTGATTCTCACAAAGGGAATGCGCAAATTTCATCCTCTGAGCTTGCCGTTCTCTTCTACGACTGATGTTCTCATTGTCAAGGAAATGGAACGAGATGTGAAAGGCGAGCGCTTTCCCGGAGGAGATTTTCTGAATCTGCGTTGCGAGGGATTCCCAGTCGGCATCCAGGAGGCTTTCGGGACCAACCTCGGTAGCGAATCCCACATAAACTGAGAGGCGAAACGACTGAAGAGAGTTGACTGTCGGTACAGTCTTGAGGATGCTGATTATCCCGGAGAGACGCTCGTCCTGGGACAATCCGAAAACAACATTGACATGCAGGATCCGCAGATTTGGGCTTTTTATGCGAATCCGCCTTTCCAACGACACATGTTTTTCTAGCATTGAGTTACTTTTCAGCTGGAGCAAATAAAAGTAGAAAGAAGACATACTGAAATAGCGTGGAGGTATGCATACATTGCCTTGAGTCTCCAGGTATAGCTCCTCAAGAGAGTTTGTGGCCTTGATGATATCTTGCCCGCACAAAACGTCTTCAATCCGGTCGGTGAAAATAGTAAGGGTGCGCAGAGCAGATAGATGGATCGGATGGTAGGTGAACCCTTTCCCAGTCAGTTTTTCAATGGCTCCATGAGAGTTAATGTATTTCAATCTGCACAAACGTGGCCGAGGGATATGGTGTCTGGATGGGTTCGACCCAGAGTCGCGCTCGAGATCTGCATGCCGTAAGGTAATATCGCATAGGTTTACGCATTCTTGAATCATCCTTATCGGAGCATTTTTGATTCCCTGGATATGGAGAGACGTAATGAAGGGTGATATGAATGGGCGGGCAAATCCATCCAGAAAACCTTGGGGGTCGCCCAATTGACATGCCCCAAAACGGCTGGTCAATATTAGCCTTTCAAGTGGGCGTTTCGCCTGGGAGAGTTGGTCCATGACTTGTAGGAAGCTTGCATTTTGGTGAATCCAAACATTGTCGTCCGATGGGACTCGAAGTTGAAGCTCATGGATGTAGGTGACAATGTTAGGATTTTGCTTCACGATGCGAGAGAGCTCTGTGCACCGTCGGATGCATCTTTCGTGATCAAATGATCCTCCGGACTCGATTTTGACGCGATGGAACAGATGGAATTGACTGCGAGGAAGGAAATATTTGCAGATAAGGGAGCAGTAAGAGAGACACTGAGTTCTCTGGACAAGACCTCCTAACCATTCAGCAAGGCCATCGATGATTCTGTCGAATAGCTCCTGGGAAAGTCGATATACAGGAGCCTCGGACATGGGAGGTGTGGAGAGGCGAGTATTGTAGTAAGTGCCGAAGTACTGAGTACTGAGTTGTCAACGTTCCAATTGATCGGGCAATTGTGACGTTGTGGGCAAAAATCTTAAATACTACATACATACATACAGGAACTCACCCTGAAACTGCGCCGCCAACAATAGATGGCCATGGATTACTGAAGACGCACACATTCGCCGATTATCGGCCCGCCTCAAGTTTAACAAGCTGTGTAATCTTGGAACGAGGGACTGCATTCTCGAGACTCCCAATCCCGCTGCCCTCTTTCGGATCGCAAATACCATCTTCACTTCCCCTTGGATTGGTGAAGAACATCCCCCCTGGCGATGCTTAAAGACTTTCCAAGAGATCCACGAGATTCCCGCAGTTTTGATGTTTTGATGTTTACCCCCCCGAAACAATATCTTTACTGCGCTACAAATCGTGTAGAATCATAATGATCTAAGCAAATCGAATGCCTTCGGTGATTTTTTATTTTTTTCCGTCGAGCTACTATACAATTTGACGAAAACTCTAATACAATGACGGCGGCCACACTCTACCGGGTACGACGCACATTGTGATAAACTATGTCGAAGTCCGTGGACAAGGTAATGGCCGGGTCCAATATTTGCAATAACTCCCCACAAAGTCCGCGGAGTTGATTCTCACAGATGTAACTTGCTATTCCCATCCTTGAATATTGCTCCTCTGTTTCACGGCTGGTGTTCTCGTTGTCGAGAAAATGAAAAAGGAGTTGAAAGGCGAAAGCTTTCCCGGAGGCGATTTTCCCAATCAGCGCTGCAAGGGATTCCCAATCGGCATCCAGGAGGCCTTCTGGACCAACGTTGGTAACGAATCCCACATACACCGAGAGGTGAAATTCCTGAAGGGAGTTAACGGCTGGTACAGTTTTGAGCATGCTGTGTATCCCGGAAAGGCGCTCATCGTCTGACGGCCCGAAAACGACATTGGCATGTAGGATGCGCAGCTTTGATTTTTTGAGGTTAATGTGCCCATCCAATGACACATGTTTTTCTGGCGTTATTTAGCTGGAGCGAAGAAAAATAGAATGAAGGCGTACTACGATAGTCTGGAGGATAGCATACATTTCCTTCCGTCTCCAGATATAACTCTTCAAGGGAATTTGTGGCCTTCAGGATACTCCTTGCACATAAAATGTCTTCTAGCTCGTCGATGTAAGTAGTAAGGGCGCGCAACGTAGAAAGGTGGATGGGGTGGTAGGTAAATCCTCTTCCAATGAGTTTTGCTATGGCTCCTGGCGACTCGAGGTATTTCAGACTGCGCAAACGTGGCCGAGGGACGTATTTTCTGGATGGGTTCGGCGTAGAGTCGCATTCGAGATCCGCAAGGGTCAAGGTGAGAGCGGACAGGTTTACGCATTCCTGAATCATCCTGATTGGAGCGTCGTTAATTTTGTGGATATGGAGAGAGGTGATGAAGGGGGATATGAATGGGCGAGTGAATGCGTCCAGAAATCCTTGTGGGTCGCGCAATTGGCTTTTCCGAAAACCCCCCAAAGTCAGCTTATCGATCGGTCGATGCACCTGGGCGATCTGGTTTATGGCTTGCATGAAGATTGGGGTTTCGTGAAGGCCGATTTTGTCGTCTGGCTGGATCTCAAGATGAAGCTCCCGGACGTAGGTGGCAATGTGGGGGCTCTGCGTCAAGATCCGACCAAGCTCTTGACATCGTTTGATGGTAAATTCATGCTGAAAAGCCCCTTCAGACTCGATCTTGATTCTGCGAAAGAGGTGGTATTGACTGCGAGGAAGGAAAGACTTGCACACAAGGGAACAATGAGAAAGATAGAGCCGTCTGTAGTTCTTGAAACGGACGTCCTCTAATGATTCGGCAAGGTCATCGATGATTTTGTCGACTAGCTCTTGAGCAAGTTGAGAAATAGGGCTAGGATGCGACATGACTGATGATTGTCGTTGGCTAGAGGGAGCGAGAGAAACCTAGAGTTGGATTTCCAAGATCAATCGTCAGCTAGGTAGCGGATGAGGGAGGAAAGACCCTCCGGGAGTTTGCATGCTCCAAAAGGCTAAGGTCAATAGTTGAAACATGCATAACACATCATTTCGCTGATTTCGTACATGCCACATTCGAGGACGCTACTGCGGAGAGCACGAAGCAATTTACCGATTCACAAATGAAGGAATACAGATTTCTTTTTACAAAAACGACACAAACATAAGAAATTGAAGTCAAACACATTCCACACCTCGTTCAAAACCACCGACACGGAAGGAAAAAGCCGAATCACCCTGGAAGAAAACATAGAAATATAGCGAGATAGATGATACGTGCAGAAGGTCGGGAACACCTGACTGATTACTTTGATACTTTAGTTCCGAGTATACCTACTTAAAAGAAGGAAGGCTCAAGCTTCCCATCTTGAGCCGAGACGTCAGCCCACCAGCAACAGCAACGGCCAAAGCCAGAAGGAACCATTTGCCCCACCATTTACTCGTTCCCGAGAGAGCGGGAGGTCCGGTTGGGCGTGTGGGGAGCGACCTCATGAGGCGGAGCGTTGCGTCAGATTTATTGGTCTGTTTGATATTGGAATCAGTGAAGGACGGCAAGGTGGAAAAGATTGCCTACGGTGTAAGGTGGGAACCGGAACTTGAGAATGTAATCGACCCTAAGAGAAAGAAAGAGGCGGTCGATCAATGTTTCCCTTCCCATCTAAGATAAATGGACATACCAGCCAGGCGAATCCATCGATGCGCGCTGATGTGTGAACATATCGAAACTATATTTTCCCGTATGCATGCCATCTGGTCACAAGGAGAATTGATTCAACACTCTCCCCTTAATGAAAAGTTGAATGGAATAAGGAACGTACATCCACTTGGGCCCACACCTCCGAAGGGCAATCCGTCAGCTAAGGAAAGGGAGGTTAAACAGGCACATGTTTGAGAAAGGGACGGCAGCTTACCCCCAGGATGAATCACGGTCTCATTGGCTACGACAGCGCCGCTCTGGGTTCCGTTGAAAACTTGGAAAGATCGGGGAGTCAGAAGTTTGGATGCGAGCTATAGGTCAAATCCTACCTTTACTCTTAAATTGCTCGTCCTGGGAGAAGACGTAGAGGGCAAGGGGATGGTCGCTGACCCAAATATTAAGGAGGAGGTACAAAGAAACAGGATGGAAAATAGTACCGCTCATTAATGAATTTGATCGCCTCATCCACATTCTCAACAGGTACAATAGGCAACAAGGGCCCGAAAATCTCCCTAAAATCTCCCGTCAGCTATCTCTCCAACATTGTTTTGAAAAAGGAAAAAGCCAAAACTCACTCGCTCATCAAAGAATCACCAGGTCCGACATCCTTGACCACAGTCGGGGCAATATATTTGTTTTCCTTGTCGACCTCGCCTCCAAATACAATTGTGCCTTGGGTTCTCTCTAGAAGACCAGCAACACGAGCAGTGGCTTGAGGTGTAACGAGGCGACTGAAAGCACCTGGAGCGGAGGAGCGTTTATCGGGGTCGGGGTAGAACTCCTCGTATCTGGAAAATAAAAACGTCAAGTCAGCATCGAAAAGGTTAGACTCAAGCGAAGAGAATCGACAAAATGTGCCAGTTCACAATTACAAGAAGGATGTTGCACGCGAGAGAAGGCGAATTCGTAGAAAAACTATAAATTCGAAGCAAAGAGGGAGGACTCACGTTTCCTTGAGAGCCCCGACGAATTTATCCTGGAAGTCCTTCGGCACCAGGACATAATCAGGAGCAACACACGTCTGCCCAGCGTTGACCACTTTGCCCCATAGAATCCTCTTAGTGGCTGTCTTCAAATCGCATGCCGGATCGATGATCACGGGAGATTTGCCTTTGGATCGAGATGGGATAGAATCAGTCAACGTCAAAATGATTGAAGGAAACAATCAATCAAAGACCGCGCACCTCCGAGTTCAAGAGTGATCGGCGTAAGGTGCTTCGCAGCCGCAGTAGCAACTATTTTTGCGACGCGTCCACTACCTGAAAGGATAATAGATAAAATGGGAGGGTTAGTTATATACCAAAATAAATTGATAATGCAGCCTCCGTCGGGTAGGTTTCGACTGCTGGGAATAAAACAAACGTACCGGTATACAAGACTGTTCAATGACCGAACAGGCGCCATGGGAGAGAATCACGATCAAAATCTTAGATGTATACGTGGCTGAGAGATGCACGTACTGTGATCCCATTGTAATTCGAGGAGCTAAGTACAGCGCCGCGAGAAAGTAAGCAAGGTGTGTGTCTTTCGAAGTAAAAAGTGACTTACTTTCGTGGTCTCTGGAATAGCGCCATTAACCACCCTCACGACATCGTTATCGAGATACTTGGCGATCAGCTCCGTCATCAATGAGCTGGTAGCTGGGGTCGACTCGGAGGGTTTTAAGCAAACTGTGTTACCAGCTGCGATAGCTCCGGCCTGGAGGAAACGACATTGGTAATAAGTCTTTCACAGACACAAACGGCAAGGGAAGAGAAAGGAGCAATGCGTACCAAAGGCCCAATGCTCAACCAAACTGGATAATTGAAGGGACTGATAATCAACACAGTACCCTTCGCCTCGTGACGGATAAGGGGACGCATAGCGGCGAAGTTGAGGCTGAAAGGAGGCTTGGTTGGCTTGGACCACTTATCAACACCGTTGAGCTGCTCCGCGACTTCACCAATGCTGGGGATGATTTCGAGCCTGCATGCGAGCGGCTCTTTAGAAAAAGTATCAATAGAAACGATGGAGGGGAACTAACATGCGGCACTCCAAAACCGGTCTTCCGAGGTCTGCGTTCAACGACTCCTCGAAGCGCGTCATGTTGTCCTTGATCATGTAAATGAGCTGTGTGAGCTGGTACTTCCTGTACGCGATCGACTTGAGTTTGCCAGAGGCGAACCCAGCTCGAAGTTCAGTACGGATCTGCGGGGTTCATGTTCAGCAAATGCAGAAAAAGAGGGTCAAGCGGCAAGAAAGAGTGTAAAAGGGAACTTGAGTTAAAAGAGGGGAGACAATGGCAAAACAAGCAGCGTTTGATGGTGAAACCCGTGCCTCCGCCACCTCCATCCGAGTCGACGATAAATTCAGTCATCCCAACCCCATCCAGATACCGCGGGAATAGAACATGAGACTTACCCCTTCGATACTCTCAACGGGCGTATACACAAGTTGCGTAGCCATATCCTCTTCTTCCTTGATAATTAAAGGGGGGTAAAGCGGGAAATTCGGGTGGTGTGGTTTATGAAGCAAGGTACACGGTTGTTGTGACTGTCTGGAATGTCAAGTCAGTCCTCAGCGGTCTCAGCGCCAGGCTTATAAGCAGTTAAGAATTCGTGGTTTGGTAGTTTACGGTTCCGGGGAGGCCGTGGTGACCGAGAGAGAGAGTAATAGTGGTTAATAAGTACCAAATGATGTCTTTGGTTTGGTTGAAGCAACTGAATATGTAACCAACATAACCGGCACGTCGGCATCCGGTTCCTCGGCACCATTTTTGCACCCGAAGCTCTTCCCCACAGTGATAGTCGTCATCATCGATGATTCCATCCACCATGACCTTGCACGACATAGACAAAGTCCAAATGATGGATACGCACTCACGTCCTTATATGAATCTTAAAGAAACAGGATCACATATGATAACTATCTCTGAAATCGACAAAAATACGGGTAGTTTGCGGGGGTCATAGATAGGACGATAAAGTTCAAAGGAATGGTAAACGGTCCCAATGTGTCTTCTTACATACATAGAGTATATACCATGTGGTCATCGACATTGGCTCGTGATTGATTTACAGTAATGACGGCACCAATAACGAATTGAATGTTGCTCGCGATTTCAAGTGGTTTCTTACGATAGACGTTACTTGCATTCAATCTCCAGCTTCGTCACTGAGTGCTTGCTAATCTGCCGAGGTGGGTACGTAGTCCGGGATTGGGATTAGATATCAGTTCCCGGGAAATGTGGTGCCGATTGTCGAGTATGCGAGTCTGGGCGTCTAGAGCTCCGGCGGATGCGCAGTACGCCGCTTTTCCATAGGTTTAAGGGCGCTCATGAATGAGAGTGTATCGAATATCATCTAGGCTTGCCAGTTAAAACTCCAATTTCTCCAGGAGATTAGAACTGTACGAACGAGAATGCTATGTCCGAACGGGGTGGTAACCACCATAAACTGCATAATGACAAACATCCATTTTGATCTGATAACGGATTAACATGGGCTGATGATTTGACTTTTTGCCAACCACATCCAAGGACGCCATGGTGTCTATCCTACAATCCCTTTCTCAAGAGCTCATCGACGAAATCATTGACGTAGGAGTTGCTATGGAGGACAACATTTGCGATGATATATGGCGATCGAAATGGAACTTCCTTTCGAGCTGTGCTCTAGTTTGCCGTTCTTTCCTTCCGCGCTCCCAACAGCACCTATTTTCACAAATTCACCTAGGGGATAATTTGGATAGAAATAAGCGGGTGAGGGGTTTGCGCAGGCTATCCAGGATCCTTCAGGAGAGTCCACACATTGCAGGATACGTGCGGGAGCTACACCTAAAGCTTCCATGCGATGACAATACATGGGTCACGGAGGAATTTCTCTTCCTCTCCATTATGGAACGCATCAAAGAGTCAAAAGGCTCGCTCCAGAAGCTGACCCTCCTAAACCACGCATATCCTAAGCCATTACACGATCCAGCCGCTTTTGTGACGCATTTTTCGAACCGATTCATATCTCCCTTCATCACATTTCTCGACATTCACAGCTTGCAAGTTCCGACTGCTATTTTTTGGGCCTGCGTTAATCTCACTCATCTAAAGTTACACCTTGCCGACTTCGAACTCACTCCCTCCCCAAGCCTGGGTATTGTCCTTCGCCCCCAAATCAAAATCTTGCAATACGGTCTTTCTCACCCCGCAATTTCCAAGCTGCTAGGCATTCACACCGTTCCCATCTCCCTGTCTTCTCTCCGAGTCTTGAAGTTGGGGAAAGCAAGACCTCCTGATCTTGCATGCTTGCAAACGATCATCGATACATCAGGCGGTTCTTTGGAAGTATTAGACCTATTCGAAGAAGGTCCAATTTTTGACGGTAAATAAATATTCATCTATGGTTGCTATGAGATCGCTTTCTGACTGGATGGAAGGTTTGAGCAAGTATCATATTCCCATCGATGGATGCATAAATCTATCGAAGTCGACATCCGTGCAGTTTCTCTGCTTTGGTGCTTTCTTGGGACGACCTGGAACAGATCACCTATCGGGGGTCTGGAATACTCTGCAAACGGTTCCGACGGAGAACCGTGTCCGTAAGATTTCACTTACCATTTGCATAGATTTCCTCAACACAACGCGGACTGGACCCTCAGGATGCGTCAATGCCAATTGGGAAGAACTTGACCACGAAATCAACCGGATTTCCATGGGAAGCCTCTAAATTTCGCTCTGCGCATGTACCTCCGACTTCCAAGCCCCAAGGTAGATCAGTCTTCCGCCAATTCACACCAGGACTGTGAGGCAGCGCTTAACAGGTTGATAGAGGAAAAGTTAAAGCTGGCGAGGAACTGTCGACATATCAATATTACTCCCCATTCCATGGTACTGCGCCATTTATCTAGGAGGTAGATCACGGAAAACTGGCTCTGATCAATCCAATTTGCCGTTCCAATGTCACCTCCAGCAAGAAAGGAAGAGAAATATCCTGTACATGCATATGATCACTATTTCGCTTCTAAAGTTGATAAACGGATGTTGCTTATGAGGCCCGATTTTAAGCGCCCGTGGACTGTTAATGTCCAAATGAATAACTAAAGCTTTGAAATTTTTTCTCCTCAATTTAGAGCGCTTCAAAGCCTGAAAGAAATGAAATACGTATTTAGTGCATATCAAGAAACCAATAAGGTAAAAAAGGGTAACCGGTAAAGATATCGACAAGGAAATCGGTTGACTGACAACCTGTTTCTCTCGTTGTTGCTGTTCGCGATTCCTGTACACTGAGGACACAAATGCCTGATGGGTCGTGTACGGAACGTTCCGCAGATTGGCCACGGGTCCTATAAGGATGAAGATAAGAAATCATCAGATTTCTCGAACCGCGCACCATAGGACGGACTCCATTGAATCTATTGCATCCAGTTTCCCACAGGGAAAATAATAATTTCTCTCGGCCGAATGGGCATGGGAGAATAACCTGGGATTGAGGACCGAACATTACCTGGGATTCGGCACCGAAAGACAGGACCCCGGAATTTAACGTCAAATGCCTGATCCCTATGCGGAGGAAAATTTGAGAAAAATGTGGATAGGCCTCAGGCCTATCCGGAGGAAAATTGGGGAAATTTTTCCAAATCCCTGAGGCGTATCTGCGGATAAAAATTGTGGAAATCAGGTTCGGCCTGATGCAAGTTGAAGTCCGGATAAAAACTGGACAAAATGAAACCAAAAAAAAAAATTAGTCCCTTCCGACATTGCATGTGCACGAAGTGCAAATCTTTTTGCAAAATATATAGTAGGCCTGAGGCAATTTGCGGATAAAAATTTGGAAAACCCTATGCCTGATCCCCCGTGCGGAGAAAATTTTGGAAATTCTGTGCGGAGAAAAATCACCAAATTGGACGATTTTGGGATCAGGCATTTGACGTGAAATTCCGGGGTCCTCGAAAGACTCGACATCACAACGGAACGGTCTTAAGCGCAGTAGAGATTTTGTTTCGCGAGAGTAGAGAGCACAAGACTCTGGGGATCTGTTGGGAAGTCAGGTTCACTTTCGAGATGCAGTTGAAGGTGGGAATCGCGAATGACTTCCTCAAATTTCTGATGAATCAAGTCTTGGAAGCGGTTCGACTTTCCCCTCCGTGGAACAGAAAAATAAAGTTATCTAGGTTTCGGAACGACGTTGTGGAATGTCCATTGCCTTTGTTCTTTTTTTACGGAACAAAAGGACTCTATGGTACCTTCCTACTTCGGATTGTCCCAATATTTTGGGACGTATGGAAGCCTCAAGAGACAGGCACCAAGTTGGTGGGCGCATCATAGCCTCTGGACAACTTCCTACGACTTCGACGTGGAATTCATGTTGATCCCGTGGATGCCATTTCGGAAACACGGTTATCCCCAATCAATTGCGGAGACTTCGGATCGAGATGAACAAATGCCCTTGCCAGCGACCCACATGACTTCTGCAATCGTGGGCGCACCTCGTAAGTATCAGAACTCTTATGTGGGCAGCCCTGCATTCTCAGGTTGAAGCTCCAATACCACCCCTCGAGATACATTAACGGAGGAAGAGACCACGATGACTCCTGCGTAATGCGTACCCTCCGCATGCGAAGCCGTTTTCCTCGTCACATTATGCATATATATACATATTTGTTGTGGTAGCTGTTGACAGTTTCGATAAGGATCCCGCAGAAATGATGCTGCCAGGACGTGCGAGAACGAGTTTCCCGATCAAGGGATTGACACGTGAACGATTTCGATCTTTTCGTCTTTGTCCCGCCAGTTGAGTGTGGCCCCGTTAAAGTATACATAAGCTTTCCTTGCGGGTGAATGTGTTGGAGTTGATATCCAGAACTCCCCAGTTTCCGATACTTATTGGAAATCAGAATACTTGAGAAAATCATAGCAGCTTTGCGCTCCCTGATGCAAGTACATCTCGACTCGGAGACTCGGAGACTTGAGCCGACTCGGAGGCCTCAGTTCAGGAGCAAACGCTGAATTCGAAACAAAATCAATCTTCCATCCTTCTATACTTGACAATGACTTGTGGATGATGATGGTAAACTCAATGACATCCGTGACATCCACATTTTTGGCCTTTCGGGGCATGTCAATGCCCGGATTTTCCCTCCCACGCAATAGCTACGTAACGTGATGAAGAAACACAAATAACTTGCGAATAAGGCTAAGGCGATTGATCCTGATTGATCTGATAGCTAAAGGTTTCCCTCTCCCTCCGCCAACAATCGTTACTCATGTCTGAGCTCGCCCCTATAACTCAAATTTCTCAAGAGCTAGTCGACAAAATCATCGATGAACTTGCCGAATCATTGGAGAACGACCTTTCCTACCGATGGGATGGTCTCTCTCGCTGTTCTCTCGCTTGCAGGTCTTTCCTTCCTCGCAGTCAATACCATATCTTTCGCAGAATCAAAATCCAATCTGAAGGAGCTTTTCATCATGACTTTACCGTTAAACATTGTAAAGAGCTTTGTCGGATCCTGACGCAGAGCCCCCAGATTGCCACCTACGTCCGCGAGCTTCGTCTTGACATCCGGCAAGACGACAAAATCGGCCTTCACGAAACCCCAAGCTTCATGCGAGCCATAAGTCAAATCTGCCAGGCGCATCACCCGCTTGATAAACTGACAATTGGTGGCCTTTTTCGGTTAAGTCAATTGCGCGACGCACAAGGATTCCTGGACGCATTCACTCGCCCATTCATATCACCCTTCATCACCTCTCTCCACATCCAAGCAATAGACAATGCTCCAATCAGGATAATCCAGGAATGCGTAAACCTGTCCGATCTTACCTTGTGGCGTGTAGACGATTTCGAATGCAACTCCAGGCCGAACCCATCCAGACACCACGTCCCTCGACCACGGTTGCGCAGGCTGAAATTCCTCGGGTCGCATGGAGCCATAGCAAAACTGACTGGAAGAGGACTTACCTACCATCCCATCCACCTTTCTACTTTGCGCGCCCTTACCATTTACACCGACCGGATTGAAGACATATTGTGCGCGCAAAGTATTATCAGGGCGACAAATTCTCTCGAAGAGCTATATCTGGAGACTGAAGGAAACATATGCATACCTCCACGCTATTACAGTGCGTCTCTACTCTATTTTCCTTCGCCACAGCTAAATACTAATCTAATGCCAGAACAACATGTGTCATTGGAAGGGCACATCAATCTCAAAAAATCCAATCTGCGCATTCTACATGCCAATGTGGTTTTCGGGCCATCGGACGACGAGCGCCTCTCTGGAATACTCAGCATTCTCAAAACTGTACCGGCCGTTAACCCTCTTCAGTCATTCAGCCTGTCAGTTTATGTGGGATTCGCTACCCAGGTTGGTCCAGAAGGCCTCCTGGATGCCGATTGGGAATCCCTTGCAGCGCAGATTCGGAAAATCGCCTCCGGGAAACCTCTCGCCTTTCATCTTCTTTTTCATTTTCTCGACAACGAGAACACCAGCAGTGACGAAAGACGGCAAGAACGAAGGATGAAAAAAGCACATTCCCTCTGTGCGAATCAACTCCACAGACTCGTTGGGGAGCTATCGCGAATATTGGATCCAGCCATTACCTTTTCCACAGACATCAACATAGTTTATCATGATGCGAATGATATCATGTAGGGCGTGCGTTGCTGCAGTTGTGGTGCTTGATAAGTGTGTACTACAATAAATGAACGTAGCATGTGTACTTGTACTTGCAGATTTCTTCTCTCAACAAATTGTGGAAATAATGCGCGATCGGAAAACTGCGATCTCGTCGCCAATCGGTCCGCTGCGGGTCCTGCGGGAAACGTCCCCTCGATCGGAAATCTTGGACCAACCTCGGACTTTGCTAGCATGCGGATCATTCGGGGTCGGTCAGAACTCTACCCCGATGGGTATAAAAGCAATGGTTGATGATCATGGCACCCTGAGCGAGTGACGAGCGCCCAATGAGCGCCCAATTATTATCGCATGCTGGGGAGCATCTGAAAGTTGTCTGAAAGTCAGGTAAGGTGAATTCAGTTGATCGCAGAGTAAAAGGATATTGATGCTATTGTGCTTCCTGTACATTACTTAGACACATTTGTAATTCAAGGAAAGACTTCGAATCGATCGAGGATCATACATGTATCGATCATATTTGACATCGGCTACTAAGTAATCTCAGTGGATAGAAAAATTTCAAACCGCTTGTGCAGGGAATCTAGGCAACATATTCGACATGCGTTATATAATACACATCTTATGGGGCCTTAGCTCATGCCGACCTATGCATAATGCTACGAATCGCTGTCACGCATATCCCGGATGTCGGTTACTCGCACGATGGAATCTTTCTCACAGAGGAAAATAGAAGGTCAGGTACAAATGGAGAGGGTTGCGATCGCAGGGTTGGAATTTGAAAGGAAAATAGAAGGTGGGTGAACGTTGGCGTTTTCCATGGAATCTGGATCACGAAATTGAGCAGCATCGATGATTTTGTATAAAGTCAGGTCGGTTTGCAAATTATCCCTCCAATTCGCTGAGCGAATTCATCGCCCCACGTAAGTAAGTCATTATTGAGAATTGTTGGCATCCAGTTATTGACGAGCCCTAAGTCTCCGACTTCTATTACAGGCGCTGGTCGCTGTACTCCCTGCATTTTTATTATGCGATCTCTTTTGTCCGTTGCTTTGCTATGGTTTTCCCTGATCAGTGGTCAGTGCACAATGATTTTGCATAATTACGGGGTATAAAGTAACAACCTTCTAGCCTCTGTTTCTATACCACTGCGGATCCACGTCACTGATCCCAGCGAGAAACATCCCGATAATGCTCACAATGTGGATAGAATGAACAGAGCCCATGTATCAGGTCAGCTTCTGTCCGAAGTTTCAACCACCGTGTTCAAGTTGACCGATTATATTTGCCAGCGAACAAACAAATTGACCAGATGTATGACGTTATCCACAATCTTCACTTGCCTGGCAACCAGGCCTTGGTCCACGCAGCATTTGGACATGACGCGAATATCCAACAAATAAAAAATAACATCCACAGCCTGAAGCATGGCACGATCAACATTGCCAGGCTCCATAATCCTTTGATACCTGAGAACCTCCGAGGAGAACAAGCAGCTCCCTTAGCTGGACGTATGTGGATCACCAGACAAACCCGGTACATCTGGGAACAAATTTCCATCACCATCCTACATATCAAAGCGATGAACAACGTGGAAGAACTCTAATCCACGAAGCCTCCCATGCCCTTTTCCATACCGTAGACAAACATCGAGATCACCAGGGAAAAGTATTGACAGGCTGTATGTCACCCTCATATCGCCCATCGGCTTTCTTGCATGATATCTAACGGTATTTATAACAAACAGATGCATGGCATAATGACTTCAAAACGCTCAGGCGCGATCATTCACCTCACATGCACAAAATCGCGGATTCATATGCTAAGTTTGGTGAGGTTGTGAGTCAGGCGCATCATTCTGCTCATCAGGAAGCGGCTCGTCAGCACCATTCCGCAGCAACTGCCCATCATGACGCTCAAGCGGTCCACAATAAGGAGGCAAGTCTCCACATTTCCCTCGCGCAAGCTAACCCGGGGGCGGCGCACTTCCACAATGATGCTGCTTGGAAACACCGGGTTCAAGCAGATGCGCATGGAGCCCGCTCCAATTTTCATTTGGTCCAGGCGAACTTGCACCGCTATGACCCGCACAAAGCATCCATCGCCTCTGGCCATCATTCTTCGCAGGCCGCCAAACAGTCCTTCACCCAGGCCCAAGCCACCATGAGCCACATGCAAGCTGCTCATCTCCACTACGACGCTTCGAATGCTCACCACAATGCCGCCAAAGCCCATGGAGTTCTTCACCAACAAACTGGACACCCGGGAGCCGCCCAACACCAAATACTTCACGGCCAGGCAGCTCATTACCACCACAGCTCCTCCGTGAATCATATCCAGCTTGCCCTTAACCACTCCCCTGCTCATGGCCCCCATTCCAACGATGCTCATTCCGTGCATAACGGCAATCAGTCGGCGGCCCACGCTAATCAGTCTATCCTGAATGCTCATAAGGCAGCTCGCAAGGCTGTTGATTCAGCTCAGGCGGCTCGCAATGCTCATCATCCGCGCCGCCACTAAATGGGTCGTTTAATGATTACTTCGTTAGACAGTTTACAACTAGCGTCTTTGGTGCTGTGTAGTTTTATTCTCCCTGCGCAATCTAATGCAACAAATTATTGGACAAATATCTGACCTTCTCTTGAAGGTGTATAAGCGGCCTGTTTTTTGGGAGAGAGCTAATATATAATTCAGTCGTCAATAGACAAGTGTTCACCTCTTTATGTCCTGACATTGCTCGTCGTAAATTCTCATCCTGCGGTGGGACTACTACCGTGGTAGCTGTATGGATTAAACTTTGACATTCCCGTTCGTCTTCGTCCCGAGCCGATTCTTCCTGCAATCCTCGAAGTTTCCCTTGCTTAAATGGTATACGTACATTTTACTAGTTCAGTTTACGAATGGTTAGTCATCCTACACAACCAGAACGTACGGCATATATCTACTCCTATTGATTTCGGTTGCATAAGGGTAATCGTCCCTGGGGGACATGTTTACGCGGGTCCGTTGACTTTATTGCATCGGTAGCCTCCACTATCTAGAGATCAAGCGGGCTTTTTCAATCAAATTTCAGGCTGCTACTCTTATCATGCTGTCAATTTGCACTGTCGTTGTACCTTGTCCAACAAAACTGGGGAATGGAACCGTTAACATTACCTTTATCATTCTAAGCGCTGGCTTGAGAGATAAAACTCTCCTCGCTGGCCTCGACAGTCTACAAATAATATATCAGAAACCTATGATGAAACCTATGATTAATAAAAAAGTTCAGACTTGTTGGGGAGTTGTTGCGAATGATGGATCCAGCCATTACCTTGTTCACAGACATCAGTATAGTTTATTACAACGCGAGACTTACCAGGGGTCCGCCATTGTATTAGGTAGCAGAGCAAAAGAGTCACAGAAGTGATTCCTGTGATTCTATACGATTTTTAGCGCAGGAACGACGTTGTTTAGCAGGAGTAAAGCTCAAAACCGCAAGGGTCCATCAATTGAACCCGGGCTTACAATAGTCGTCGATGGAGGAGGGAGAATTGAGGTCCAAGGTCCCGGGAGCACCAGGACATTAATAATGTTTGGATATTAAGAGTCGTAATACTATCGTCGTCGGCTTGAACGAGATATGCTTAGACAACAACCAAAGGGTGCGTGAAAATTCGACTCCATCGCTTGTCGTCGAAGGTCAGTCGCATGGCCAACAACGGGGTTTGTGCGGAGTATCAAACGCCATGTCGAATTACTTGTGGACGCCGAGAATGGGGAGGGAAACGCAATAGCTGCGGCCTCGGGCGATGGACGTTGGTACTACTGGAATTTCCTCTTCGCGGCCTCACGTTGGTGCTGCGAGAATTCCAAGCTATTCCTCGTCCGGCGACTCATGATAGCCTCAGGGCATGTTTCGCGTATCCTCTTCTTTACGCCCTCTACCGCATTGGGGCGGAGGGAGCAGAAATTCAGGGAATAGATATAGGGCTGGGGACGTTCTGGTTGTGTAGGATGAGCAGCCCATTCGTAAACTGAACTCGTAAAATGTACCACTTAAGGAAGGGAAACGTCTGGACGAATCGACTCCGGAGACATCTCAAGAAACTAGTTCTTCAGTTATTGGTTTGGTTGGAGGAGAAGGAAGGAATCCGGAAGTGACTGGAATGGTCGAGGGATGTCACGGGGAGGTTATATATATATACCCGCGATGAGGAAAGTGGAAGAGTAGTATAACAAGAATGTAGTGTTCATAATAAGGGTGATTATTGTGCGAAACAGGGCAGTGGAGACGACAAAGGATTACTTACCAAAGATGTGGAATCCTTCCGGTCTGCTACGGGGGACTATCTCCCAATCCTTCTTTCGTTTTAATCTTCGTTGGATCTTGACTCTTTGATGAAAATTGAGTACTCACGGGGGACGATGCGTCGAGCGTGAAACGTGCCGTTCAAAAGTACTGTGCGACTATTTAGAAAAAAAAACTTCCAGAGTGCCTTTCAATCCAAGTTAGTAATAATTGGATCGCCTGTTCCGTTGGCAGTAGAGGAAGGTGTAAGGAGATGGTTCAATTCGTTATCGTGAATTCGGTAGGCTCATTGACCCGGCGCGTCGGAGTCCGAAAGACGTTTTTGGACTTCACACGGTACGACGTGCCAACATTCCTCTTTCCACCGTCGTTGGCCTACGGTTCCCCACCGCGAACTTCCTGCCCTTCTGTTCCGGTATTCCCAGAGCATGATCACACTGGACATGGGCCGTTGACACGAATGTCCCCAGGGCTCGTAATGACTCTCGCGATGGCTCACCCAGTCGGAAAGAATTCGCGTCGCGGCCGGGCTCTTGATTGGTTTGTGCGTGAAGGGGCAGCCCATAACCACGTTGAGCGGGGGAAAGACTGTCTGTTGTCTGCATGCAGCCATATGTTCTTCTGCTAGCAAAATCCCCGTGCATTCTCTCGACTCGCGACTTTTTTTTCCGGTTATCGCCCGGTTGCTTGTCTCCCTTTTTTTCAACTTTTTCTTTGCAGTCTAATAGCATAACGATGTGATCGTCAAGGCTGAACTGGGTCGCGGAGAAGGTCTGCGCTTGAGACACGCTTTTATTATACGAACTTGATTCTGCGAGGGAGCTTAGAAACATATTTGCTCGAAACCGGCCTTAAACACCATATTGGGTCAATTTTGCCATGAAGATATTTTGTTCCGGCTGAGAGGGGGGTCAGAACTCGTTCAACATAAGTAGACGAAGACACAACTTACCTTTCTGCGACTGGAACGCGACAATGAAATAAATTTCTCCAAAAGTGTTGAAGTCGTCTCCAACATCGTCGCGTAATAGCCATACTGCTGGGATCAGCAACTCGGTTCGAAAACAGGAAACAGATTTGGTGGGAAGCCAATACATCGGATGCGAGGACTTCATCCTTCGCTCCTGGAGAGGCTCAAAAAAATCGACGAGGGCTGCGTTTAAGAAGCAATTAGATGCCGATGCCACTGTGTTTCTGAGAAAAGAAATCCTACCCGAAGGCAAGGCAGTCAAACTGGCGGAAGCCCAGATCCAAATCCTCGAGCAGCTTTCTCGAGAGCCACGGCGCCTCCCTGCTCTTCTTCGTCCTCTGTAGTCCGGGCACTATAACGACGAGTTCTGGATGGATAGAGGGAGATTCAGTGCAGGTGGTGCGCCTATGACGAACATCCGCCCAAATCCTAACAAGAGAATCAGTTTACCGCATCATGGATGGTATCGCTGTGCGTACCTACCCGGCGCGACGTACGATCTTCAATTCCCAAAGCTATCCCCGGTGGCCCCCATCCTATTTCCGAACGCATGTTGCTCTCGTTATCATGACAGGCGAACTCCATGCACTTAACCAGCACCTTCGCGCTCCTGACCGGCATCTGCTCCGCATCTGGGAAGGTTGATGCCGAATAAACTTGCAGAAATCCTTGAACCGCTTGCGAGGCGTTCTTACCTCCGGTGAGCAAAGAGACATATTCGGGTGGTAGGAGCAGCTCGCATGGACCAAGATATGATACTGAACGAAAACGAGGAGTCGTTTGACCGCTGAGGTTTAGGGTTGTAAGCCGACGAAAGAGACCTCCAACCTCGCAAACGTCAACAGAAGCAGCGATGACCAGATGCGAGGTTAAGCGAGGACTGATTCGCCTCAGGTCGGAGTGACTTCGTGCTTCGTTATAAACGAAGCTTCGTCGGTTTCCAGGTCCAGCGAAGTGGGAATCAAACGCCGATCGTTGCGCGGAGCTGAGTCGAAAGGGCAGCGACTATGTACCCATCGTTGAGAAAGGAATAGTTTTCTCCAATTGTTAGGCGTTAAGGATCCTTCAAGCGGCGTTCAGCCCCTCGATCCTAGAGTAGAAACTGGCGGCGCGGTCGCGATCCTTCAGATACACGCTTGAGGCTGTTAAAATCAAAGAAAAAAAACAACGCTGGTGCGGAGGAGCCTACTTGCTCTCGACGTTCCAAATACCGCGGGAAGGGCGATCTTTTGGCTGCGCTCATGCGAGGTTCTGACGCCCTAGGCCCAGGGAAGAGCCCGTGGCGCCGTAGTCCCGCAATTCGCGCACCAGTATTCACCTCGCGATCGCCTCCCCGTATCAGGTCACCGTGGTGTGCGACATGCTCGTAATTTAGGCCAACTATCGTCGTCGTCGCAGTCGTCGCTGTGGTTTTCTCCGCACTTGTCGATCCCAATCCGGGTCTTGCACCGCCCCCGCCAAATAGTTGGGCATTTCTGTCCCTTCCCTAGAGTGGAGGCTTCGGGGTGGAGGAAAACAGCGACGATTCCTTGAATCGAATACCAGGGAAAGGGAGCTTCGTTCCATTGGATTCCCCATCTTGATGTTCGACGTTCGGCGTCGAACGATGGCGACTCCACTTCCTTCGCGAACCAATGCGACTTCGCAGAACAAGGCGAGAAGGTATATTCGGGCTAGCAAAGAGAGGCCGGGAGACTAAAGGAGTAGGGGCAGCTGGGCGATGTGAAGGTGGGTCGTTTCTGTGGGATTCGTGCATGTGCCTGCAAGTGGGGTGGAGGAAAAGCGGGATCGACTTCTGATGGGTACCGGCTTCCTGGACAGGCGATGGTACTGGGACAGAGTAGAAAGATTAGCCTTTGCTGGGGAAAATAGGAAAGCGCGGAAGGCAGGCGTAATATCGATGATCGCTGGAACCTGAGGGAGATCCAGAAAATCAGATAGAAAGTGCCGATAAAAAAGTGCACCCACGTCATGTGTGTGAATAGACGATTCACTCGAAACCGCTAACGGAGTCGAGGTCAATGTTGAAAGGCCTCGACGTCATTTTTTCTTCGGTACCATCAGCTGAAAGAAAACGTTAGTCACTGGTGGTAGCTTTATGTAGAATATAATAATAATACCTTCTTGTTTGTGTTTTTGAAGCTCCCGATAAGGGGAGCTTGAGGAAGTGGTTCAACCACGTTGAACGGCCATTGTTTGTACTCAGCCCTAATACCAAACATTGGTTGAATGAGTACGTACTACTAACCTTTTTCCTGACCCCACTACTCGCGGACAAAAACTTCTCGACATTGACGATGAGAAGGGGTTCCATCCCTCGCACCACAAGGCCGACTATGTGTCTCTTCGGCTTGTGTCCTGGTCCGTTGGGAGGGGTCTCATGGAGGGTCGTATCGGCTGCCTGTCGACGTTGGATAATCGTAACACTCCGACGATTTCCATGCTCTTCGCTTTTGTTTTTGTTGGCCCATTCAGCCATTGATTACTATGCAGCTTCTCTCTCCCTTTCTCTCTTATGCTCACACGACGAAGTGCCATGTGTTGGTAGGGCCTTTATGAAATTCCTTACTAGCCTAATACTGAATAACGCTTGAATGCAACCAAAATTACAGAGGCTATGCGCCCATCAATTGGCGCCTTTCCCTTGCATCCTCTACGTTCGAAAGATTTCGTGTTGGACAATCCGAAGGAAGAAAGAACAATACGGAGTTGCTCCCAGGCAAAAAAGGACCGAAGCAATGGACATTTCACATCGCTTGTTGTTTCGGAACGCACATACTTTGTTTTTCCACTTCACAGGGGGGAAATCGCGTCAGGCCTCTTTGAGCCCCCTGGCTTAGGTACTGGGTCTGGCACCCACAAGCCACGGTTTCTGATGATGTATCTAATTATACATCAATGGAACTTTCCATGCTTCGATACTTGACAACTTTGACTTATCAAGTTTTCCATCATCCACACAAACATCCATCAGGGCCTGTCGGAGCATGCAAATTCCCGGAGGGTCTTCCTTCCCAGTCGTTCCCTGTCGTTCCCTCACGCGATCGTTGGGTAACGTGATAAAGAAACGCAACCGACACAAGGCGAAAGTTGATCTGACAATCCCGCAGCGAAAGCCCTAGGCTCCCTCTCTGCCTCTAATCAATCATGTCCAATCCTGGTCCGATATCTCATCTTTCTCAAGAGCTAGTCGACAAACTCATCGATGACCTTGCCGCATCAGTAGTGGATATCCCTTTCTACAGATCCCATTGTCTTTTTCGCTCTGCCCTTGTTTGCAAATCTTTCCTTCCTCGCAGTCAATACCACATCTTTCGCAGCATCAAAATCCAATCTGAAGGAGCTTATGAGCATGATTATACCATCAAACGATGTCAAGAGCTTTGTCGGATCCTGACGCAAAGCCCCCAAATTGCCGCCCATGTTCAAGAGCTTCGCCTTGACATCCAGCCGCACGACAAAATCTGCCTTCACCAAACCCCCAGCTTCATGCAAGCCATAAACCAAATTTGCCAGGCGCATCACCCGATCGATAAGCTGACATTAGCGGGTTTTCGGACATCTCAATTGTGCGACCCCCAAGGATTTCTGGACGCATTCACTCGCCCATTCATATCGCCCTTCATCACCTCTCTCTATATCCAAGGAATAAAAAACACTCCAATCAGGATGATTCAGGAATGCGTAAACCTGTCCGATCTCACGTTGCGGGGTGTAGATTTCGAATGCGACTCCAGGCCGAATTCGTCCAGAAAATATGTCCCTCGGCCACGTTTGCGCAGCCTGACGTACCGCGCGTCGCATGGAGCCATCGAAAAACTGCTTGGAAAAGGATTTACATCCCACCCCATCCACCTCTCTACTTTGTGCGCCCTTACTATTTTCACCGACGAGATCGAAGACATTCTGCGCGCGCAAAGCATCATCAGGGCCACAAATTCTCTTCAAGAGTTATATCTGGAGACTCGAGGAAATATATGCCATCCTCCAGACTATCGTAGTACGTCTTCAATCTATTTTTCTTTGCCCCGTTAAACACTAACCTAATGCCAGAACAACACATGTCGTTGGAAGGGCACATCAATCTCAAAAAAACAAATTTGCGCATCCTACATGCCAATGTCGTTTTCGGACCATCGGACAACGAGCGCCTCTCCGGGATACTCAGCATTCTCAAAACTGTGCCAGCCATTAACTCTCTTCGGTCATTTCAACTTTCAGTATATGTGGGATTCGCTGTCAACGTCGGTCCAGAAGGCCTCCTGGATGCTGATTGGAAATCCATCGCAGAGCAGATTCGAAAGATCGCTTCTGGGAAAACTCTCTCCTTTCACATTCTTTTCCATTTTCTTGACAACGAGAACAACAGTAGTAGTCAAGTACGTCAAGATCGAAGAATGGAAATTGCACGGTCCCTCTGTGCAAATCAGCTTTACAGACTTTCTGGGGAGCTATTGCGAATATTGTATCCGGCCATAACATTGTCCACAGACTTTGACATACTATATCACGATGCCGGGGAGATTCGGTAGGGCGTTGTTGCCGTGCGGTCCCTGCAGAATTGGTACCAGATCACCGGAACCGATGCGTAGGACCTCGATCGTCCCTCCTCCATCGATGACTCTCGCACAACACATAACAGCTCTGCACAGTTCTTTGGAATCATTCAAATATATTCTCGTATATATAATAAGGACGCGTCAATTGGGGAACGGAAGCGTTAACATCACTTTTATCGTTTAAGCGCCCGTTGAAGATAAGGCTGATCCTTGAGTCCACAGGCATTGCGGCTGAAGCCCTGATGTCTATTGTGGGAACCTCCAATACACGATCACGTTTCTGAGACAGTCAACCGACCTGATTTCGAGCGACTGTAAATAAGTTTGAATATTATGAGTCATAATGCTATCGTCGTCGTCGGGTTGAACGCGATGCACTTAGACAACAACCAAAGGGTGTGAAAGTGCGAAGACAAGATCTTCCAGGTGTCGTGAAAATTCGACTGCGTCGAAGGTCACTCGCACGCCCAACAGGGAGGTTTGTGCGTGGTATCAAACTCCTGTCGAAGTGCTGGTGGACGCCGATAATGGGGAGGGAAACACGATAGCTGAGGCCTCAGGCGATGAGGGTTGCTGGCGGTATAATTTCCTCTCCGCGTCCTCACGCTGGTGCTGAGAGAATTCCAGATGCTTTCTCATTCAGCGACTCATGACAGCTTCGGGGCATGCTTTTCGGATCTTTCTTTTCATGCCCTCTACTGCATTGGGGCGGAGGGACAGTATAAACCCAGGGGAGTAGACATATGGCTCAGTACGTTCTGGTTGGGTAGGATGAGCAGTCATTCTTAAACTGAATTCGTAAAACGTACCACTTAGGGAAGGTAAACTTCTGGACGACTTGGCTCGGGATGAAGAGGAAGGGGATCGCTCAGGGACTGAGGCATCCAGCCCGAGTCAACCAGAAGCACGAGAGGAGATAGCGGAGCCGGGAACGGCGCGTGGAAAACATCTCAAGAAGGTGGTTCAGTTGGTTTGGATGGAGGGGAATGAATCCGGAAGGTGATGGAGCCATCGAGGAATTTCATGGGGAGGTTATATACCCGCGATGAGTTGCGGTGGAAAGATATTTACTATGAACAAGAAAGCGTTATTCATAATAAGGATTATTGTGCAGAGACCACAAGGACTTACTTAGAAACCATGTGGAATCCTTCCGGTGGCCTATTTGTCTTCATCTGCGGTCGCGGAGTTGTCTTCACTGGCATTCGGGTCTTCCCGCTGTAGAAATGCCAGACGGCTTGTGGGTGTGTGTGATGGGGTGCGAGTGATACGTCTCCGACGTATACTTGGGTTTATAAAAGTAGTCGGTGGATCCACGTAGTTGGTCAATGAAACTTGAGTCTATGTTCT
>KN831815.1:149160-174686 GCA_000827355.1 Hebeloma cylindrosporum | reverse complement strand
TTCCTCTCGAGTCGGACGCGGATGTTGGTGTCCTTCAGTTCAAGGAGTGGTTCGAGTGGGATAACGAGTCCTCGCCGCTCCTTGCCGGGACCTCTCTTATCTTCCGCATCCAGTCTCAGGTGTCATTCAAGGATAGAACTGCGTACCGCAGCGTCTCTGTGTCTGGCGATATCTTCGTCAAGAACCAGCTCAAGGTCCCCGTCGTCAAGGTTGGCTCCGTCGGCTTCCAGCAAGACGATTCGCAAGGCAATCCCGCAATGCCTCTCTCGATCCCCTAAGCTCCCGCGAATGAGTTTCGCATGTTTCTGTCGAAGTCGCTGCGTCATACTGTGAAGGACGGCGATTTCGCGAGCAATCTTTTGGGCTCGGAGACGCGCCCGGCGTGCTTTGGTTGACATGTGGCGCGATGGTTGAGGGAGGGAGGGAGGAAACGGCAGGGTAGTTTCCTGGGAGGAAGCATTGACAAGTTTGGGGAGGAGGGTCGTCTGCAATTTTGTACAGTTCAGAAATATGCTGGGAATACTAAAGCACTGCTAACTCACTTGCGTTGATTGCTGGTCTGCATTTTCATGCATTGACAATGACGACGCGCCTTCCTGCGAATCCTGCCCATCACGCCACCCCAAAAATTGTGAATCGAAACGCCACTTGCGGCGGTCGGCGTCGATTTCTGCCCAGAAGTTGGCATCCTGAAGAAAATCGTTAGAAACAGCGATAGAAACAAGGAAATGCCCATACCTCGAGTTCCTGCAAAGAAACCCTTTCATCCAAGGCTGCGACATAGGGCCTTGCTGCCGTTCGCGGTGTCAGCTCAGGTGAAGCCTTAGCGACCTGGGTGCCGAATGGAGATTGGGAGACACTTGAAGCAGTGGGAGTCGAGCATGGATTGAAAACCTCCGGGTCCAAACCGGCGTTGCGAGTTGGCGAGCATGGCTGTGGAAAATCAATTCAAACGTTGAATACTCCTTACACATGTAAAAACTTACCTGTGGTAGCTCAAGTTCTTCCGTGCACGAAGCCCCATTCATATTAACCCCTACCCCTACTTTTCCCGCTACTATTCACCCATGGACTGTGGTCGAGTGCGGTCACGCGCCGATATGTCGAGACCGTGGTCGCGAAAGGTCACCCAGACCGTGTCATGGCGTATGTTTTTGTTCTACGTATGGTTTTGCTTCCAACTTCTGACATTCATCAACAGATATGACGTCAACTTCGTTGGAATGGCCATCCCAGGCGACGACCTCACAATTAAGCTCCGCCACATTGGCATGTGTGACGGCAACATCGTGGTTGGCATCGAGACGACCAACAGCCGCGGCGAGAATGTCCTCACTGGCTCTGCCGTAGCCCCCCAACCCACTACGGTTTACGTCTTCACTGGACAAGGATCCCAGGAGCCTGGTATGGGCATGTATCTGTACAACTGCTCGCCTGCTGCCCGTGCCGTTTGGGAAGGCGCCGACGCCCACTTGCTCGCGGTCTACGGATTTCCGATCGTCGAGGTCGTCAAGGACAGCCCGAAGGAGAAGACTATCCATTTCGGTGGGATTAAGGGCCAGGCTATCCGCCAGAGATATATGGACATCATCACGTACGGTACGGTGGACAAGGCCAGCCATGTCAAGACCCTCCCTTCTTCGCCATCCGAGGACATGCGCATGAAGGGTTTCGTCCAGAAGGATTGCGGCTTTGCTGGTCATTCTCTTGGGGAGTATTCTGCCCTTGCTTCTATCGCCGACGTTCTTCACATCTCTGCTCTCGTCGATGTCGTTTTCTACCGTGGTATTACCATGCAGCGTGCCGTGGAACGTGATTCGGAGAACAGGTACAGTTATGCTATGTGTGCTGTCAACCCTAGCCGGATTTCGCCCACCTTCAGCGACGCTGCTCTTCGTGAAGTCGTCGACAGCGCATTGCGACCATCTCTGGATCTTTGCTCGAGATCGTTACCTACAGTGTCGAGGTAAGTTTCTAGCTTCCGCTGGTATTTCATTCGCATGCTGATTGTTTTTCTAGGGCCAACAATATGTTTGCGCAGGAGAGCTCCTGACGCTGCAAACTATGACCATCATCTTAAACTTCCTCAGATTTTCGCAAATTTGTCCGGACAAATCACCAGGCCTTTTCAGATTTTTGGCGAAATATGGTCCGGTTTGGACCTGGCCTAAACCTCAAAATTCCGGATAGGGATCTGGCATTTTCTGGTATTGCCCGGGGTCCTTTGAAGGTGCTCGGCCTCATGGACGTCACCATCACGACAACCAAAGACGCGACCGTCGATATCCCCGACGAGAATGCCGACCGGCGAACCGGCGAATTCGGACCCCGTTATCGACGTGTTGCAACATGGGATATGGGATCGCAGACTCGATGGGGGGGAATGAATCGCTTTACGTGCTCGATCTCGTGCACGAGTTCCACGATCGGAAAGACGAAGCGATGTTCGCGATGTTGGCCATGTTACGCTCGTGTTCACGAATATCCGGAATTCGACGTATTTGTGGGAGGCTAACCCTGGTATGCCGACTGCGATGAGGGTTCATAATAGCTTGCTCCGCCGACAGCTTCGCTTTTGTGGTGGTTATGAGGTGAAGACTGAAGGCGACTCGTTCATGTGCTCTTTCCCGACGACACTGGCCGCGGTTTGGTGGTGTCTGACCATCCAAGTCCAGCTTCTGCACGAGTCGTGGCCGCTCGAGATCTTGGAGTGCGAGGATGGAAAACCCGTTTACGACGCCAATGGAGAGTTGATCGCTCGAGGGCTCTCTGTGCGGATGGGTATACATTCCGGGACCCCGCTCTGTGAAACCGATCTTATCACGCACCGAATGGATTATTTTGGGCCGATGGTCAATCGTTCAGCACGGATTCAGAGTAGTGCGCTCGGAGGGCAAATCATGTGCAGCATGGAGATTATCCGCGAGATCAACGCGAGGGTTTTGGAGGCTGATGAAGAAACGGAATATTCCAAGCAGCAAAGTACGCAGGCCGTGGAAGCTATTCGGGGGATGGGGGTGGTCATTAAGCATGTCGGCGAGGTCAAGCTGAAGGGCATCGAGCTTCCGGAAATATTATCGATTCTTTATCCTTCTGGCCTCGAGGGTCGACAGGAAGCGACACCAGACCCTACCGCCTCAGGCTCTCGAGTGCAGTTCAGCATACCCCAAATTCAAGAGCCGGCCTTCTTTGCTTGCGAATTGAAGAGCTGTCGACGGGACGTGTCTTCAAGGTTTTGCCAGAGCGTAAAGCGAGCAGCGAGCAGTCGAACTCAGAAAACTCAGAAAGTGAAGATAATCTGGAGGATTCGCGAATTTTCTACGGCAATCCAGATCTTCCCCTCCCTCCATTAAAGGACACCTCCTCAGATGCCGACCTCATAGTAGTCTTCGATTCTTTGTCGCTGCGAATCTACAATGCGGTCAACTCCATATACTAGCGATACCAATGATACCAAGCGCCCCACCCCAACCAACGACGAACAAAGTGAATTAATTAATGCTTGCTTTTCTCCCCCTATTCTCCCTCTTTCTCTTAGCTCTCATCAGTATTACTGCTATTCGAATTCGCTTTTCATGTACAATACAAAGCTGCATTTTTTTTCTCTCTTCTTTCCCGTTTTGAAGCTTGAAGCTTCCTAAGCTGTCTAGTATTGTCCTTCAAGTTCAAGTCCTGATGGTGGTCGACGCGCTGAAGATCGCACATCGAGTTTCATCACACTTTCATCACCCACCCATCACAATGGGCGCATCTTCTTCTTCTCCGCTGACTCTCCACTCTGGGCCTATTGGTAAAGTAAGAAAGCAGGGAAGTCCAGATAGGCATTCTGCGGTCTAATTTGTCCTTCCTCACCAGTTTTCCAGCCAATTTTCGCCGGGATATCCTCAGATACAGAATCACTGTATTTCCCCCTAGAACGAGAACGAATGATCTTTGAGGCGGCATTTACGCAACATGGATCGAAAGCTTCGGCGAAATACCAAATGCCTACTTGTGGCCGGACGGGTTAACTTGTGGTGAGCCACAGGCGGTAGAGGGTAGAGGTAGACCATTGAGGTTTTTCCCATTTTCATTGGTATTTAATTTTGTGGGATTTACGAACTTTCAGGACGCCTTCACCGCCCTCGACAAGTCCCTCTGAGTTGAAGCACACCTACGAAACCAACCCAAATGGCGGCCTTCGTCCTTGGGTGCAACGCGAGGGTTTCTCACGAAGGAAAGAGTTCCGATGAGGTGTTTGTGTCATTTTCTTTCTTCTCTGTCGTTTTTATTTTTCCTTTCCCTTCTCATTCAACGGTCCTGTCATATTTTTCTTCTCATTCATTTTTTTAGCGTTCTTGTTCACGATTCTGCTGTTTTTTCTATGACTCTTTCATTCTCTTTGTCTTTTATCCTCTGGCGTGACGATCGCCTCATTTATTTCCTCTTTTCAGGTCGACGAAGAAACACGAACAAGAAACGGCATCACCTGCTTCTCCCCCACACCCAACTCGATCCCTCTCAGCATCGAGAACGGAATTGTCGTCGGATCTACGACCGCCAAACCCGCCTCTATCAGAGAAGCAATCACTAACGAAGTTGCTCTATCAGAGAAGGAATCGCTACCGAAGTTGGCTACTGAAGTTGGGATGCCGGATGCCCTCCGAGATGGGCAAACGATGGATGCATCGCCGAGCTCGAGCCGATGAAGGAAGGAAGCGGTAGTGGGCGATCGAGAAAGGGTTTTGGATTTGGAGGAACAGCCTGGGCTATGGGATCCGGCTTGAGAATTTGGATCGTTCGGATACCTTGGGTACGTTCTTTTTTAATATTCTTCACGATTTGGGGGGCAGGGAACTTAAGGGGATTGTTTAGACGGGCAGATTTTCATGCCCCCTCCGCCTTCAGTGCCCACCACAGCCCCGTCATGCATTCGCCGTCCCTTCCGTTTCCCCTCCGAGATTTGCCCCTACTCCCGCCTCGCGATATTTGATATTTCGTCACCGACGCCAGAATACGTCCAGGCTGATACAACACGCGAATGATGCAGATTCCCCTTCAGCGGCAGAGAGATGGAGTCCTCTACCAAGGACTGTACCAGCCAAGGGCGCATCGATTACACCACCTTCAGCGACAGGTGTTTCAGATACGTCCATCCTAACATCAACCTCCTTCGTTGAACCTCCTCCGACCTCGTCTACTTCTTCGAGCAACCGTTTCCGATACATCGAGTTTGGATGTACCGACTGAACGGCCTCCTACCCCGGCTTCGATTCGAAGCGTAACGTCGGCGCCATTTGTGGAGTGTCCTCCAGCTTCAGCTTTGTCTTTATTTGACGATGTGTTACCGCAGATACAACGGTGGATGGACGTTGAGATGGTTGAGATGTCTGTTGTGGATGAGGTGGTCGAAGAAGTGCCAGAATTCAACCCTACCTCGATGTCGGATGCCGTCTCCTGTTCCCTGGAAACGGAACGTCCTGCCGTCGCTGCTGAGCCACAAAGGCAGAAGGGGCGGTACACGGAATTACGACGGCGAGATGGATGAGAGGGCATGGATGGCGATACGAACTAAACTATATATTATTATGTTCCTACTTTCTTCTCCTTTCCGTTCCTAAGTTCCTACACTTTATTGAATTATTGAATCAGCCAGACATCATATCTATATCTACACCAGGACCAGATGTGGGGTGAGGTTGCGAGAGGAAGGGTGCAATGTGTGCGTTTGTAATAGCATCACCCATGTCCAACAGTCCAAGAGAGCTCTTGCCGAGTGGTAGTTCAGTATCCCCCGAGTCCATTTCAGCGCGGTCACTGCGAGGTGATCAAAGTCCAAATCTGGTGATTCGTCCACAACCACATGTCTAGCGGCTTGCAGGACGTCATCCTATTCCATCTTTCAGTAAATGGCTTTATGATTTAAGAACTGAGAGTATGAGTATACGCACGCACCCTGGAGTAAAATTTATTAGCCACATGATGGCCATTGCTTCGGAGTGTCCTTTTTTCGATGCGTAATGGTCCATTGGCTTTCCTGACGATTACTATAGTGGTAGCTTCAGGAGGGGGGGTTTCAACTCCAGACAATGAGATCCTGGAGTTTCGATCCAGTAAGGCCTGAAATTCTGGAGATTGAATGCTGGAAGAGGAAACGAAGTATTCGAAGATAGATGACATGAGTCTCTGACGATAATAAAAGAAAGGATGAGAATGAGATGACTTACAAAAAAGGCAGATAATCTAAAATGTTCCCAACAGCGTCCTTTGGTAGACTCCACCGCATCGCTGCAGCAGCAGCACCCCCACAAACTCATCCTCATCGTCGTCGGCGTGGGCTTCATCGGAGTCATGATCATCGTCATCACTTGGCTCACCACCAGGATCACGCATTGCCAAAACCCGCTTCCGGACCTGTGGGGCTGAATTCTTCAGAATCTTTTTTGTCTGTTTAGATTTCCGAGGTCGTCCTTCTTCCTGACGGTCCTTGAGAAAGAGGTAGGTGTGAATTCAAGGGATTCATCAACATTACTTCAACTAGACTTGAAAAAAAATCTTAGACGCACATACATCAGGAAAAACCCCAAAACCAAATTTCAGGTAATTATCAAACAATTACTTCTAACTGCTGTAACTGGGAGGTAACGCACCTCACTGCCAGTTAATTAGAGGTAATCATGCTAAGAGCTGTTAGGTACTAATAACTCGTTCTCAATTAGCAATGGTCCCTTCTCAGTGCAAGTAAATGTAGCATTCTTATTAATTTCGTCATGTAATTTCAGAAAGTCCTGTTACAGCTCTTTTCACAATCTTACGGAATCGCGTTCCGGAAAAGTCTCTAGGGTTAGGACTAGGGTTACGTTAGATTTACTCTTCGCCACATTGTAATGGCACGGCGCCGTGTCTCCCGCGACCTCAAAGCTCGTATACCATACCTCGTTTATGTTGAAGGTTTCAACGTTAAGGAAGTCGGGCGTCTACTGGGTGTGAAGAAGTCCATGATATATATCAGACGCTGAATTACTTCAGGGATTATGGTGTGACCTACAACCCAGATGCATATACCCACCACTCTCGAGGTCGTCATAGGAAACTGGACAGCGTCGACGTCCAACTTATCAAGGCCCTTCTGGATCAAAACTAGGGCTGCCACCCGGACCCGACATTACGGGTGCCGGGGTGCCGTACGTCGGCACCCGGCACCGACCCGTCAGAGCTTTTGGGTGCAAGGGGCTGACCCCGACCAGAGCCACCCTGATGCTCAGGACGTCCCGTCACAGTCGGCCGAGGACGGCCGTGCCCGGTCCATGCAAGACACCTTTTTTGTGTCAAATACAAGTAAAATACATGTAGTTCATCTTGTACAGTTGAAACATTGAATAAACGCTCAAAGAAAATCGCGATCAGCGGGAATCCGGCCCGGTCCGAGTCAGTGATTGATGTATTCGACCTTCTTGCTGGCACTTTGTACTTGCACTTACTCTCCTCAACCACTGGTGCCCTTGTCTGTCACTGCAGTTATGCCTTTATCTTTCTCGAACCAGAGTAACGTTGCTAACAAAATCGTCCAGGTATACAGTACTAATTTCTCACACTCAATCGCCCAAAAATACGGAATTTGGAGTTTTTGGGAGATTGAGCAAGGCACGTGACCTTGCTGTCCAATATCGACATCAAACATTGACATCGCGACTTGTCAAACCTCGCAGTCCTCGCCCTCAACCATTCATGACAAAATGGCTTTGTGCCTTTTGTACGAAGATTGATTTCGCATCATCTTCGCAGCCAAGACTGATTTTGCATCGTCTTCGGAACCAAGATTGATTTTGCATCGTCTTTGCAGCTGCACCGATCTGACCCTAATCCTTTGCTTTGTCTTGCACGATTCACCTATGGTACATCCAATTTTCTTCCATTGAAACATTTCTGAACCCACTACATCGTTTCTCAGGATCTACGCAATCTACGATGTCCGCTTCAACTTAAAATCTGTGCGACGGCAATCACATCCATTGCTTCCCCCGCTCCTTTTCCAATTCACCCGTGGTTATTTGAACTTATTTCTCAATTATGTCTCCACCCACTGACCAGTGTGCACTTGATGCCAATGGCAATCTCCTCGATGCCGAGCACATCACATTTTTCAATGACCCCGACGATCCGACCCCGATCTCTGTCGCAAAAGTTCCTATATCCACCCAAGTTGAAGGTGTGGTTCCTTCAACTTATGCTTTCACAGATGCTTATTGTCTCCTGACAGGAGTAGGATCTGTTGCGAAGGCATCTGAGCCTGTTGAAACTCAATGTACGTTTCTCAAACCTCATTTTTCTCAGTTTCTTAAAATTTTTCCTTAGCGAGGCCCCAACGAGCTCGATCAGGCAATCACATGGCTGCCATCTTACGTGCCGAGAAGGAGGATGATGATGGCAACCTCATCTCATCTCGCAAGCAGCCCAAACGCAAGACGAAGTCAGCGCGTCCAGTTATTGTGGTCGATACTGATGAGGATGACGAGAACTTCGACATGGGTTCAGAGAGTGAGTCGGACAGTGGGGACGATGATGAAGAGGATGTCGTTATATCGAATGAAGAGGTATTTATTATCTTCTCTATTCTATTCTTCGATATCTGACTCTTACACTTTTAGCTCGCTGATGCGCTGCCCTCTAAAACTATCCCTCTGACCACTGGCAAAGCCAAACGCAAGGCTACGACGGCTCCTAGCATTTCGACTACTGCGAAGAAACCCCGCCAACATGTCACGATTGGAGACTTTCATGACGACGCCAACCTCAATGCTGCTCGCTCTCTCTCGGACTCCACCCCACTTCACGAGGCCGCACCTCCCAATCCTAAACCAGTCCAACGTACAGAGTCGACAAGTTCCATCGCCTCCGTGCCTGACCTTACCACCCTGGTGGGTTTTATTTTATTCTCTTTGACGTTTTGCTGATGTTTACCTCATGCAGCTCGATGGAAAGAAGAAATTTATTTATCTTTTCTTTGAGCCTGTCAAAGCCGATGAATATGGCATCACCGAGCCGGACTTCAAGTACTATAGGTGCCATCATGGCAACCGACGGATCTTCCGTATGTCAAAACAATCCAAATACAATACCAAAAGTAAGTTTTTGGACATTCCCTCAGGTCGTATAAGTACTCATTCACCTTAGACATGGTGGCCCATCTCCAATCGCGGTTCCCTCCAATGTACCAGTTGCTCAGAAGCCTTGAGACACGCGGCACCCCTCCATCACCATACGAAATCATGATCGCAACTGGATCAAAAGATATCTCCGAAGAAGATGTCAAGACCCACATGAAGACGTTGCAAATTGCAGCCGCGACATCTATTAAAGCCTCATTTGACAAGCAAACAGCGGTAGCTATTTTTTTCCCTTTCCTCCCTTCATCTCTCTGAAATCATCCTCTCAGGCCCAATGGGACCAGTCCAAATTCCAAAACCTGCTCGCCGAATTCATCGTCTCATCCGACCAACCTTTTACCTTGGTCGAGGAGCCCGCATTCCGACGCCTCCTTGATTATGTCCACATGTTCTCTCGGAAAGGACTCGACATACCTGGACGCACCACCATCCGCAAGCGCATTATGAAGATGGGCGAAGACAGTGTTGAATCTATCAAGGAGATGTTCTGTGTATGTTTGTTTCCCTAATCCGCGCATTCATTATTTATTTCTTCTGCAGCTGCTGGACTCCAGGGTTGCGATCTCACTGGACGCGTGGACTTCAAGCAACCAACTGGCTTTTCTCGCTATCGTCTCTCATTATGTTGCGAAGGATGGTGTATATGGTATGTCCATTCCGATGAACGGCTGTCCTTTTTTATGAATATTTACCAAAAATTTGACAGAGGAACTTCTTATCGATTTCAAGGAACTCATCGGCGAGCACAGTGGTGAAAATATGGCGAAGGTCGTTTGGGGTACATTGGAGGTCTATGGGCTAACCGATAAGGTTCGTTTCTACACCCTGGATTAGATAACTTTGCTGACGACTATCTAGATAATTGCGTTCATGATGGACAACGCCTCTAATAATGACACATTAATCAAAGATATCGAGCGAAGGTGCACAGAGGCCGGGATTTTATTTTCTGCCAAGGACGCTCGTGGGCGGTGCATGCCGCATACAATCCAGTTGGCAGCTATTGCGGTAAGCTCCTTATTTTCTTTTCCTGGATAAATCTAATCATGTAATGTTTGCAATAGCTGTTGGAGGAAAGTGGCGCAATTTCTGCCACCGATGCGCAAAGGGCGACATCTGGTAATTATCAAGACTTGGTTTCGGATGCCATGGACTTGGATACCGAAGATGAGGATGATGAAGCAGTCAGCGATACAAGTGAAGATGGGGGGGATGTTGATGCTGTGAATGTGTCATGCATCTGGAAGGTATGATCTTTTTATTTTTATTTCAGTCCTAGCCACGTCCTCATAATACTATTTGCAGCTCCGTAAGATTTTTCGGGCTGTTCGGTCTAGCCCTCAGCGTCGTCAGGCGTGGGCTCGCTGCATTCAGACCGTATACCCTGCGGGTGTTGACGACACTGGCAAGGATGTCAAGATCCTATGCTCACGTTAGACTGCAAAACACGATGGGGTTCCACCCACGACATGCTAAGTACGTTGTATTTTTCTTATTGGGTCTAGTCAAGCATCTGAACACACAGAACGGGGCATTAAATTCGAGACCGCGACCGACCACTTCGTCATTACCCACAAAGAGTTACACCGATATCTCCTCGACGATGATGATTGGATGAATATCAAGCGCATCGCCGAATGGCTTGAACTCTTCCGCGCTGCAACAATACAAATGTCGGCAACTCAATCCCCGATGTTATCGACGACGCATGCGATCTTCAGAGGCCTTCAAGATCAATTGAAGGGTATTTTGCGGTCACTCCCTGCCAACGTCGATCCAGGCATCAAGAATGGGGTCTTAAAGGCCCACCGGAAACTATCCGACTATTTCTACAAGGTTGATGAATCACCCTATCCACTCTGGGCCTCTCGTAAGTCCATTTCCTGTATTGAGATTCACTTGCTGATGCGTAGTCAATTACTTAGTTCTCGACCCCCGCATCTCTTACAATGACCTCAAGATGGATTACTCTGATGACGAGGACTTGGTTCAAGCTCTCGAACAGTCACGCAATGATCTTGAGGCCCATTTCCTTCACCACTATGCTCATAGGGTCATACGAACAACACCTGCTCATGTCACCGTTGCTACCGCCAGTTCATCATCTCGAAGTTCAGGATCATTTGATTTCACTGCGCGCTTTCGCCGCGAAGAGCAGCCCTTCTCTCTCAACGAGTTCGAGGAGTTCTTTTGGCTTCCAGCCCAAGACTTCCACTCCTGCGACCCCCTCCTCTGGTGGCACTCCAACCGCATCCAATTCCCCAACCTGTACCGCCTAGCGCGTGATATTTTTGCGATCCCAGGTATGTTTTCTTCTTTGGGTTATTTAGTCCTATTCTAACCCCTTGCTAGGCTCTGCCGTGGCCGTCGAGCGCATCTTCTCAGGTGGGCGTGACACTATATCCCTTCGTCGCGCCAGCCTCAATGCCGACACTATCCGCACTCTCATGATCCTGAAGCATCACCTTCGTTTGCGCCACAAGAAATCAGATAAACCCTAAGTGAGTGTCCAACTCTGCTCGCTTTAACCTTTCTGATTGAGCTGCAGATTACTTTTAAGCCCCTTAGAGTAGTAATCCTGGCTCGGTATATACATACATATTTGGGTTGTTCAAACTCTCATTTCAATATATTGTAAAGTATTTTTCAAGTGGCCACACACAGCTTGTGCATCGTTGCATATCACGGCCCCAAGCCTGCTAACCGTGGGATTTAGTTCAGAATCTGAACCATTTCCCACGAACTCCACAGGGTCTTCTTATTGACATTTCTCAACTTACATGCTCAATACTGCATTATTTTCCACAAAAACAGTTTCTGTAGCTAGAAGAAAGTGTTAGCTACCAACTTCTGAAAACATTAGATGGAATAGTGTGAGTGGATCTAGAAGGATAACTCTGCCAAAGATTTTTCCTGATGAAGCCGTCGTCGGTCCGTCCTATCCGTTTACGGCCGTAAACTACCTGACCCGACCCGTCGAAGACACTGGAACCCAAGGGCCGGGACCGGCTGACCCCGTGGATGACCCGTCCCCCACCCGTTTTGGGACGGCCGATGCCGTACCCGGGTCGGGTGGCAGCCCTAATCAAAACCCATGCTTGTACTTAGATGAACTCCAGGACCTCCTTCTTACTCGTCGAGGCATCAATATCTCGGTGCCGACACTCCTTCGGACACTTCGCCGCATCCATTTTTCCCGAAAAGATGTCTCTATCCGTGCATTGGAGCGTAATGACATGGATCGGGCAATCTACATGAACCGGTTTTCGGAGCTAGTCTCTGATCCTGCTATGGTTATGTTTGTTGATGAAGCTGCACGAAACAAGAAGAACCCATCCCGAAAGAGAGGGTGGTCTCTCATAGGGCGGCGATGTTTCCAACGGAGGTGTTTTGTACGCGGAAAACGATACTCAATCCTTCCGGTTCTCACCTTGGACGGAATTATTACTCACGACATCATCCCGGGCTCAGTTACTTCAGATCGCTTCGTGGAGTTTCTACGCAAATGTGTTGTAAGTTGCGTTTGACATTTGCATTCATTTGCTGACTTGTGGCATGGAGATACCACTCACAAATCCATATCCTGGCCCAAGAAGTGTACTTATTCTAGACAATTGTAATATCCATCACTCCGAGGCTGTCCGAGAACTTGTAGAGGACGAAGCCTGTATGTTTTTTCCATGTCTATCATATCAATTGTTCTGAAAAAGCATACTGCTAGGTTGCAGGCTTTTCTTTCTTCCACCTTATTCTCCTGATTTGAATCCTATAGAACAGGCCTTTTCCGCCATCAAGGCATTTCTTCGAAGAAACTGGAAAGATGATGGACTTAGTGTTATGGATCGTGCATGCCACAACATCACTACTGATATGGCATGGGGCTTTTTTCGTGCATCTGGTTACGTGGTATAGGAACAAAGATAAAGCCACTTTATTTGAGGTACAGCAATAAAATTACAATGTGGCATTTGGTTGAAGAAAAATAATTGAGCGAAGGGAAACTGTATTTACGAACCGCCAGCTGCTTCCCCAACATTGCTCACATTCGCATTCACGTTCGACGGCCCTGGTGATGAAGGTGTCGGAGTTGGACTTGGATTATATGGCGTATCCTCCTCCTCGAGGGTCGCGGGGTCAATGGTCGGAATGAAACCATCGGGAACTCGTTCGACCGTCTCCGTTGCCTCGTTGTAAAAGTACCAGGTAAACTGACGATGGCGATGATTCTCTCCCGGTACTAGACCTGATCCAAAGACAGAGGCGCTCCCGCCATCAACAAACCGCTTTTCGAACCGAAGGTGATAGGTTGGCTCGCAGAAATTCCCCTGCGGCTGAGGTTGGTCATGCAACCTTCGACGTTTGGCATCAGGACTTGCCCACCAAGAACTGGCACCACGTTTGAGTCGAACTGCATCCCCCATGGTCAAACCACAATTGACCAGCAGCTGTTCGCCGATGAAAGGGAGAACATCGGGACCGAATGATTCCTGAGACAGGCGATGCTCGTACGAGGTTGCATCATTGACTCCAAGGTGTTTTTCGGCATGTTCGAGATAACGTCAGAGCTTGGAGGGAGTGTTGGTCGGAGGGGAAGCTGCGACATTGTGGGATGGCGACGTCGGGGGCGCGGAAGATGAACGACGGCTGATGGATGGGGGCCCAAAAAGTTTGCGAACTTCACGCAAAAGCTCCGATGCCTGAGCAAGTGGTGGACTAGCCTCCGATGAGGTTGCTGCTGATGTGACGGTTGAACTGGGTGGCCGTTGGAACAGAGAGCGCTGCCGCATC
Source organism: Hebeloma cylindrosporum (assembly GCA_000827355.1). Taxonomy (NCBI): domain Eukaryota; kingdom Fungi; phylum Basidiomycota; class Agaricomycetes; order Agaricales; family Hymenogastraceae; genus Hebeloma; species Hebeloma cylindrosporum. The sequence continues at coordinate 160,752 of KN831815.1, read as the reverse complement.
TGGGGATCAAATGCCGCAGTATTTGGAGGGTTGAAACGGCTGACTTCGCCATCAGTCTATACAACATTATCAGCAATGGGTCATAGGAGACAAAGGAAGAAGGCATACCATCGCCCTGCTCCATTCATTCAACATCGCCGGTGTAAGCGGAAATTTCTCTCCATTTACGCCAACGTACGTGTACCCACTATCAGCTGGGTTTGCATATTCCTTTTCAAGAAGGACGCGATTACGAGCAATTGCCCTTTCGTCCTGGAGGCCGAATTAGTCTCGAACGATGGCAAGGAGAATGCTGTGGCCACGGCTTACATCGCGCTTTTTGTCATCCTGAACCCCATCACTTTCATTGTCGTCATCAGACTCTGAGGCATCCTGGATAAATATTACAACTGATTATATCTCAAAGCAACGATAAAGACGCGCCCTGGTAGCACCGGCCTTCACATCATCAAGGTTGACAAAGACGAAAAACTTGGACGGCTTTTCCTCGATAACCTTCTTTGCCATCCTTTCGTATTCAGAGAAATTATCGACATCGATTGCGTCCTTTTTTCTGCAAGAAATATGAGCAAGAAAATGATATATAGATTCTTATGACGTACGCTTTGTTTGGAGGGACAATCGCTTTGATGGTGAATCGAGTTTGGGTAGTAACAGGGGTGAATTTTGCGTGTCGATGTTTTTCAAGAAGAGTCGAAAGGAAGGTCAAATAATTCGCCTGCGTGGCTTCGAAGGTGAAGGGAAAATCCTTGGTCTTCGTCTCGACCTTCTTCTTGGTGGCTTTGGATTTTGATGCAGTGCCCTTGCCCTTGTCGACGGTGACAGTGTACTGGAGTTGAACAACGACTTGTGCAACAAGGTGCATTTGATCGTCATCTGTGCCAGATTCCTCCTCCTCCTCCTCCTCCTCGGGCTCATGGACTGGGAGACGACGTGGGGGCATCCTGGTAAGAGAGGGATGAATGAAAGAAACATCTTGTACCGCTGCAAGATATAGGATGGCGGAGTGTTCGTCGACGGCTAGTCTTGTGTCGTGTCAACGTTGACAGTGGACACTGACTCGCACGCTCACGGGGTGTAACCCTAACCAGCAACCCCTAACCCTAGAGTTTTATTTCAAATGCGATTCCGTAACATTATGAAAAGAGCTGTAATATCTGCTAATCCACAAAGATTTCATATTATTCTCAAAAAAGTACATTCAACTACAATTCTGTACACTCGTTGGTGGTATACTCATCACCTATCTGCGAACGACAAGACTTACCCACGAACTATTATAGCACTACCAGATACTGATGTAGACACTGAAATGGCCGTGGGGGAGCACGCAGAGGAATCTTGGTGAGAACTTCAGTGCATGCCGTCGACAATCAGGGAGTCCCCAACCACAGTTATTACGTTCGGGTGGAATGGAGTTGTCGAGGAGGAGCCGCGGCGATGTCGGCCCCTTGCCTGCTGGATGCTGGTAGGTGTTCATGACCCGCTCGTGTTGGCGTTGATGTGTGCATGGCCGGGGAGTACTCACCTGGGCTCCCGTATCATCGACATTCCCTGCATCATCGCCATATGAACCATGCATCGTTTTCACGGCCTGGCCATCCTCCCGTTCGGGTTCGTCATTTCTTTCCTTCATCATTACCATGGGCTAGCATTGCCTTTACCTTCATTGCAGGCATTGAAAATTGTGTTTGCACTGTTTCCACAGAAATGCCGGTGGGTGAATATGAGTGAGAGTAGAGACAAGAGCAGTGGTTGATGTTAACCAACGAAAAAAGTCGAAGTCCATTAGAACTCCGACAGGGCATGTCATGTGACTGTTGACTTCTCACGGAAACTGAAAGTCGAACCAGAATGACATTGATCGTTTCGTTCTCCCTCCTCCCACCACTTGTGCTGGCGAAGGTCATGCGTCCTCATGCGCACATTCTTACCATACTCTCAGCTACCTCATGCCGTCCTCAACCACTTTGCCACTCGAAGCTTATACCTCCACTCCTCCGATGGTTGATGACTAGAACTCTGTAGCCTTTTGTGAGTGTATCTCATCTAACATATATTGCATTCGTAGAAACTCAACCTCAGGGCCTACAGTACCCAACAATGAATGCTACCGCCCTCCGTAGGGTTGACGCGTTGCCACGTCTCGCCCTTTTAAATTTCCACCCGGCGTCGCCCACCATCTCGTCATCGATGGAAGGGTATCATTGGCTGTTCGTGTTGGAGTAGACTCGCCTAATACCAGGTATGTTGATGTTGTCTATCACCACACTTCCTGCCTTAACCATGCCCCGTCGTCGTCAGCAATCTTCCTTATGGCCGCCAACATCACCAACGCGCACCAGTGAGTGCTGAACTGATATCTATTGCTTAATTCAAACTCACGGAATCCCAGAAGCCTCTCTGATGATGCCGACAGCCTGGGCGACGGCAATGTTCAGCACCATCGACCTTTCGGGGACAAGCGGCTGGTTTCATTGTGTCGTCATTCAAGGTTTAACCGCTTGCGATGGATTCTTGGCTCTCGTATCTCTTTCTCACTACGCTAAGATGCCTTCTACCCTATGTGCTCATATTCCCCATCCTCCCTCACTGCGGTTATCCATTAGTAATGCATAGATACGTTTTGTCCATGTATATATACATCTGCTTATTCAATTTTGCTGTTGGCCTTTCAAATGTCTGGTACCCCGAGGACGGAAGAATTCTGAGTACCTGAAAAATGATAAATATGCTGTCCAAAATGGAAAAAATACCCTGTAACCGCGAAATAACTTCACGTCAGTTGCAGATAATTTGTCCTCATACCTGGGTAATTTCGAAATAACCGGAGGTAAGAGTTAGGGACCGTATTCGAACGGGGTAATTTCATGTAATGTGCTCAGGGCAATAATTTGCTGTAATCCACGGAAATTTGAGGTTATTCCATCAAAAAGTTGTGTAATTAGGACAAATGTGGAGTTGGGGTTTTTCCTGATGTATGACATCTGAGCCGGCATCCACTCTTTGGGGACCTTCGCGCGGATGATGGTGTATGCTTTCAAAGGCTTGCCAACACGGTTGACGTTGACTGTGGTTGACTTTGCTACAATAAATTACACGTGTGTGTGTTAGAGTTCGAGTTCCCGAGAGCGTAACGTTGGTGTATTCCGATGAATACACACAAGTCAGAAGGATAAGTAGTTCCTAGATACACGAGCTTCAGTTAGTTAGGTTAGTACGTGAATGGATAGTTCTAAGTGTTGTAAGATGAAGCGCGGGGTAACTAGTCGAGAAACTAAGTTTTAGCGCGCGGCCGTAAAACTTAGAGGATTTCGCGCACAGTTACGAAGGTAAATTGATGATAAATTTGTCTGTCTTTGCATAACAATTTGAGCTCTATTTATACGAATTCTACTTCCATACTGACTCATACTAATTACTCGGTCTTTTCTGAGAATATCGGGATCTCCCCGAGTCGTCGTTAATGCCTTGGTGTCGTTGCCCGACACCATTAATACATGTCGTTGTGAACGCGATCCCGACCATTCTTGGTTATCACATGCTTCGTCGTTGGTTTCGGGCTTTGCTCGGGGTTCCCTTCAGTTATCGAGTCGATTCGTTAGGTGCTCGGGCAAGGCTCGGTCAGAGACATCACGAGATGAATTACTATTTAAGGAAGTTTTCGGATAGGCGCGCGTTGATTGTAGTACGTGAGACGGAAAGGAAACGGGAACGAAATAAGGGAATGTTTTTATGTGGATTTACTTAGTAAGTGAGGAAGGTGTGAAAGAGAGATGGAGTGGAGCAAACTGGCTTTCATGAGGTTAGTTGAATAACCTAGCGCGGGTGTTGAAGGTAGTGTTGAAGGTAGCTGGAGAGAGGTACCATAACAGTGTGTGAGAATACAAATGTATGAGTGATTAAAAAATACCCGTACTAATATATTGAGGGGGTTTCAGACCATCTGAGGCATGGGCTTTAAAGAAGTTTTCCAGATTTTCGGGAGGGTAAGGTTGGCCTGAGGTGGAAGAGATAAGCAGAAGTTTCAGACTTGGATGGCCCAGCAGGGAACTCACCGATGGTATGCCTGCTATCTAGAAGCCCCTTCTTCAGATACTTCTCATAAAGTTCCTTAGGAACCTGGACACTACAGCGCCGGAACACGTCGATATAGTGTTGCATATAATGTCGATTCGAGTCCTCGTTGAATTCGAATGGATTATCTCTGCCTGGAACACAGCTTGATGCCATAGGCTTGTAGAACTGTGGCACTGTAAAGCGTTCAAGATACTCGGGAATACCTTCTAAAAGCTCTGCAAAAGTTTCGTCGTCCTCACAAATGGAAATTGCCGGTGTCCCAGGATGAATTGCCGCATTGAAAAGGAAGTCGTTCACCAAGTGGCGGCCAAATCCACTAAATGCCCCACCTGAGTTATTATACATTTCTTTGATTATAGGACGCATGGGTGGCGCAGGTGGTGGTGGTTCCGTCCGCTTGGCGGTAGTTCTAAAAGAATTTTACAAATGATACAAATGATTAGATTCAGATTCGTTCGAGGAAGAGAAGAGAGCGTTCATACAGAAATCCAAATTCAGGGAGAGTTCTTGACTGCCGTATTCCTTCCCTATGAACCTCCAGATCAGTGAGGTACGCAGCGTATTCCTTCCTGATGTTTTCCTGCCAACTTTTGAGGGCTCTCTCGGCAAGATTTCTCTCGACGATCCAGTCAGGACCACCCTTAAATTGGCGGAACATGTAATTCCAGGCCTGGATATGATGCTTAGATGAGTTTGTTGTAAATAAGTGGGATTGAGAAAATATTTCGTACCTGTGAGCCAACTTCGAAATCCTCCTCCGTCCATGGAACATTTCTACTCTCGACGTGCATCCGAGCGAGGCCACAGAAGTCACACAGGACAACGACATGCTTCTCCGAAACAAATGCGGCAAGGATACGGATCGTGCGAGAGCTGGTTGATGAGCCTTTTACAGTGAACCTTTCTGGGATGACGAAGGTTCTCATGTTCTCGGCCTTCGACTTATCGGGATTTGACCCAGGAATATCGCGGGTGATAATTTCCCAAAATACTTCGGGACTCATGGTAAGAAGGTGGGCTTCAAGGCCGAAGCTTATCACCATAGCATGCTACATTTTGATCTCTGGATTCAGTTCAAGCTGGAACGAGAGAAAAGGAATAAACTCACGTAACCACATGCAATGAGAAGCAACTTTCCCCGACGAGCACAAATGAGCTGACCAGGTGGCGTGTCATCAAGCAGGTAGCCCCAATTTTCGTTCGCGGCTCGGTTTCGCCAAGACTGAGGTGGCCAGGAACCATAAGATGCACGTTGAGAAGAGACCCATTGAGGTACTTGTGATGCTGCCTCCTGCGGGTGGTGAGTCCTTTGATTGGCCGTGAGTGTCACATATGCTCGTTTCGTGGACCCCAGTGAAAACGCCAGGGGAGAAATTAGAAGGTAAACTAGTAAGTATGTAGGATCGCGTCAATGTCAATGGTCAGCTAGGATGAATATAGAGTTGACGCACATAAAAGCTTCCTAAACCTTCTTTTTTATGAGCCGTTCCCAGACCAGGACTTCGGGGACCTCAGGCATCAGAGATCACAGACAACAGAGGTCAGTAGGGGAACGTGAAGTGCAATGGCTATCACAACTTCAGGACGAATGAAAAGGGACGCCAGCGTACGACGTGATGTAAGATGACCTCGGAAAGATTGTTGAGCAAAGTTGGTAGGTTTGGGCTGCGCTACAACACGATTGAGCAATGAGACGAGCTATTTATAGTACTGGGATGGTGGTCAGATCAAGATTGATTTTAAAAATGTGGTAGTCGGCCCTCCCTCCACAAAAAAACCTCTGGATCGAGTTATGCACTTACCAGGCTCTAAGAAAAAAGTTGTTTCATGAAATTCGGAGCCCAGGTCGTTGAGATACTTGTGTGCTCATGACCACGACCTATGTGGGTGACAGGATCACATGATGTCCTCCTGAAAGAATCGATTTTAGGCACTCTTTAAATTCGTCTACTGTCTACTCACTCATATTTTGGTATGATACTGTAGGGAATGAGTATATCTATCCAACAAAATATAATCCAAGTAGAACGATTCAGGCGTTGTTGAGAACGCTTCGACACACGAACCTTGAGCTTGATTGCCCAATTTGGATTGACATGATGGCTTCGATGTTGTCAACGACACCACCTCCTTACTACCCTCACTTTCTCATCCCAGGACTCCATCGATCCCGTCACAATGAGTGTTTTCAGCACCTCGGGCTCTTAGCTGGGCCTAGGGAGTTGGAATCTCTCCAATGCTGCCGAAGCCCTTCACCAGGTCTAGGAAATATGGTGGCTCTAACCCCATCAATCTCATCGCATCGAGGGTTTTCAGCAACTCGGGCTCTTCCCTGGGCCTAGGGAGTTAGAACCTCACGATGAATGCACCTGAGGCCCTTCGCCAGCTCTATGGGAAATACTCCAAGCGGTTCCTCTTCATCAGGTATGCCTCCTAAATTTTATTTCTTTTCTGCTGTTGGCTCAATGCTGGGACTGTATAGCTTGCATCTTGCAGCTTACATCTAATGATGGTTTCTTCTACGAAATGGCCATCTACTACCGGTATGTCTTACTTTTTTCGCGGACTGTTTCTTGTAGTTACATGGCAATCCAGACCGTCATGAACGCCGACTACCCAGCCCTCAAGAAGGTGTTCGAGAAGCTAGTTGAAAATGACGGAAAGGTGTCCAAGGGCGCGTAGGACTACGCCGGGGATGTTACCCTTCTCAACCAAACGATGCCCAGGTACTCGTCGGAGTTGGATTCCACCCAACCGTATCCAGCTTCGCCGACGACTCGATCCCCAGTTGGCGGAGAAGATTCAGGCGATAGAGGAGGAGGGATGGTTCAGAGGACCTCGCGAGATCAAGATGTTGGTGGTGAAGAACTAGTCATTTATTTTGAAAATTCTGACAGTATGAGTGTGGCATGTAGATCATTGCTACCGGGATGTATTCACAGTCATGAGAACTGCTCAATCAATACTCGTCTGGTGGGACCACAAATATATCCAACCACTGGTTCCTCAACCATTCTACAACCAACGCCGCGGATGACCCACGATCTCTCATTCGCCACCCAGAATTCTGGGTTTACCGTATTGGTTATCAATCCAGGTTAATTGCCATCATTGTCGGTGGCATGCTCTCCACTCATCATCGTCCCAACAGCGTATGCGCCGCTGTGTCCTGTGCCGAGGAAGATGGTTAGCTTCATTCCGCTCTCTGGATGTCAGAGAATTTCTCACCTGGTTTTCGTTCTACCACAGGCATCCACGGGACTGCGTATAAAGTAACTTATTCGTCTAACTTATTAACTTTTCCACGCCTAACTTGAACCGTGTTAACTTTAGCTTACTTATTCCCACGCCTCGACAAATTAACTTACGCTCGCGTTAACTTGTAACACATTTTCTTGGTGTGTCTGAGGTATTAGGGTTGGTGAGAGAGGTTGTTGAGGACCAGTGACAGCTGAGAAAGGAGTGATAATGTGTAAGGATGAAGCATGAGGTCAATGGGTAGGGAACCCGTGTTCCAGAGGGTGTGACAAGCCAGCCTTCTTGAAAAACATCGCGCAATATCTGCACTGGGGTACTATCCACCCCAAAAACTATATATCTATGTATAATTTATGTATTACTATGCGAATAAACTGTTGACATCATTGAAACATCCATTGAACTTCACCAATGTCATTCAGGATATGTTTTTGACCCCTGACTAAAACTAGTTATCCTTTGGGGCCAGCTCATCCCAATATATTAATCTTGTGCTGGAGGTTCTAGTTTAGGCTTTCGTTGAGGTATTAAAACTGTTTTCATAGCTTGAAATACTCCTTCCAGCGAATATCGTAATATGCAATTTCACACGGTGTCGCGGGAAGGTGCCCGGGAACAGACCCTTCGCCATAATCCCATGAGTCCCCGTTATGTATACTTGGTAACAATCCCACTACAAGTAAGCTCAAGTTAACTCGAGCAAGTTTCACTGTAAGTAAGTTAAAGTTCACTTGAACGAGTTAACTTACCACCGTAAGTAAGTGTAAGTTAACTTGGACAAGTTAACTTACGCCCACTTATGGCGTAAGTTAACTACGTTGGCCAGCTTGTACAATAAGTAAACACGAGGGTGTGGGGACTTGTTCCAGGGATGGGGTGTACTTGAGCGGCTTCGAAAATTGGGGCTCGCGGAATATTGGAACAAATGCTTTGGGGCTATAAAGACCAGTTGTGGTCGTGTGAGGAGATATGTATTCAAAAATGCGGGGTAGAAATATTGAATGACAGGGTAATACAATTATCCACCTGCTCGGAGGTACATCGTTTTTCTTCTTCTTCGTGTAGATATTCCCAGCGTACCACTTCAAGTGAACCTTGCATGCTGAAGACCTTCCCAGAACTTCGACGGGGAAAAGCGCCGCCGTTGGCTGTGATTGAAGGAGAATAAATTTCCCGAGCCTTCCAGGAGCCATTATTCAGCAACATAAAAATAAGGTATAGTTACAACGTACATTTCGCTATCCCAACGACCACTCTGAACATCCACACATTTAGGACAGCACCACTCATCGACCGGGGGGGAGGCTTCGTTAAATACATCCGGAATGCCATTTCTGTTTTCGAACATTTACGGATGCATACGAGTAACAAGGTAAGCCGAATCCTGATTTTTCCTGTCCCATTCACAACCACGCGGCTACTATGAGGCGCCGTATGTTGCATTCCATCACCCTCCACCGGTCTCCACCCGTCATCGAGTCATCACCAGCCCGCACCTCCCAACCTCACCTCAGCGCCCGCATCGACGTTCGCATCCCTCGCCTTCGCCGCTGGCTACATATCCCACCACGAAGATCACGAAATTTCCGTCCCACCCCACCTCCTGCGGTCCCACCCTCGCACTCCCGACGTACCTACATCCCACACTCCCAGTACTATACTTTGTCACCTTCCTACTCAATGTAATGTTTCCCGAACATAATCTCCAGTATGTCAAAAGTTACCGTAAATAAGTCGTACGTCACATAATTTAAGTAAGTCGGCCTACGTTGTCCCTGAACGTTAGCGAGAAGTTAACTTTTTTTGGGGTGGATTATCTAAGTTAACTTGAATTAACGTGAACAATTTCGCTTTTACTGCAAAAAGTTAACATAAGTTACTTTTGTAAGGCATAAGTTAAGCGAATAAGTTACTTTGTGAACCACCCATCCACGGCCATCGCGTTCAGCTCTCAATCCCGTAATTCACCTTTGTAGGCTGTTCGCTCTCTCCATTGGCAAACTCCCGCATATACAACGACTAGGCTGGTAGGGTTTATAGAAGTAGGTAACCGTCAGAGAATGAAATCCTGATGAATAAAAAATTTACCGTGACCACGATATTGTCATCGTTTCCATCAACCCCGTTGCCCGGTGTCTCTTTCCCAGCTAAATCCTAACGCTCCTCCTCTACTCGCTCTCAACCTTCCTCGACATTGTCGAGTTTCCTTTGCCATTGTTTCCCGATGTCAAATGAGGATCATTTTTTTAACAACAAGTACCCCCATGATGGTAGCCGCCCCCATTGGGGCGTCGTCAACGGTTTCCGCCTGACTCATAACCGAAACCTAAGTATCATTGCCATTGCCGCCTCCTCTTATTCTCGTTTATGTTTATTTTCTGTTTTCTTCAGGAAGAGGACTATCTCCTGCTGCTGCTCTACCATCCTCTTCATCAACGAACCGAACAGACCGCGATGGCGAGTTTTCTCTGGTGGGTGGACCGTGTAACGCGCGGATGGAGTCGATCCGGTGCTTTCTCAACGAGGAGCTGTCTGCGGTACCAGGACGAGATGAACGCGTAGTCGCTATGCCCATCCTAGTAGCTGAGGAGGAAGGCGCTGTACCAAGCCGAGAAGCTCGTTGGGGGGTGGCAAACGTAACTCCAACTACATCCCCAACGGCGCTCGTTGTCCTCCCTCTCGTTGGTTCAGGCTCCACGCTATCAGCCGCAGTGATCGAGTTCCTTCGGATAGAACCTCGCCGTCGTGGACGATGTGTCGTATGTGGGTGGTGGAGGAGGGCTTTGGGAATCCGGCTTGATGACCCGCGGGGGATTCTACGACTTTCTGAAGTCGACGTCGACGCGCGAGGTCCAGGTGATGATGCCGATTCTTTACTCCCCTCAGAAGCCCAACCTTCATCCTCGTCGTCATCGGCAATGGCTGAATCATCCGTAGTAGCGGCCGGCCGCTTGTCTCCTTCCTCCCCGCCGCTAACCCCTGCCTTCAAATTCTGCTTATCCTTGGCGAATGACGACCTGCGCGATGACGACGACGACGACGACGATACGATGGCACCTTGAGCTTTCGCAGTAAGATGCCCGAGTTGTCTGGTTATATTTCTCCCGATATCTTCTGCGTCGTGCTCGAGTTCCTGGATTTTCCCGGACCATTTCGTCGTTGTTGAACGAGGAGGAGGAGGTTGAGCGTTTGAATTGGGTGGTGGTAGGGCTGGGTCGTTGGATATTACTGTTGTTGGATATTACTGTTACTTCCACCTATCGATAGATTAAGCGATCAAGCATATGGGAATGCACGGGTTCCGGTCTAGCGAAACGAAACAGAGTTATCCTTCGTGGTTAACTCATGCCGCCGCCTTACCTTTTTTCAGAATACACTACGCTAGTCGTCAGTGAGGCCCCAAAACTATTTTCATCCAAAACGGTCTCAATTTGAGTGAGTAGTGGAAAGTGGAATGAGGCCGACATCATGTGCGTGAGACTTTTCGCTCACCATCACGCCGTGCTGGCATCCCTTTTGTTAGCTATTGCCCTTCATGTCCCCTTACTGACCTCTGTGATTTCTGATGCCTGAGCTCCCCGAGGTCCTCGTCTGGCTACGGCTTATAAAAAAAAGAAGGTTTAGGAAGCTTTTATGTGCATCAACTCTATATTCATCCTAGCTGACCATTGACATTGACGCGATCCTACATACTTACTAGTTTACCTTCTAATTTCTCCCCTGGCGTTTTCACTGGGGTCCACGAAACGAGCATATGTGACACTCACGGCCAATCAAAGGACTCACCACCCGCAGGAGGCAGCATCACAAGTACCTCAATGGGTCTCTTCTCAACGTGCATCTTATGGTTCCTGGCCACCTCAGTCTTGGCGAAACCGAGCCGCGAACGAAAATTGGGGCTACCTGCTTGATGACACGCCACCTGGTCAGCTCATTTGTGCTCGTCGGGGAAAGTTGCTTCTCATTGCATGTGGTTACGTGAGTTTATTCCTTTTCTCTCGTTCCAGCTTGAACTGAATCCAGAGATTAAAATGTAGCATGCTATGGTGATAAGCTTCGGCCTTGAAGCCCACCTTCTTACCATGAGTCCCGAAGTATTTTGGGAAATTATCACCCGCGATATTCCTGGGTCAAATCCCGATAAGTCGAAGGCCGAGAACATGAGAACCTTCGTCATCCCAGAAAGGTTCACTGTAAAAGGCTCATCAACCAGCTCTCGCACGATCCGTATCCTTGCCGCATTTGTTTCGGAGA
>KN831815.1:98086-148513 GCA_000827355.1 Hebeloma cylindrosporum | reverse complement strand
GAGAGAAATCTTGCCGAGAGAGCCCTCAAAAGTTGGCAGGAAAACATCAGGAAGGAATACGCTGCGTACCTCACTGATCTGGAGGTTCATAGGGAAGGAATACGGCAGTCAAGAACTCTCCCTGAATTTGGATTTCTGTATGAACGCTCTCTTCTCTTCCTCGAACGAATCTGAATCTAATCATTTGTATCATTTGTAGAATTCTTTTAGAACTACCGCCAAGCGGACGGAACCACCACCACCTGCGCCACCCATGCGTCCTATAATCAAAGAAATGTATAATAACTCAGGTGGGGCATTTAGTGGATTTGGCCGCCACTTGGTGAACGACTTCCTTTTCAATGCGGCAATTCATCCTGGGACACCGGCAATTTCCATTTGTGAGGACGACGAAACTTTTGCAGAGCTTTTAGAAGGTATTCCCGAGTATCTTGAACGCTTTACAGTGCCACAGTTCTACAAGCCTATGGCATCAAGCTGTGTTCCAGGCAGAGATAATCCATTCGAATTCAACGAGGACTCGAATCGGCATTATATGCAACAGTATATTGACGTGTTCCGGCGTTGTAGCGTCCACGTTCCGAAGGAACTTTATGAGAAGTATCTGACAAAGGGTCTTCTAGATAGCGCACATACCATCGGTGAGTTTCCCCGGCCATCCAAGTTTGAAACTGTTCCCCTCATCTTCCACTCAGGTCAACCTTACTCTCCCGAAAAGCAGGAAAACTTCTTCAAAACCTCTGCCTTGAATGGCTTGAAACCCCTTCAAAATATTGGTAGGATATATTTGTACCTTTGTATCTGCTCACCCTCACCACGTATCTGCAGGCGAGTCAACCATAGTCAACGTCAACCGTATTGGCAAGCCTTTGAAAGCATACACCATCGTCCGCGCGAAGGTCCCCGAAGAGTGGATGCTGACTTCTATGTCATATGTGCGTCCACGATTCTGTTGAAGTACTGTTGAATTCTCTTCAATCTCTTTAATAATCTCTCTTTCAGACGGCCGTGAAAAAGGACATCGCATCTTTTGTACATGCGACTACAATCGGCCCCAACCAGTTCCGCGAGCTGACGCTCAATCGTGTCGTGAACCCAACTGTCAAGCGCGACGGCGGTCGTCCTGGAAAGGTATATTTGGTATTTGGGTTTGGAAAGCGAATTCATCAAACCTCTTTCTCAAGATCCGGCGGGGAGAAGGACGGCCGCGGAAATCTAAACCCACAAAAAAGAGCCTGGTGAATTCAGCTCCACAGGTCCGGAAGCGGGTTTTGGCAATGTGTGACCCTGATGGTGAGCCAAGTGAGGACGATGATCATGACTCGGACTCCGATGAAGCAGACGATGAAGATAAATATTACGAGGATATTGAGGCTGCTCCAGTGATAAGGTGGAGTCTACCAGAGGACAGGGTTGGGAGCATTATCGACTATCTGCCTTTTGTGTAAGTCATCTCCTCCTCATCGCCTTATTACAATCGCAAGAGATTCATGCTGAATAACTTTGTTTCCTCTTCCAGAATTCAATCTCCAGAATTTCAGTCCTTCTTGTATCGAAACTCCATGATCTCATTGCCTGAAGCTACCACTACAGTAATCGTCAGGAAAGCCAATGGGCCGTTACGCATTGAAAAAAGGACACTCCGAAGCAAATTTTACTCCAGGGTACGTACTCATACTCGACTCGTTGCGTTCTTAGCATAAAGCCGTTTACTGAAAGAATCGCATAGGATGACGTTCTGCAAGCCGCTAGACGTGTTGTTGCGGAGGAATCACCAGATTTAGACTTCGATCACCTTGGAGTGACTGCATTGAAATGGACTCGGGGGATACTGAACTACCACTTGGCAAAAGCTCTCTTGGACAAGGGTGATGATGCTATTACAGACGCACAGATTGCACCCTTCCTCTCGCAATGCCAACCCACATCAGGTCCTGGTGTAGACATAAATATGATGGTTGTTGGCTAATTGTAATCCCGCCCCCTGCCCCCTGTATACTCTCATCCACCACTCTCATCCACCACGCCGTGTACCCGGCATCAGGACGTTCCGTTTCCACCTCAGGATGAAGTTCCGGCCGCGATCGTGGTGGGTGCAAGCGACGGGTGTAATCCCAGGCTCAGGGATATTCGACGCACACACAACGCGATCCGTACTATTCCGAGGATCCCCCCATCTCCACTCTCTATTCGGCACGACCAACTCCTCCACCTCAGCCTCAACATCGACGTCTTCGTCTTCGGGGGTAGCATCCACGGTCGCATTCGCGTTATTCAACATCTCGCGAAGGAGCACGAGCTGTCATGACTGAGACGACCGGTCGATGGCTGAGACGGCCGGTCGAAGGAAGCTGCAGGCATATTGCTCGACGAGGCGGAAAGTGCGCTGGGGCCACCCGAAGTCGGTGTAGGTTTCGCCTCGTCCCCTGCAAGCGTGATCGCGTCCCCTGCTCCTCTTCTTCACCCCAACCCCGGAATTTGTCGCACTCGCACCACCCATAATCTCGTTGGGACTTGGAAGAAGAAGTGTTCGCACCCGCACTTGTTGTCGATGTGCCTCCTCCACTACCACCATCACCCGCCAACTCGATCAACGGCTCGGCGCATTCCCATGAAATCCGATACTTGGAGTTGAGCGTATAGAAAGCTGCCGCTAGTTCCTTGATTTGCGCCGAACGACGTTCACGAAGTTCTCGCTGGGCTTGGACCTGCGCAGCTTCGTCCGGGGTAGGATTCGTGTTCGATCTTCCCCGCGTCTTCACTTTGAGGTTCGAAAAAAATCCAGTTGAAGTCGACGGTTGCAACGGCGGCGGCACGAGAGGAGACTGAGGAGGGTGGAGATGGAGATGTGATTCGATGATACCTTGGACATCCAACACGAGCGTTCGATATGTGTTTGTTGTATAGGTCCTTGAATTCTAAAAAAATCGTTAGTGAATACCACGTAAGCGAAAGGGAAAAAAAAGGAAAAACTAACGTTCAATATTCAATATTCATCTATTCATCGCGAACTCCCTAACCATCCCCAAATCCCTCCTCAACCCAACCTGCGCCTGACTGATCCTCGCCGGAATCTTCAAATCGCCCAACGAGTTCCTTCTCGGCACGTTTCCCCCACTCCCACTCGCACCACTCGCATTCGCATTGCCGTTGATAACAGCACCCTTCGGACCTGGGGAACTCCCCTCCGCACCGACGACCCCAGAAGCAGTTGCCCTCCCCAACTCGAGGTCGAAGGAGAAGTGGGTTAGGGTGTTTTCGGAGGAGCCACCGCAGAGAGGGATAAAGGAGATGAAGAAACCCCCGAACCGGGAGGAGGAGGAGAGGAGCTCGACGACGCTGCATGTAAATCAAACGCCGACAAAGCAGAAGTCAACGAACAGGTATTCGCGTTCTTCCCAGAACTATTCGCGGGTTGTTCCTTCGACTTCGCTTTGGGCGTAACAGCCTCAACAGTATCCGACTGTCCAACCGTACGTGGCGGCGAGGGGGGGTTGAAGCTCGATAGGTGTAGGTGGTAGGTGGTAACAGCAACTCTTCCTCTTTACCTCTTTACGAGTCTACTCGGCGTCATCGCGTCATCGGCGGCTCCTCCGTTTGTTTGTTGTTCGCCCCACTAATCGAAGGTCGTCGGCCAGAATACGAGACCCGAGTTCTACGCCCAGAAACACCTTGCCAGAAACACCTTGCATCGACGCATCGACGGTAGTGGAGGAGACGTCGGACGCGAAGGCGATGGGGCCGGGGAAGCCTCCATCACGCTCTCGCATTGTAACCCCACCGCCAGTCGTAGGCTCGTACGACTGGCGTTCCATTCCCCGTTTCCGTTCGATATCATCACAGGGGGTCATCTGGAAGCCGATGACGCTCGGACACCAATGATATGGGCATTTCCTTCATCTCCATCTCGTTCGGTCGACTCTTCTTCTTCAACCTCCTATACCACATACCCTGCCCTCGTATCCAAGCTGCCAAATCATTCGAATGTCTCCCTCCTCGATTCATTGTTATGCCCTTGTCTGCAGATGTCGATAGCTTTCCCTCGTCGCCTTCGATCTTGGACATCCCGAAAGCCCATTTGTCGAGCATGGGGCTGGAACCGAACGATGATGATGGTGATGGGAGGGGTTGGGATCCCATGATGAACACGGATTCGGAACGTGGGATTTGGTTGCCGTTGCCTCCACGGCCTTTGGAGGGTGGTACGCCGACGAGGCGGGTGGGAGGGGTGCTGGCGCTGGCGATGGAAGCGGCGAGTTCGGAGGAGATGATGGATTCGACGTCGTCGATGCAGATTAGTACGTTAGCACGTTCTCGGGTTTTAGATCTACAGATTTTCGAATTTGGTTATTCGAGGGTAATCCAGTGATCAAGGAAGAAAATACGCACCAGTGTGAATAACCCCACAACGCCGATGCATGTAATCCAACCAAAGTTGGATTTGCTTCGCGATCTGCTTGACGAGGTGCATCGGTACACCTTTGTTCTGATGTCGCTTGATCAACCCCAACAGATTCTCGCCCAAAACCTCGAAAACCATGCAAACCATGGCAAACGTGGATGCCATTGGGGCCTTTGTGTCGAAAATGGTCCAGAAAAGAGATGACGTGTGAGCGACCAGCGTGGGTATGTGAAGGAGATGGTGGTGGGTCTGGGTTGGAAGCCCTAGACACGACTGGGTCTCGTCTAGCGCGGTTTCCGTGTACCATGGAGCGGATTTCACGACTTTGAGAGCGACGTGACGTGTCGATTCATCCTGCGATCACGATAAATTAGCGAAATAAAAAAAACTTAACGAATCACGCACTTTGGTCCTTCGCGAGCCAGACGGTAGAAAAATGACCCCATCCGAGTTTTACGAACGACGACATAACGGTCATCTGAGAAGGTGTCGCCGATTTTGACAGGATGGTAGCCACCCTTGACATAGTCCTCCCAATCCTCCTCGTCCTCGGGCCACAGATGTCCCTGGGAATCACGGGATGAAGGTGTCGAGAGGCTTCGAGAGCCCGCGGTGGGGACGGGCGGTGGAAGGGGGTGGGGGTCGAGGAAAGACGCGCCGCCGCGTTTTTTCCGGGTTACTTCATCGCCCAATTCGGAATCAAAAATCCGCAATTTCTGATTGGTCCAATTTTTGTCGCACTTCCGGCGCATTTCAGACGTCGAGCTCTTCGCTCGTTCTGACGAATCGTACACGGATTTACCTAGTTCGGCTCAGGTTTTATTCAAAAAACTCATTGCAAACCTTGAACGGCGTCGATCATCGCTGCCAGCTCATCAAGACTCCCAGAACGATGGACAAACCCGCTTTGTTTCTTCGTCTCGTCTATCGGCCAATATAACTTTCGACGTCGGCTCGGCCTGGCGTTATTGTTGCCTCTTCTTCTCTTCTGGGCTCTTCTGGGCGTTGTAATCCCTCTCTGGGTCAGTCTTCGTGAGCGATTGACGGAGCCGCAATCTTTGACAGTCACCTTGGCTCGTGGCAACCCTCAAAATTCAGTATCTCTGAAGTACGACATGCCGCTTATCATCATCGGTTCCTGTAGAAGGGGCCCCCGTTAAATATCTCCGTCTTGGGAACTTTCAACTTCGTCGTCCTGTTACAAACAGCCGCAGATTGTCTTAGACCCAGGGTCTTCAAAAATGGACTGGAAACTCGATCGCTAGCGTTTTTAAAGAACTTTGGGATTTCTCTCGTTCGCATTTCGGAGTTCTTCGTGAATCGTTCGCTCTCCATCCGTCTTATTATGCGGAACTAAACGCGATGCACCGCATCCTTGACCTAGGAATGGTTGCGTTCCACGGATACTTTCATCGTGACTATCATAGTAAGTACTCTCTTATACTTCGCGCAAGAGCTCGTCGGTGGAAACTATCCAGGGGAGCATAATCGGCGTGGGGTTACTCACCTTGGGTCCTCGTGCGACCCATGGTGGAAGCAACCAAATCTGTGATGGTTATATACGCCACATCTCATAGAGATGCGGCAGATGTTTTGGAGCGGAGTTTGAATGTTCCACCAGCGTACGCATTCAAACTGCACGGGCAACGGGACTCAGACAACGGTGTAGATAAATTGTATTGAAGTCATAGAGGCCTGGAAAATTATTTTTATGAGTTCTGAATTGATAATACGGTGTGCAAGAACCAAGCTCCGTAGTCGACGAACCAGAAAAGGCCGCCAGGGCAGTATTGGGTGAAGGAGGCGCGGACGTCTCCTTCAGCAATGGGGGTGTTGGAATGCGTCGTCGTGGCAGAAGGGATTAGGATTAGGGAGCCGGGCGGGAATTCAATGACCAGGCCAAGCTCCCAGAGTACGAGGTGGCCACCTTTGGTAGGGTCGAAGCGTCCCAGGGCCTGAATAGCGCACCACCCAAAAGGGCAGTTTAGAACGTCGCGGTGCTTGTACGTCCAAACGTTGGGTCCGAAGTTGAAAGCGGCGGTGGGAAATACGCTTCTGTCGAAGATTCGTCGGAGTTCAGGCATTTTTTCGAAGAGCGTTTTGAGGTATCGTAAATAATAGTCATATACGAGTGTATTCCACAATGCAAAAGAACCTAATAATGAATGCGTGAATAAGTAAGGCAAGGGAGGGGGGGTGAACGGCTGCTTACCATCGCTAAAAGACGCCATTCGCTGAACGTGTTTGCTAGCCAGCAAACGGGCAACCATCTCATTATGCTCGTGGTTGTCCAGGTTGACAGGGTGGTGGGTGCCTTTCCCATGAGTAACGCCGACGTTTAGGGCCATGAAGCGCCCTCGGGTATGCTCCTGAAATTTTTGGTGGAAGTTTGCTTTGAGGCCTTCTTGCATCATGAGGTCGAAGACAGCATTTGTTGACTGGAGGTAGGCGGCGTCCTTGGGTCGTCCTCCAAGCAAGGCGATGAGGCGACCAGCTTTGTCGAAGAAAGGGCGACAGGTGCTAAAAGCAGACTCATTAGCGAAATCTTCGACTTGGAGGGCTGCGTGCTTACATTCCGTTCCAAGGAAGGCAGTCGAAGCCTTGGGTTGACAAGCTCGCAGCTGAATGAGGAACGTCTGCAGCTAACAGCCGAGGGACCTTCAGCCGAGAGATCTTCGCCTGATAAGCACCTGCGGCAGCAGGAAAATTGGCGAAGTCTGCCGATACGGATGCAGGGGTGGAGGCTTGGATGACCTTTTTAATCGTGCTGGGATGCGGTTGGTGGCCATTTTGGGCAATTTTATTAGCCCGTTTGCGCTTTCGTCGTGCGTTGTCGAGGGTTTTTGGATCGTCGGATGTGCGCTTAAACTGGTAGGTGCTGTATGCAGGGCGAGGGGATTCTGAGGTCATGGGAATAGGTGGAAGGAAGGTTGGGCATGGGGCCTTCGAAGGAGCTGTTGTTGAACGGTTGTTGAAAGGTGCTGCTGATGAACAGTCGTCAAAAGGAGTTGTTGTTGTGTGCTCGTCGAAGTCGTCCAGAGCTGATTCGGTCTCTGTGGCCTCCTGGAGCAGGGAGTTGAAGTCGAATGAGCTACTGCAGTAGAAAGGCGTAGCATCTAAGAATGATGAATATTTTTTTCCAGACCGAGTCTAGAGTGAAAAGTTAGCCTCAGGGTCGAGTTCAGCAAGCAGATCTTACTGTGGACGGTCTGGATGGGTTTGAAGCAGCCATAGGGAATTTTCTACGCGATCATCTATGTCATGCAACTGACTGGGGTGCCCTGATCCAGGTTTGATTCATAGGCGGGTCAGAGATGGCTTTGAAGGGCGTTAGGGAGAGGAACGTGGTGCGCGTTCAGTCAACAAGGCGAGGTGATGAACTTAGGGGAGGTTCTAACGCGACGCGTCACGCGTTGGAACGGTTAGGTTTATGGTAATGTTGGGTTTATGTAAGTTCAAACTTTCCCCAGACCCTCCGTGCTATTTATGTAAACCTGTTTCCGCGAGGAGATTTCTCTTTTCTATCAATATTTCTTTTCATGAGCTTACTGAGCATAGCACGCCTTCGCCACTATCAACTACGCCACACGAGTTGACCAACCTCCGAAAGTACGCTACGAGTGGCCGCATGCGCAAACTCATCTTTTTTTAAATGGTTTCCGCGACGTCTGATGTTCGAACGTCCACGGCATGGCGGCCATTTCATTCGTGGGCCCACCCACCTTTGAGGAGTTCTTCGTCCCTCTCTCGGACGTTTTTACTCCGTATTTCGCTGCTGCATCCCTTTCGTTAGAATTAATTAACCACGCATTGCAATCTCTCTGTCGTAGCTCATAAATCTTTATTTGTTAATCCCACAAAAGAGTTCATCAAGTGGGTTTCAAATTGGTGCAAAGATGCTGCGTGAGCTAGCAGACGACATGGGCTACAAAAACGACTGGGCTTAGAGATTATGCGTCTCCCAATAATCCAACCACGCTCGATCTCCTTCGGACCTTCGCGTTATTTATCCACTTCTCGAAATCCTCGAACATCCCACTGGCAAGTTTGAGGCGGTTTGCGTTGAAATTCACGAAGAAGCTCGATCCTCGTGGGCAGAGAGAAGAGACGGGCATGAGAAGACGATGTAGAAGCGACCAGGCGACGACGACGTCGAGAATTTGTAACCTGTGCTCGCGAGGCAAAACGTCCTTGACACAAAAGAGAGCCTGGATACGGGTTGAGGAGAGGGAGACGGAGGTATTCGAATTGACAGAAGAAGGTGAGATGTTGGGAATTAAGGACACAGATTACGGATTCGATATAAGTGGCTCTGAGGATGGGATGCGTATGGTGGGAGATGGAGGTAATAAGCAGCGAGCATGTCGCGCTTTTGGGAGATAAGCGGTCGTCCAACGTCACTCGAAGGCCTCTCCAATCGGCCAATCCTTAACACCACGACACCGCAAGAGAGCGCCGAATCCGCTCGGCTGCTGTTCCAACGAGGCTGGAGATCCGGAACAGACGATGGATCAAGCGTATCACGAAAGGCCCTTTCTAGGGCCCGGCTGCGTCTGAGTCTTCTCGAACGCGACGCGATCCTCTCATCCGAGTTACCGGTTCGCACGACGTCGCTAAATGATTGGGATCCGTGATGGCGTAGTTGACTTGTTGAAGAATGCACAGAGAGTGGATCGTGAACCCTCGAAGGGCTTTGGCGGTCGCTGGATTTGCTTGGCCAGAGACGGGCACACTTATTGCGATAGCGAAGAAAAGATTGGGCGCTGAGGGGTTACTTCGAGAAGAGGGAGCGCGGTAGCATCGCCAATCGTCGGCGAAATAGCGAGTTTGTTTGGTGCAGAAAAAGATGATCTGCAGGAGCGTGCGATGGAATGGAACAGGTACGATCGAGAGTAGGGATCGGGCGGGGGATTGGGCTTTGTTAAGGACGACATTGCGAAGGTTCCGAACAAGCTCCATGAAAGAGTCAATCGTGGGCTGTTTATCTAATGGTGAAAACCAGGCAACCTCGAGAGCAGTGCCAAGACAAGCGAGGGTCCTGATCCTTCTGCGAGAGGAGGTTGCCAATCTGTCAGCTGATCGGATTTTCAAGTTTGAGGCAGCTCTCGGGCTTCTTGAGCGGAATCGCAGCTCAGAGTTCTACCCAAATTTCGATGTGGACGAAGCGGAACGCGCGGAGGGGAACCTCCTCCTTCAACTGCTGCAGTTTGGTGTTTTTAGGGGGGATGGATAAAGCAGCCTCGGGGAAGAGTGTGTCCTCCGGCACGTACGACCTTGACGAAGCCTCCTCCAAAATCATCGTCGTTACCTGCGCCAAATCAGGACGTTGTGTTTCCAGCACAGCATGCGAAACGACGCGTTCGCCGCCCTCCAACGTCTGTATGAGGCGATGGCCTGTTGGGTTGCGTTGTATGAGGCTTCGCACAAGGGCCAGCGTATCAGCGATAACGCCCTCATCACCTTCTGGGTCCATCCCCATCCCGATATCCTGTAATCGCAACGTCTTCTGCTGTGTACCTCCACGTCGGGCAAACGAAACTTCTCCTCCTGAACCAAGGTCCATCCGACGACTGGCATAGTCTGTCAGCATTGCCAGAATAAACTTCCATCTAGAATGTTCACGTCGCCAGCAAACGACAACGTGCTTGCCTCCGTCAGGACTTAGCGGTCGTCCAGGAGACGTGGCAGGCAGCCTCAAACCTTCAGAAACGCCATATTCCTTTCCGAGAGACCTGGTGGCTGAATAGGTCCGCCTAATCCGAGTCCTTCGGAAAGAGCTGCAGTTGCCGAGTGTGGTGTCTGAATGGGAGGATGGTCGATGTCTCTAACCTGGAAACGACGTGGGTGGGAACGGCGAATTTTGATAAGGATGTGAAAAACGCCGGAGAGGTTTGTCGCAATGACGAAAGAGAGGGCCGCGAGAAGGGTAGGCCATGCTTGTGCGATGACCGATTGCACAATGCGGAGGTGTTTGTTCATTCTGCGGAAGATTGTCGAGGTTCAGGGCAGGTGGGGCCCGGACGACAGCATCTCCTGCAGCACGAGGACGATGAATGGCCAAAGTACTGTAGATGGGTCCGGAAAAAGACGCGAAACCTTCACAAAGCGAAATGATGCATTGAACGGAGAGGCGATAGATGTAAGATTCAGGGATGGTTGGGGCATTGGCTTTGTCCAATTGATCAATGCTAATAATAAATAAGCACGAGAGAAAGAAAAATGGAGTAAGGACGGTACCATTGTAGTTTCATAGATGACGTTTGCAAACTTAAACCACCACCACCCACACCTATTATGCCTGAAACAGTTGAGATGGTGGCACTTGCTACTCTTCCAGCCATGTCAATCCCATACGCCACAGCACTGGTTGGCCCTAAAGCACCCGACGACGACAATGATTCCGCGTGGACTCCAACACCACCCATCTGACCACCAACTCCGAGAAGAGCGGGCTTTTTGGTGACGAGTCGCTTGAGAGCCGTGATGAGAGAGCTAACGGAGTCGCTGCACAACCTTCGATGATTTTGAGTTGAGAGTAATCAATGAAAAATCAAACAAGGTATATATACCCTCGCATTATTTCCATCGCCAGCACTTGCATCCATAGAGGTTTTGAAGGATGAATGTGTTGCTGCTGATCTGGCCCGTCGGTCGTATCTTCACCTATGAGTCGTATAAGGATCATAAGGAACACTTTGACTTCGGTCTCTAGCTTCAGAGAGAAATTTTTGAGAAGCAAAAACACAACACGGGTGCATCAACGTAACAATGGGAACTGGGGTCGATCGGAGAGGGATTTCAAAATCAGAGGACAGATGATGTCGGAGGAGGAGAACGAGTTTGAGTCCACGATTTCTACAAAAGATAACTCCGCTGAGGCCAGATAAACTCCCATGTGGATCAAATAGAGCCCATACTGAGATATGTGGTTGAATAAGGTATGGTGGATGAGAAGGAAATGAGACCTCACGTTGAACATCAACAGAGATAAGCGTGGGAAATCCCAGACATCATGTCCGAAGATTTGTCCCGTTGCCCTTTGCCGCCTCTTTGTTGGAGGAACGTGCCACCCATGCATATCAAATTCAAACCTGGTCTCTGTTCCGACTTCTCATTACCCACTATCTCCACAGGAAGCCCTTCGAAAAGGCCGGACTGCTATTTCATCCTTAGTCATAATTACTGATATAAAATGTGCTGGCACGAAATGTACGTTTGCCATTCCTTTTCAATTTTCCAGTGCTGACCTATTGCATAGAATTGGAGACTTTTATAGGGGCTGTGGGGTAAGTTGTTGTATCGAGTAGGATCTATATTGCTCGTATTGCTCATTGCTATTCGATAGCAGTGAGCACTTCCATGGCCGTTATTACACCGGCGAAATCCTTGACTGCAATTCTCCAATCTGCAAAACAAGCCAAAGGCACATGCACAAAACTGCCCCAAACTGTGGTTGCCTAGAAGTAAGTAGCCACAATCCTTGTAGTCTTCATTGTATTATTTACCGTTGTCCCCAGATTGTTGTCGAGAATCGAAAGATCCAAAACATGTTCCAAATCCAGTTTCCCAAATGTCCACCCATCTCACGCACACAAGGCGGAGGGGTTTACCTTGTGATTTTTTTTTATCTTGACCTCAGCATTGTTCTCCATGTTTTTTTTGTAATGCTTTCCACTCACACCGCTTCCCTTGCTTTCCCTGCTTTCCTTTGCTTTCCTTTGCTTTCCCTGTCCCTTACCACTTGGAATTCACTTATATTTCCAGCCTTACTGTACTATTACGACCGATTGTTAATAGTACAGTAATCTGTAGCCATATTGCGTTCTCTTTCTATTCTATTGTCTTATATTTCACGTATCTACTTTCGTTGTTTGCAGAAGGTATTTGCCAATTGGTCCAATATTAATTGCCTCAAAAATGATGGATGGTTGTGGTCCCCTTTCCTCTTTCTCCATCCCACATTACCCAATCAGCAACGTTCATATATGATATCTCCCCTTTCTTGTACCTTCTTGTTTGTTCCGACCTTGTACAAAGTTATGTATACACGAACTGGAGTAGTGTTTAAAAGTCCGGTTAGGTCCGGTTATTGAGTATCTGGGGACTCTAACCGAGACCGAGACCGGTTGGCTTTTGTTCCAAACCTAAAATAACCTAACCGGACTGCAAATAACTGACAAAAACCGGTTAGTTGCAGTCCTAACTGGTTAAGACCGAAAAAATTAAAAACCGGTCAAAACCGGTCAAAACCGCACATATCTCGCTCAATAAGTATTATTGCCACGTATCATATCTTTAATTAGAGCCCGAGAACGCAAAATCCGGCGAAGAATTGACATAGTTATGATAATATTCCTGAAACTATACTCTTTTGGCTAGAAATTTAGAGATTTGACAATATCTTGGCCAGATTTTAACCGTTTTGGATGTTTCGGGGTGCATTTTGAAGCTGTACAATAGGGGCAGTTATAACCGGTTGTAACCGGTTTTTTATGGTTAGTTAACTGCAAAATAACCGGTTAGAAAATTCTCAAAAACCATTAACCACTAACCGCGGTCCGGTTATTTGTGGTTAAGGTCCGGTTAGATCTCGGTTATTTTGCAGTTAACTAACCTAACTCCCAGACACTAAACTGGACCGTCCCATATATCAAACTTTCTCAACTTGCATGTAATCTTGGCTTATCATCCGCTGTTTCTTACCATCATATATACTTGAGTACCCCAGATTGGCTCATCAAGGTAAGGTAGAGGATACATTGTAAAGCCAAGTAGGCCCCGGGAAGCTCTTGATGGTTGGTGTCCGCCATTTTGCGGATTTGAGGCCTAAAAATCATCAAATCCTTACCCTTTTTTTGCGGATTTGAGGGCCCGAAATCACGCTCTCTGTCCACTTTCTTGCGGATTTGAGGGCTGGTTGAGGTCCACTGCTCGATTGACGAGAGAAAAATTTCAATCTGCACCTACAAGTATCCTATCAGTTTGAAAGCTTTTACAGGCTCACGCGCTCATGATTCGCACCTCCAGAAACCAAAAATACCGGAATACTGAAGAATTTTTTTGGACTTCACGTGACACCCTCTGTCCATTTTTGCGGATTTGAGGGCTCTGAACTTGCGGATTTGAGGGCGGATTTTGGGATTTTCGCGAACACCAAACATCAGGAGCTTCCCGGGGCCTAGCCAAGTTGGGATGAAAAATGACGCAATTATTCCGAATAATGGGTTGGATATCTAGAATCCACCAGTCGTTACCAATCCATCCTTCGAAATCGACAGTTTTGGGGAGATAGCAGGGTGAAAGGTATGTGGCTCTGTTCCGCACACACAGGATGACAACCCCCAAAAGAAAGGGACTAAGACGACCTTCCGATGGGGGCGTGTCTGGAGGGGGACTGAATGGAGGTTCCTGGGCATATCCGCCGGGGTATAGTGATCCGTAGCATGTCACCGCAAAAGTGAGCTTTTACATGAGCCAAGTCGGCATCGTAGCCGAATGAAATGCGTCTTTCAAAGTGCGCTATTGTGAGGTTAGTCAGCTTAGTGTCCAAACAAGGTCCAAACGAGGTCCCGGAAGCCGTGAAATATTAGGGATCTCATGCAAACAAACAAAAAACACTTACCTCCTCCATTGTCCCAACGATCTGCGAAGACATGCAGTACTTGTCTCCGCTTCGTCGCCAGTATGATACTATCCTGCCTAAATCCCGGTAGCTTCACGAGGAGTTGGTACTCATGTTGTAGCGTGTGCACCTCAATAGTGCTGCCTGCCGCTGGTGTGTGGCATAAAAATGGTCTGCCAGTGCTTGTGGGCCATCGATCTTCTCCATCGTTCTCTGGGAGAATCACTGGGGATTCAGGGGAAGGATATGACACTGATGATGAAGATGAGGAGGACGAGAGGATACTCGGACTGGCCATCGTCAGTGGGGACAGTGTCGTTGGATGCAAGGATATAGTTGACAAGATTGGGGAGAAGCCAGGAACTCATTGTACAAGCCTCATTGTACAATCGTTGCACAGATAAGTTCATGTGACCGTGGAAAATCCCAGACATTATGTCAACTCTGAAGTCGGGTGCCTGACTTCCTGGACGACTGGCGACATTGTATCGTCCAGATGATCTTCAGATGCAAATTCATCATTGCTCATTGCGGGGAGGAGCATTGTAGGAGGACCCCTCAATGAATGGCCAAACAGATTTGGCTTCGGTTGAAAAGATGTTAACCGCTGGTGCAATTTCGGCAGATGTCGCTGCAGTCGTCGAATAACGACCTTCCATCGGGGATGTCGCCACGGGAGGGGGAGGCTGAAACGCTTCAGTTGAAAAGATGTTGGCCAGTGGCGTGATTTCGGATGATGTTGTTGCAGTCGTTGAATGAGGATCTTCCTTCGGGTTCAGGGAAGGGATGGCCTGGCAGAGCGGTGCTGCTGTAGTGGTCTGGGAGGCTGACTGCCCTTGTTGAAATGTCGCCGCGGGAGGGGACAGCTGAAACCCCGAAGTCGGGTGCCGGACTTCCTGGACCACTGGCGACATCACATTGTAGTGCTCCAGATGATTTTCAGACGTAATGTCATCATTGCAGGTAAGAGCGATGTAGGAAGATTCTTCGATTGAGGGCCACGCAAGCTTGGTTTCGGTTGAAAACGTGTCAGCCGATGGCGATGGCGCTACTGGATTGAAAGGGGCTTCGGGAGGTTGAGTTGGCGCGATTCCCTCGGCAGATTGCCCCTCGGTTGTCGAATGAGGATTCTCCATCAGGTTCTCCTGGGCCACGGGCGCCTCATTCGCAACTGGATGGCGATCATCGGTCTGATTTATGCTGCAAGGAACGCCCTCCTGGAAGAACGACGCTGCTGTTGCGGCCTGGGAGGTTGGGTGCTCATGGTGGGATGTCGCCACAGGAGTGGCCTGAATGCCGAAGGATGCCTCTGTATGACCTTTCTGTGAGCGAGAACCACAGGAGGAGTTTTTTCTGCTCACCTGTAAGACGCCCTAATCCCTAATCCGCGCTTCAACTGTTTAAAGGGTCATCGTTCTTTTTTTTCAACCTTCCCGGTGGGAGGTGGAGAGGGCGACCGGGGCCGTTTTGTACCTAGGCAATTGCATGGGTAACCCTCGGGTATCTCGGCGTCTACCCGTACCCATACCCGTGGGGACCCGTATCCGCGACCCGCGGGGGTTTACCTGTCAAAACAAGCCCAAGAACACCCAAAGCGGCCAGGAAATGGCTGAGATATAGCCAATTTCGATGAATTTCACTAAATTGGATGTATCTAAGTCAGTTCTGGCCCAAAAAACATGTTCTTGGGCTCGTTTTGAAGGTCACGGGTAGGGGAATCCATACCCGTACCCATACCCGCCGGTACCCCTACCCGTGACCCGTGCGGGTACACCGAACCCGTGCATTTCCCTATTTGTACCGACCACTGTGACAAAAAAAGAAGAAATCATACACTGATAAACTTGGGAATGACGGCCGTTGCTTCGCATGGCAACACGACACATATGATCGTTACACTGTACCATACCATATGATACAATGAATAAAACAGTGTACCGTATGATATGGATTTAATGAATTCATTGAACCATTGAATAGCACTTCAGGCAACCACCTACCCCCCCAACCTTAGGGTGAATGCTTCCCCTTGAAAGACTGCCCTAAAGGGGGTGAAATTCCAGGGGGTCCTCCTCCTCCAGAGAGGAACTTCCATTTTTAGGGCTTTTTGCAGGGCTGGAACTTCCAAAATATCTGTGTGAATTCCCAAAATTAGCCTTGGGAGTTCTACATAACCAGTGGGAACTTCCCTTTATCCACTGGAAGTTCCTTTGGTTTCCTTGAAGCTTCCAAAATAATATGAACTTCCACTTGGACTCTCTTGCAGCTCTATGAAGTTCCCCACTTATATTGGAAGCTTCCCTCTATATTTTCTGCTTGAGGGACTTCCATACCTTGGAAGTCCATCTCAATTGTTTGGAAGCTTCCAGGCAGCCTGGTTCTACCTGGAAGCTTCCATTAATATTATTTATTATTTATACTTGTAATTGTGGCACAAATAAGGGTAATAATAAGTCATAATTTAACTTAACAACTCAAGTTGTCTCAGTTCATGCAAGTTTATTGCGAGTAAGTAGAGTTAGCTCAGTTCGTACAAGCAACATAGTGTAATACTTCAATAGTAATATTTTCACAAGTACATATGAGATGAAAATGGTTAACAACACTTCACAATGATGCATAAACATATATATTCTGTAGAGCTAATACTGTGTAGCTAGCAAGATTGCTATCTAATTATTCTCGTCATCCAAAGTTACGAGTCCGAGTATAACGAGGATTCGTTCTTATATGCTCCACCCCTGCCAAAATTTTCGACCCCGAACTCCTTAACTGGGTGCTCAACAAACTTTGATCCCATCTTTGATGTAATCAATCTTTCTATTTTTAGATACCACACACGTTCGTGCTTTGCCTGCGCCCTTTTCTTGCGGTATTATCTTTCTCAATACTTCAAAAAATTCATACCTGTAGGGCAGTCATTTACTCATGGTTAATGGGTGTGGCTGTATGTTCCTTCATTTTGTTTTGCGCTACTATCTGTCGCAGATGTGTTCCTTTCCTAATAAATATGTACAAATATTCGCTCCTCCCCTACCATTTGTTTACACCTGTTTGTTCAATACAATGCCTCAACGTTTCTTGCCCGTTCTTGCTCTGGTGCTGAATGTTAAAAGGTTAGAATTTACTTGTGAGGCTACATTTCCACTTCCCTTTTTCTGTGATCCATTCCCTTCTGCCGTATTTAAAAACTTGTATAATCTGTTGGCCCATTTTATCACCGTTTGAATAGATTAAACGTTGTGCTTGCCTTACTCTTCATCCAACTCCTTGTCCTGCTGTGCCTGTAATGCGCATTTTTTTAACTGTGAGGCCAAAAAATATGTATCCATCTCTGTTAGTATATTACATGGTCCCCGTGTGCAATCATCCTTTATGCAATCCTAGCATTTCACCTGTGCATTTAATTAGGTGTCACAAAGGCCAAATATTGCAATTTTCACATACCTATAGCTCTTCGCACTCCCAGTCGAGGTCCAGCCTTTCACTGTAATACCCTCAAAATCTACCCCCGCCCCCCCCGTTTCCCGAAATAATCACTTTCATCGATGCTGAATATATGGAGTGTTTTGTGGCCTTGTCCGTTCGCTCGAAATCCGTGCACTGTATAGTGTTCCCGAGTTTCTTCGCTTCGATGGATTCCCCCCCTAACCTCCTGTAAGCGCCCAAAAAAAACCCAAAAAACATCGCATGAGATAATATGAAGGAACTCACATAAGGACCCAAATGTAATGCCCTGCAACTTGAGATGCAGGAGATCTCCCCAACGCTGCCTCGATCCACTGCTTGGCGGAATGTCAGTCAATCCCCCCTTGATCGCTGAGCACCCGTATGTTGTAAGCTGCCACTATGGTGAATTTTTGTAACTGTGTACCGACTACCACAAACTGTTAAAATAACGTACCGTTCATTGCCTTAGATAATGTTGCAATGGGTGAAGTACGGTTGTGGGAAGGCCCGCCAAATGCTGATATGCGACGCAATGAGTTTTGGAATGACCTACGAGGATAACTAAACGACAGAAGCGTATTGACGAATTCAGTAGCAACAGAACTACGAAAACACAACTTACCAATAAAGTAACCAGGATGCAATAATCCCAAATGCGACTGCTGAAGTCGTATGTACAAATTCTACGGGACATTTAGCGTAAGCGTCCTATAATTAAATACCCTTGAGCTGCTGTATACTGCAAAGTAAGAAAAAGCATTAACTGTCTTTGCTTAGTACGGCTCAATGGCTTTCCGCTTATTCAGTACTGTAGAGCGCTCTGCTCTCTACTGGTACTGACAGGTATTAGGAACGCGTCTGACGGGTCTTGGCCATTCCCATCAGAGGGTTGGATACATATTGTTGAACCCTTCCGTCAAGACCCGTTACGGCCCTCGTACGGGTACCATACATACTAATATAATTTTCCCATTATCAGACATCAATATACTTTCAAAATAAATGCCTACGCAAAGCCGCGTTTGGTCTGCGCATAATCAACGACCGCAACGTTGAACCTGACTGCAAAAGCTTTGCATCTACAAAAAAAAATGACGGTAATTACTCAAGAATCAATCCTGCGCCCCCTGAATTTACTTCGTGAGCCTAGCAAAGGACGTCGTTGATGATCAAAACTCAACTTATTCCTTGTAAAGACGTTTCAGACATCCCGGTAATTATTAACGGTTGTCATAGCCAAGAAAAAAAGAGCATAAAGTGAAATTGGTCTTACCCATAATACCGATGGCGTGAGCACAGCCCTACTTACTGCTGTTAACTTGACTTTAACTAATTTGCACATTCGCGACATGCAGGATGGAGGTTTTGCAATCTGTAACGGCAAGGGTTGGCAGTGGTTGCTGTCTTTTTGTTCCGCCATTGTCTTTTTGTGATTTCCAGCCTGAATGCATGCCAGATTTAACGTCTGTATCTGATTTTACCACTCGATGTTGAAGTTCATACTGCCTTCTGATCTAAATAAAGCCAAATAGATGATGTTTCTTGATCCTTTGTTTACATCTTGTTTGGCGACCTGGACTGCAAACCGCGACTTGCTCATTTATTAATTTTCATTCTCATATCCTGCCCTGCGCATCATAAGCTTGCTATCACGCAATTTGCTGTAATGGCATCATCGAGCCAATTTCTCAGGAGCAAATCACAAGGAAGGCAAAGAGCACAATATGCTGGGCAAAGGTTCTTTGAATACAAAATTAATTTTGGAATCAGAGAACCCAACTAAGAGGGACGAAATGCGAATTCTTTACCTATAACAACACCATAGCCCCTGTGATTTTGAATTTCGCTCATCATATCGGGTCTTCAATTCAACTGTACAGTTTCATTTGCCAGTTCATCCATCAAACCAACATGTGATCATAGGTTGATCTACCCGCAACAACATCCGATCGTGCATCAAAATGAATCAACCGGGCCCTGCTATTGCCAATGACTCCCTACTTGACATCATACGGGCTATCGAACGATTTGGGATCCCAGTTCAAATGTCAGACTTCCAGGGAGACGGTACGGACCTTTGATGCTTCGCAAGCTGTTTGGCTAATTTTTTTTAAAAACTCAACAGGCCAATCCTTGGTGGCTGCACTTCTTGCCGTTCTGCAGCAGCCAGATGCTAGGAATGTGCTAAATGGTATGTAACAAAAGAATGTTATTGTTAGCTTTACTGATGCAGAGTACATGTGGCAGCCTTGGATATCACTACCAATGACCAAATTCAGGCAACTGAGGGAGAAGAAGCGCTCGCTGCTGAAATTGAAGAAGACCAAATACAGGCAATGGCTGTCGCTGAAGCGGAAGCCTATGTTGCAAGCGAAGAAGCGCTTGCTGTGGAACTTGATGAAAGAATCCAAGAGCAGCAGGAGCTCGATGAAGTTGAAAACAGATCTTGCAACAACGCCATTTGGGAATGCTTGGCCTCTGAGTTGTATTACAATCTTGATGATGACCAATGCGGTTGCTATCACAAGTATGGCGAGGATGAAGCAAGTATGTCGAGGATGAAGATGCTGAGGTGAATCACTATGGAGAACGCTGCCCATACTAGTACACCTGACTATGAGTATTCCCTGCTCTATCATTATATTTTTCTTCAAATGATAATGTATGCGCATTTTTCACATCTTCAATTGTCAGTGAAACAGCGCAAAAAATGTCTTCCTGATCTCCAACTAGCTAGCTGAGCCTGGTTGGTCGGGGTACCACTTCCTGAATTCGAAGGCCATTTATCTCAGTCGTACCACTTCCATTCGCCTCGTGCTTTCCCTTGCTGTTTGAAGCGTTGGCGAATTAATTAACTTGTGAAACTCTTAGATGGCGCCATCACCCTCATTTCCTTAACCGGTGAGAGGGAGCAAGTTTACCTATGTAAAGTTCTGAGTGATAAATATTTACATTTCCCATTAATCAAGATGAGCTAGTATTTAATGCCTATGATCGTGCTGTACACCCTTCCCATATGAGATATACGAAGTAGAAAAATAAAAGCCATGTAAAAAATTGCGTATTTTTAGTTCTTCCCCACATCCAGCCCTTTCCCCGACAGTGTGTTTACATTCCAGCCCTCATTTTTACCCGTCAGCTTCTCCAATGATTCTCTAGGGAAGAAGAAGACGTTTCCTACTCTGCCTGTGGTGACAGGAGCAGTTTTTACTTGTTTTGCAGGTTTCCATTCCCCGACGCAGTGGTATAACTGACCGGATAAAAAAATTATCAAGCTTCCAGGTTTGTATCTGACAGTATAGTCAAGGAAAGATAAAGCAGAGAAAGAACCTGTGGGTACTTACTCTAACTTGACCTTCAAGTCTGGCAAGTACAGTTCTCCCCCGGTGTAGTCTCCCATATTAAATATAGCCGTGGGACCATCATCCAACCCATCCATGTGGGTTTTTACCTGCAACTTCCACACAATAGCCCTTCCCAGCCAAGGACCGGGGTCTTCTGTCATCCACACGCCCGCTTTGAAACCGGCTTTGTATTGAATGTAGTATTGGGGGAATGCGACCTCGAAGCATTTGCTGAGGTGTAAGGCGACCGGTCGTGTGGCGATGAAGTACCGTTTAACTTCTACCGCACTGCCACATGATCCTTTTTCAATCATATCCTTTGAAGGAGTCATGCGATGGTTCTACGTTGTTCTTATTTATTACTTTAACAGGCACATAATAGGTATTGCACGCACTTTGTGGGCCTGCTCCCCGACACCATCCCTTACATATTCTGGACCTTCTTGGAGCGCCTGGTGTGTATATGTCATTACGGTCTCTGAGGGATGGCGGATATCCCGCTTATTGACGTGAGGTGGCATGAGGCTGTGAAGCTCTTGTGTGATCTCATGGTATCTTTGAAGCATGTCGGTCTTTGATTTCCATGAGCTGATGATTTTGGACTGAGTTTTCCAATGACATACCGGTATTCCATCCCAGTGACACTTGGGAGCAGTTTTTACATCGCGCAAAGTGCGTCCGTGTGACCCAGGATAATTTGGACACTAGATGCGTCAGGGAACTCATTTTGAGGACAAGAGAAACCTTACTGGATGTTTATTTTTGGAGTTACTGTCTTCGTCCTCATTTTCCTCGGAGCATTGAACCGCGTTTTCTGCTGGCATTCTGTAAGAAAAAACACAGACCAGGGTTTCTTCGCTTTCGTCATCTACCAATCTTGCTGAGCACGCATCCACTGGCCAATCTTTCATGAGCGCAATGGTGGCGTCCGCTAAATCGATGTCATCCTTCAGATTTTTGCCTCGCTTTCTCAACTCTGTCAATTTCACCCCAGGGATTCTATAGCGGGGGGTGAACTCGAGCCAGTCCTTCGCTGCTTGCTCAGCATTGGCCTCCACCTGTTTATCAATTGCTTCAGGAGTGCTCTGTTCTTCAGTGTCGCCTCCTAGAGAAGAGTTCAATTTTTGGACATTAGGTGGGGGAACCGGTGCGTCCCGCTGTCCCAATATTAGCGGGCTAAAATTCGCAGCAGTTAATAATTCTCGCACTGGGTTTAGAGCAGTTGCGTCCTGGAGGCAATTCAACAGTCATTGTAACACCTCAACGCCAAGACGCACCTCAGTTTCCCATTGACTTTCTTGGCCCCGGGTTGACACCTTGTGATGTAGATTATTCACAGTTGGAAATTGAGGGGGAAGATTAGCTACCGCGCCTTTGAGATTCTTTTGATCTCTTTTTCTTTTCTATTCGCGAGGGGCGGAAATAGATATTGCTGAATTATTTTTCATTTATAACCGTCACGCTGAACATACGTACTGCTGCCCTATAATATGTTTTCGCATTTTTCATTATCTGAATTCTGGGGTGTAAGCATTCAGCTGCAGTGCCAGCAAGCCAACTCACTTGAATGGCTTTTTCTCTCTGCTTCATTTCCACCGCCTTCTTCCAGTGTCTCGTGGGAATTCTGATTTTCACGCATCCCTCGCTTGTGATATTTGTGGTTGAACAAGCTAACATGGAGCCACAGAAGGAGCTGCTGGCGTTAGGAAAGGGTGTTCTGATTCTCCTGAGTCACGTGCGTTTTATTTCACCGGCATTTTTTCCCTATTTGTATTTTCTACAGACGGACTTCAACGTAACAAACTAGGGCCAGTTCTTGAACCTCCGGTTGGCTAAATTGGCCAGGAATTCTAGCAGCTCAGGATCTGATTCCCTCACCTCTGCTACCGATGGCAATCATCCTAGAATGACTTGCAGGATATGGATTGGACGATATAAACCGGGGACGTTAAGGCCTGGCAGTTTGGCCAACCGCTCTGACATTTGTCGCTCAACTTCAAGCGCCACTGACTCGACGTGTTCTGTTTCCTCTTGAGCTGCTATGGTTACAGGACTGCGCAATGGAGCGACATCAGATCGTTGGTTAGAGGTTTCCTTTCCCATGCCTTTATTTGCCTGCTACTGTTGCCTGCTACTGGACACTAGGTGCGAAGTGCGCGCTCACGATGGATGCTGAGAGAATAAAGGCGAAGCTTTGGTGGACGCCTTTTACCTGCAGACACTTTTATCTCATACGTCAATTACTTCAGCACTTACGCTCAGGATCGCGTTCTTGTTGACTGGCAGCCCTGCCCGGCGCAAGGCTTTTCTGCGTAAAATTAAATTAAGACGTAACATCCTGCAGCTGATCCAGGATCCTTGCTTGAAGACCCTGTTCTGCATTCTTACCCAGATTTTATTTTTCAATTACTGAGGCTCGACGCTAGATTGGCAAGCCGCGCTTGCACTGGTTGTGAAGATAAAAAAGGGGGGGCTTTCTTCTTGCATGTTTGATTTGTTGCCCTGTCAATTACCTCAGCCTTTCAGCTCCCTATGGCGTCTTCCTCGTTTGGCTGTTCTTTATAAATTAAATAACCACCAACTTGCATTGTCCGATTCTATTTTTGTACCTGCAATGAAATGGAAACCGCGTATTTGTTTTAAGATGCTTGTACAAACATTGAGTGCTCAGCGATGTGATGTTTGGCTATCTTTGTTATGCCTAAACATACAAACATTGAGTGCTCGACGATCAGATGTTTGGCTATCTTTGTCATGCCTAAATAACGGGTAAAAAGGCTACCGCTAATCAAGAGTGGACGTAGAAGAACCAATGGCTTGCGATGATACTTCAGCCTCCTCTCGATCTGTTACCTCCATTCTTGCAAGCCTTGCCCTGGTGGTCCCAATTTCTTCGTCTGTATAACCTACTTTTCGTTTAAGGGTTATCACTTTCTTGGGGGCTGAAGCTTGTAATATATGTTTCATAATCGCTCGCTGGATGCTGTTGTTAGCGATCTGTTCCTTTGACAAAACAATGTCCTACCTGGCTATACTTTGCCTCAAGCAGTGACACGCTTCTCAAGATGAGCGATAATTTGTATTTATTATCGCGAAGAGGAAGAAGTGCAAATGTAACTTGCACTTCGACGATATCTCCTTGTCGGAAAGTAATGGGTTTGGTCGGTATAAACCTGTCAAAGAATACCGTCATCCCTTACTGCGCTCCGTAAAACAATTTTTTACCTGTAATCATCTCCGTCATCCTTTACAACTCTCTCGTAGTAGTACACTTCGTTTTCTTCACTGTGGTATAATGCTGTTCCCGCTGCCGCCATGAGATATCCATGGGGGTCAACGTCCGGCTTCAAGGGGATTTCCTTCGGTCCCGAGGTTCCTTGCCGGCGGGACGTGAAATATCTATTGGATGTATCGATGCAGCGGTGGTCTTCAAATCGTCCGATCGATGTTAGCTCTTGAAGTGAGTCTTTACCAATGAAACTCGCAAAGAAATCATGAATTGCGGCGATATTCTCGCAAACTGTTTCGAAAGTACTTGTATTGAAGCCGGTGAGGCTAACACTTTGTCGAAGATGCCGGACATGCACGCTAGAAGCACTGAAAGTACAAAGCATTAATCATCGGTGTTATTCAAGACTGGGTGTAAAAACAGATACCCTATCTTTTCGGTGAAAGGCGGCAGGTCCACGTTGCAGATGATTCCTTGAAAAGCGCAAACAAATTCTTTGTTCGTATCTTGCGCGTCTCCCGTTGTTGCCAAAGTCCACGTTGGTCCCTCTTGCACGGCAACAAATTGGTTCATCCACGATGCATTCTGGTTGAAATAAATAAGAAAAGTGGGTGACCTTCGAATATTTTGAAGAAGCAGCTGGCGTCGTGTACCTTTGTGATCATCGCGGCGTGTAAAGGCCCGTATGGGTTCGCAATACAGTCCAAAGACAATGTCTCTAGGCTTATGCCTGTCCAGCTAATGAGTATGATTTTGAGCACCTTGCCAAAAACCCACCAGCTTTTTCCCTGTCGTACAAAGCATTCATCGCCTTAACTTTCGGAAAATCGCCTTTGCTACAAGGATGGGATGGTTCGAGGTCGTCTGTAAAATCTGGATTGTGATATCATGCTCAGCATCGGCTTTTCGTACTGGTTCTTTTGGGCCTTTTACAAACACGCTTGATTCTTCAGTGTCCCGTACCGTAATTTGGCCCCCAATGTTCATCGTTCATCCTCATATGGAAGGCAGGTGCAACCCCTGATTATTTCAGCTTGAATAACTGTCTGGGGAGATGCATTTCATTTAACAACAACCATCAGAGGGTTGCTGCCTAGATACAGAACTTCTATGCGTGGCCTTTTTTTAAATATTTTACATTTGTTTGCAGGTAATTCCCCTTGCTTATGTTCATATGCGCGCGTTCTAAGTAGACGGACTTGTGCATTGCTTGCACAAACGCGCTTGTTTTTTAAGCATTGTATGGAATCAAAGTTTGTTGGGATGACAGGCTGACTTCCAGGCACGTCAAATACTTTCTTGGACAAGTCGGATCCGACTCTGCGCTTCTGTGGCGCTGCTTCTGTGAAAAAAAACTTGACCAAATATTGATAGTTTGCAGGGGTATTTAAGTGCCAGTGCACTGGACGGGGATGGTCCATTCGAATTTTATCGCCTTATATTTCTGATTGCTACTTCTCAATGCCCTCCAAGAAAATCAACCTGAGGTTCGTTTTCTCTGGCATTGTCTCTCTAAAAAAACTCTACTGATGTTCGTTCGGGCGTCTAGGCTGCCTGCGTCTCTGACTCCGTACGTCTTCACTCATCTCGTCTCAAATTATTAGTGGGCTGATGTTGGAACTGCCTTTTAGGCTGCCTGAGTCTCCTAGCCCGTAGGAAATCCATTTTTTTCAACGTTTGATTTAATCACCAGGTTGTTTTATGCAGTTTCTCTCATACGCCAACCCCTGAAGCGGGCTCCGTGTTTGATAGCGGCTCTGACCTGCCTGACACCGTCCTGCCTCCCATGTATGTTTACTTTATATTTATTATTTTTCTTTTTTTTCTTGACAGGCGCAATTGACGATGGCTATTTTTTTTTCTTCGTTAGTAAGGGGAAGCTCAAACGCACCCCCACACCTTTTGAAGAGTTGGAGCCCGTTTCGGTTGTGTGCATGTCAATAGATTATTTCTTGAAATTTTCTTACCTCTTGTTTAGCGGAAAGCCCTCTGACATGGGGGCAGTAGCCCGAAGATTATCTTTTGGGTATGCTTATGGATATTGTTTCCTTTTACCTTGCTAATCTTTCCTCAGGAGCATACAACCTGATGATGATATTGCCGCTCAGCCTGCTCGCCTGGCGTCTCCGGTTGATGTCCTTTCCAATAAGCGCTCGTTCGTGTTTCCTTTTTTGCACTTGCCTTTAATGGCAGATGACTGATGTAAGAGAATTATAGCCGCAAGCCCTCCGAGAAAGCCGCTTATATGGCGCAAAAGTCCCATTCGGACGCCAAGGGGGGCACTGCTAAGCCGAAGCCCAAAAAGAACATCAGGTGCGCCTAGCTTTGGATGCTCTTTTACGATGTTCCTTCTCTAATCTGTTTTGTCTTTTATAGCGCGAAGCAAAGAAAAGAGTCCAATGCAGCATATACATTTTTTTCTTTTTTTGCATTTTGCTTTTGCTCATTATTCGCCGATTAACATTCAGGGAGGATAACTCTAGTGACATAGAAATTTTGTCGTCTCCTCCGTACGTCCTTCTCTCTTCATTAAGGTTATTATAACTTTGTCTCTTTCCTGCAGAGCGGCTGCCAAAGGGAAAGCGGCCGTCACCAACTTGGACAAGTATGTTTTGCTCTTGTGTTTCATTTGATGTACAACATTTACTTACGCCTTCCTTAGTCAACCTGGAGAGGGACCAAACGCTGTCTCTGTCAAAACGTAAAGCAGATTCTCATTATATTATTATGTCCTTTTCACGTCTATTTCAGTGAGCCAACTACCCCCAGCGTTGTCAATAAGCGCAAACTGTCTGATCGTTCTCCTGAGTGCGTTATGAAACTTGCTAAAAATGACGCGCCTATCTGACAATTTCAGGCTGGAATCCACCCCAACTCAACGGCCACTCCCGAAAATCAACAACCCTTTGTCCAAGAAGACGCGCGTTGAACCCAAAGCCCCTGAAACTCCTGTCTGCTCTCGAAAACCTGAAGGACGGGTTGCCGGTAGCGACAATCCACTCTCTGGAAAGAAATCTGTTCCCCCTTCTGACGATGAATCTATTGTTCTGTCTGATGCTGCTGATGCTGCGCAGGGCGTCGATGACCCTCGACTCAGCAGGGCATACCTTTCCCTCCCCGTCTATCCCTGAGGCATATCCTTAGCCAATTTATTGCCTTTCTAACTAATGTCACAGAACTTGTCAACTCAATCCTTTCTCCTCCTATTCTTCTCAAGGGGGTGGGGACAATGACCTGGTCGGTTACTCCATGCTCTTAAAGGCTCTTCCAGACATTCAAGCCAGGCAAGTCATTGAGGTTTTATTATTGCGCATGATCATACTGATATAAAATAGAAATTTCGCCAATTCGGTAAACTTCACCGCATTTGGTGACTTTGTCAACTCTACTCGTGACAAGAAAACGAAGGTTTCCCTGGAGACCGAGCGTTTGATTCTCCCCGGCTCACAAAAAAAATGTTCAGCTGTCTTGATGACTTCTGGCCTCGTTTCCGAGTGCCACATATTGGAGCCCACCTATGCGCCTGATAAGATTCATCGGGTGAAAAATATCAAAGTCATCCCTTTCGCGTATGAACACCAATGTCTCCTTAATTGGCTTGGTGCTTGTTTTGGTAAACGGCAACTTTATGCGCAAGTGACCACTGACGTAGCGTTGACTTTCACGACGCGGAAAGAGGGTGCTCAAAAAAATAATCCAGGTAAAAAAACATTTATTTTAGTATTTGCCATACTTACAGTTCCTTCAGTAGGAGCATCCCCCAAGAAGCTTGGAAAGTACGCAGTTAAAGTCAAGGCTCAAGACCCGTCTTCATCATCTTCTGCACCCACCTCCACTTTGCCCAACTTCAGGTGGTTCGAAGACGAAGGTACTTCTTTTTTTCACTCAAAAACAATATAATCCTAACTCCTGCCTTTTGTTTAGTACCTATTTATGATTGCCGAGACACCCGCCTTCACTTTAACTCCCAAGACTTTGCTGGTCTCAAAAAACTCCCTTCTTCCAAAGAGGACCTGCCCCCGAACTCCCTTGTTTGCGTAGAATATACCGCAAACTCTTTTCCTTACGCGGGGATTAAAGACGCACCCAAGACCGAGACGGCGGTATATTTTAATTTACTCTTCGTCATCCTGTTAGGCGCTCTTCCTGATTCCAGTGACAGCGAGAGGTCTTCGGATTAGTTGCTAGGGGTTGCGCCATGTTCTTTAAACCCGTATCGTCAATAAACTGTTGTTGAATGATTCTCGCCATTTACGCCTCAAGCAGACCATAACCTTTTACTATATAAAGTTCTTTTATCCCTGTAACAACGAACTTTGCAAGGTAACTTAACTTTGGTAGAAATAAAGGAACCAAACAAAGCGTCCTACGCACCTCAATATTTGTTGCTTTGTTTGGAATGGAGTAATGTACAAATAAATGAACCAAACAGGAGGTTGTTGGAACCTCAATATTTGTTCCCTTGTTAGCTTCATAATGACAAAACGTGTGCCGTCGCTCCATACTGTCTTGTTGTATGCTTCAAAGTAATATTTTCCTCACCACCTCATGTCCCTGTACCTAAACGACGCTGCCAACAATGGAGAATTGAGAACACGTGATTTATCGCGCTTCAGCCCACCCTCAACCAATTAAGCTCAGTCAACGTTGGTCAACGCGTTCGTTATTCCTTTTCTTCTCCACCATCTCCTCTGCGACGCAAGTGGAACTGCAAAGACTTGAAACTCAAAACTACGGTCATTAGAACCATCGTGCACCATTTCTCATCACCGTCTTTTCACTTTTAGTCAGTTCGTATAATTTTCCCCACAACGTCAACCATTTCCCACCTTCATTCTTAGTGAGTGACGTTGATATGTCAGTCAACGAGTGGCAAGACCCTACGGGACATTACGTGGATCCAATGGAGGAAGAGGATGAACTAGAGGAGATGAATGTTGATGATCAGCCAGAACATAACGTCGTAGGTTTCCGCCGGCAGTCAGCGATGTTGCCGTTGTATCCTTGGTCAAATGGGGGCATTATGATGCTCGACTTGTCAAAGGCTTTTGATAAAGAACACTATGCTTTTGTGAGTTAATTTCATGTTGCGCTTCATAAATACTACTCAGTGCTATTCAAGCGCTTCGCCCTCTCCTTGCAAAGGTTTGACACAAGGATCGTGACAATATCGGCTGCAAACACATACGTTTGCACTGCCATGCGTGATATCAAATGCGACCGTTTTGCAAATATGAGCTTGGAGCAGATCGCGCTCGCTGAAGGGAAAGAGCTGAAGTCCCCCGGCCATGCATCAGAGGTTTGCAGCGCCCTGACAGCGTATTGTGTCTTCGATGTTATTTACGGATTGGATAATTCTGAAAATTTGCCGGCCCCTGAACACGAACGTCTGAATATGGATTTCTCGAAGTACCCGGTATGTAATATTTTCTACATCCCAGTACTCCCAAGTTCAAGTAATGGCTTTCGCAGGTCAGCAAACAAATTGTAGATTGGACAACCATGGCGTCCAAGTTCCATAAAAGGTTTGAGTCGAGGAGCGCTAACCAGGCCCCCGCCGTCACATATTCCATGTTCGCTTCTCAGCAGGTTCAAGCTCTATTGCAGCTGCACAGCGTCATTAAGAGTAACAAGGCGCTCTTGAACTTACAACTGGCGGCCACTCATCTGGCTTTCCTCTTGGATCATGACAGCGATGGAAAGGTAAACAGGCTTGATACTCATTGAACGCATTATGTTAACAAGGAAAGGCAGAAAATCCCCGATCTTCCTACATCTCTGTCCACGCTTGACACATCCAATGCCTCGTCTGTCGGATGTTCTAATTTTTTGGGGTAGTACTAATTTCATGATTTAACTAGGACGTCGGCAGAATCCGCTGCTCTTAACGCTCAATTCGAAACTTTGCTGCAGTGTATTGCTGAGAACCAGAAATTCGATCACCTCCGCCTTCCTCTGCAAGTAGCGGCGTTGCTCAGCCCCATCTTCCTTTTGCAAGAAGGTGCTATCCACAAATCAAAATATTACTCTCAGCGCTATAAGCTGATGATGGTAGGCCAACCTTTTCTCGGCGTTCTTCA
The DNA here is from genome assembly GCA_000827355.1 of Hebeloma cylindrosporum. NCBI lineage: Eukaryota > Fungi > Basidiomycota > Agaricomycetes > Agaricales > Hymenogastraceae > Hebeloma > Hebeloma cylindrosporum. Next base: position 118,386 of record KN831815.1, on the reverse strand, counting down.
TATTCTAAACATTTCCTTATCAGTATTCTAAATGCCTCGGCAACAAACGCCCAAAATCAGTCATTGAGCTTGAAACCATCATTTGGAAGGCCCTTCTGGACATAGCTTGTGGTCAGGTGGATGTCTATGCTGCTGGGGAGCGCATATCGAAGGCAATTCCTGCTATTTTGGAAAAATTGGAAGACGGGGATACTTCGTGGTTCTTTCTTGGTTTGTCCTGTACATTCTCACCTTTCCTCATTGTTTAATTAACCAATCCGTCTAGATAACGCTAAAAATAAGGATGCTTTTCACCTCAGCTCTTTCCAGGTGGTTGAAAACACAGTCCCCGCTGATTGGCCCATGGCTTCCATTCTGGCCCCACCGCCCCTAGATTCTGATGCTCCTCATGAGCCAGATCACTCCTCCCAGTCACCGGAAGTCCAATCACAGGCTCAACTACAACCACAGCTTCAACCACAAACCCCTGAGGGTGCAGCTGACGTCTCTCGGCCGCAAACCGACGAAGGCAACGATCAACTGCAATCTCCTCCCAACGCTACCGCCCGCGCTGATGATCCAGAGCCTCCTCATGACCCTGAGGACAGTATGGATGCAGACAATGATCCTCCTCCAGCTGTTACCCCGGCACATTCTACGAGCACTAGGCCGGTTAGAAAGGCTCGTCAACAAAAACGACCTTATGAAGAAGTGGGTGAGGAAGACGCAAGCGAAGGTGAAAGGTTTACCAAGCCTCCAACCAAGGCAGGGAATGCCAAGCGACCGCGCCGACAAGATACTGCCCGATCTTCCAGCACTACTGGTGATTTGAGGCTGGATGTCCGCCAGCGTCCGGCACTTCCCATTATCTTCAAGGGGAAATATATGCAGATAGAAGTCATTGACTTGACAGAAATTGAGGTATCCTGTCAAACTATTACTGCATCATTCATCTTACAATTTTTAATAGACTGAAAATTTGCCGACGTTCAATGCCAAACAAAAACCTCATACAGTACAGATTCCATATTCCATTCACAGTTACCGTTGGCGTTGTTTCTGACATGGGGTCTCTTCTTCAGCACAAGACCGACAGACTAGTGTCCGGCACTTTGCGTCAGTTCATCGAGAATGCGGAAAGTCGTCGAGACAAAAAGGTGCTCAGGATCATCAGGATGCCGTCGGAGACGTCCCCATCTGCAACGGCATTTGGGTCAGAATTCATGGCTTGGCGCGAAACTAAATCGTGCGTTTATTGCAAAGAAGAAGATCCTTCGTTGATCAAGCATCTGCTTTGGAATGACATAACCACAGAGCATTCCGCGCAATGGTGGAGACTTAGCCCACACGGATTTGGCCTGTACTTCGACGTCCGGGAAGGTTCCCAATGGATCCTTATCGCCACTCCTCCAAACCGCCCAGACCAAGAACAAGAAATCCCTCGGGATTATTTTGTCGACCCTCACTTCTTCTTGTCATCATTTCAACCCCTAAAAGTGGGGTCAGATGATATGCCAATCGATGTGGAGGCCATTCATCTGACGGAAGGCATGAGAATGTACGTATACAAGTCTACTAAATATCGCCAGACTTATATTTTTTGTAGTATCATTCCACCTAACACACCTTACGCTGCTTTCACAACCGAAAATTGCATCGCGACAGGGGGATATTATCTCTCCATTCCAAACATGTCGAACTCCTTCTACGGACTCATTAATTCTTTCGTATTGGGTTCGTTGGTACATGACAGCGACCTGCTCTGCCCCGCTTTGTATTTCCGGCGTATCATTCATTATTTGCACTCCACTTTCGTTATCAACAACTCTGCCACCCAAGGTAATTCTAACCGTTCTCTCGCAGTTGTATCCTTTATAACCATAACCAACAGACAATGACGACTACCATCACCTTTTCACTTTTCAAGATCTCACAGACGATGAAGGCCTGACAGTGAAATCTGCGATTCAAGATGTCGAGTCTTCGTTATGTTTGTTCGCCATTGCCATATTCATGAACGCCCTCGACAAACGTACCTACATCCCCTTGGTGCAAGCCGGTACAAGCCTTTCAGCAGAGGATCGTGCGGAACAACGCAAAAAAGATCTCAATTCTATTCCTCATATTGAATGCTGTCATTTCTGCTATGTTCGGGGCCTCGCCTTCGATCTTATCGGATGGTTTTTCCACCATTATGATCTGCAGAAAGACGGCAAGGAACCCACCCAAGATGCGTATCTTCAGCATCTGGTGCCTTTCATCGCACTTATGGGCCGGAATATGGTGCGCTACAGAAAAGGGCAGAGGCTATAGGTATTCTGGGTGTGTGCTCCGCTTCGAGGTTCCAAGGCCAGGTGGAGATGGCTTTATTCAATTTTGAGGGATTTGAGGAAGAGTATCGCAAATTAGTTGCTGAAGAAAATGATTTCGATGAAGGTCTCCCACCTCTCACCTTCCAGTTCAACGAATACCGTGTCATGCCATCCGCCAAGCCCACTAGTCTCTATGAGCATTCCACGGATTACTTCCAAGCTGGTAGGAATCGGGCGGACAACAAATATTTCTCGGCAGTGAAACATAAGTTTTTCTTTAATTATTCAAGATTTTTTTAACATGTTATTGAAATGTTTCTCGTAGCATTATTGGACTCTAGCAGTGATTCGGAGAAAGATGAGGATGATATCGATACGTCGGAAGAGTAACCGCGCTTCTGCATCAGCGCGTGACTGTATCTTATATTTGTTTTCTATCATTCTCTGACAAATACAATAAGGCCCTCTATGAGCTTTGAAATTAAACACTGCGCCAAATAGACCGGGTTACTTGACTCAATGTTGTGTATTATTTGCTAACCTGCCAGAGATAAGCAGTCACCGCATCCAACTCTGAGAAGACCCAGCTGCAAGAGCTTAATATGCTGCTTGGCTCTGGACAACACGACTTCGAAGTTGGGACATCAGGCGAAGGCTCCAGGCCCATGGATGAAGACAGCTTGATGGAACGGATGGATGATATGTTCCGCCATCGCTCGCAGACTTTTGTTGTGCACCCTTGGCGCCGGGGCGCTGTGATGCTACGCAATCTGTCAGAAGTTTTTGATCAACAGCACTACGCATTTGCAAGTGTTTATCTCTTGCTGAGCTATAGAATTCAAAATGACCACACGTTCTAGTGTTTCGCAGTTGTGTTGGATAAATTTGACAGGACACTGGCGTCAACATCACCAACGCATGCTTACCTTCGCACTGCCATGCGTGATAAAGCGTGCGACCGCTTGTCGGGAAAGACGGTGGAGGAAATTGTGGCTTTCGAAACACGAGACCAATCTGCTGGTCATGCATCCGCCGTGTGTAGCGTCTTCACCGCGTATCGCATTTTTGACATCATCTACCTATTGGAAAAGCCAAATGGAGCTTTACAGGCGCCTGTTCATCAGCGTCTGGAGGTGAATTTTAATGAATATCTTGTCTGTCCCCTCTCCAGTTCTTGAACGTCTGCTAACGCTTTCCTAGATTAGCAAACAAGTCGGGGATTGGACATCAATTGCTTCAAAGTTCCATGACCGATTTGTGGCAAGGATGCGGCAAACCAAGTCTACCGCTACATTTACGACCTTCGCTTCTCGTCAAGTCCACGCTCTATTCCATTTGGACAGCACCATTAAGAATAACAAGCAACTGTTCAACTTGCAATTGGCGGCGACTCATCTGGCATTCATATTAGATCATGACTCTGATGGAAAGGTAAGGAGGATCCCCACTCATAGTTTTGCATTATGTTAACGGAGCATACCAGGGCGTCCCCGATCTTCCTACATCTTTGACGGCATTTCAACCTTTCAAAGCCATGTCTGTTTATCGTTCTAGTACTTTTTCAACACTAATCTTGTTATTCTTCCAGGACCTCTATAGAATCAGCTGCCTTGAACGTTCAGTTCGAAGCCTTGCTGGATTCTATTGGTGAAATTCAAAAATTGGATCATCTCCGCCTTCCTGTGCAGGTTGCGGCATTGATCAGCCCCATTTTTCTTTTGATGGACACGTTCATTCACAAATCGAAATACTTCTGTCAGCGCTACAAGTTGATGTTGGTGTGTGAATAATTTTCACCTTTGTTCTTCCTAGTCTTACTGTTAGTTGACAGTATTCCAAATTCCTGGGCAACCAACGCCCTAAATCAGTCATCGCGCTCGAAAATGTTATCTGGAAGGCACTTTTGGACATTGCACGTGGGGCGCATGATGTATATGCCGCTGCGAAGGAAATTTCGGATACCATTCCTAACATATTGGATGACTTGGAAGATGCAGATGACACCTGGTTTCGTCTTGGTGGGTTCCGCTTTTTCTATAACCTAAATCAGTCGTTAATTCATGCGTATACTTAGCCAATCCTGCTCATAAACAGATGGTCCATCTCTCCTCTTTTAATGTTGTCCCGTCCTCTGTTCCAGCGCATTGGCCAATGCTTTCTATGCTACAAAGGCAAGCAATACCCCCGATAAGCTCCATTGCCCATTCTTCCGTGGTAGGAGAGCAAGAAAACACTAAATCCACAGTCTCAGGCGACGTTATTGATATGGACATCCCTATGAGCTCTTTGGCTGACGATGCCATGGACGTGGACAGTATACCCTCGCCTAAACCTTCCTCCCCGCCTTCCCCCCCTCCTCCCGCATTACAGGTCGCGGCCCATAACACCAAAAGAAAGCATGGCGGTCCAGAACGGGAGACCTCCCATGGAGAACAAGCCTTGAGACGTTCAACTCGTTCCACGAAAGCCCCAGTGGGCCCGCTTGTTGACTTTTCAAGTTCAGACAATGCTAACGCCAACTCTAACGCCTCTAAACGACGAAAGAAAGGTCCACCTAAACCTGTTCTCCTACAAAAAGAAGAAGATTACGCACCCCCATGCGTCATTGGCTCTAAATACGTCCACTTCAGTGTTATTGATTTAACGCAGATTGAGGTTTGTACTTTTTCGCTTATCTCCATTTCCTTTCAACTCATTATGCTTCGCCAGTGATCCTCACCTACTTTGGTCATCGATGGTTTTCAGCCGGTGCATTTCTATGTTCATTATCATTTTCTTTCTTTTTCTAAACAAGGGCTTAGGAGCAAAACGAACCCCGAGCTTTACACCGTTATACAACATATGATGCGTATGGCAATGAACAAGAGCATTCTATATCCTTTTATGTATGGCAGCTCTCTTTTCGTTCAACCCTTCTCTGAAGCCTTTTTACTCTGCTAGCGGGAAGCTGATGTCAAGATTTTCATCAATTTACTTTCAAGCGTTACTACTGGCTTTAGCACAGGCCGTGCAAAACACATTTCACATCCCGAACAATCGATTTTCACCATCATCAAGAATGCTCCCTTGCATGCGATGACGCCTTCAGATGTTCAAATTCAGCTTCGTAAAGGCGTCATTGTTGTTCCCGACGCTACCTTGGCTACCTATCAATTTTGTCGTCGTGCCATTCGCGCGTTCAACAGTCTTAATATTGATGTCAAGATCGACGGTGCATATAATACATCGCATTCTCAAGCCCTCCGTTTTCTTATGCAACCAGAAGACCAATCTTTATCTTCTTCAAACTTCAGTAATATCAAAACAGGGACGTTGCTGCAGTTTATCGAAAACGCAGAATTACCACGGACACGCAAGGTTCTCAGAGTTATCCGTGCCCCCTCTGATGAGGTGCAACAGTTACCTTTTGCAACTGATCTATTGGCCTGGCGCGAAACACGATCTCTCACTTACTGCAAAGAGGAAGATAACTCTATGTTCAATATCTTACGATGGAACGAATTCTCCAATACTAATGCCATCCAAGGTTGGAGACTGATTCCGCATGGCTTCGGCGCATTTTTCGATGTTCGCGCGGGCGCCCAATGGATTTTTATAGCTGGTCCTGCTTGCTCGCCCTTCAATCCCGATATTTTCGCGGATTTAGAGCTCTTTATTGATGGGCCGGAGGGGAGCAAAATCATTAATCCTAAATTAACGCAACCCGAAGCTATGTTGTTGACTGCTGGAATGTGGATGTAAGCAAACAACTGCAATTGTTAGACTACCACTAAGCTTTGTGATACAGCATTCTGCCACCTAACACCCTCTACGCAATGCTCACAGTTAAAGACTGTATAATGACCGGAGGCTATTTTCTCTCTGCGCACAGTCTCAGCAGTTCTATCTATGGCCTTATTCATGGTTTCATCTTAGGGACATCTGCCGCGGATGCTGATGATATCTTGCCTGGTCTATTCATCAGACGTTTGCTGCATTACCTGCATACCTCTTATGTTGTGAATAACCTCGTCAACACAGGTAAGCAATGATTTTTATACAGCTCATACGCCTGAATAACTAGAAAAGCAGATGATGATTACCACCACCTTCTCACATTCAATGACATTAAGGATGAAGAGGGCTGCGTGGTGAAGAAAGGAGTGGATGACGTCAAAGCCCTATTCGCCCTCTTCGCCATGGCAGTATTTGCAAATGTTTTGGACGAACGCACTTACATGCCCTTCGTGCATACTGTTGAAGGACCTTCAGCAGAGGAACGACAAGTGCAAAAGGCCAATGATATCAACGCAATCCCCCTCCTCGAAAGGCGACACTATTGCTATGCCAGGGGCCTTGCAATCGATCTCCTTCGGTGGTTTTTCAATCATTACAGTCTTGCGAAGCCAAACCAGGAAGCTGATGATGGGTATCGCTTTCTTTTGCTACCTATTACTGCAGAACTTGGCACAACCATGGTTGCCTATAAACTGGAAGCTGAAGGAAATCAGCATCCAGGCCTATGCGACGGGGAAGACTTCTGTATGCAAGTGGAGTTGGCAGTGGCATTGGAAGGTATGAAAGAAACATATGAGGGGACGGAAGATCCTCCTTCAACACTGGCTTTCAATTTTGACGACTACGACGTACTGTCCTTGCAAACCCCTGAAAACTCATATCCCCCCATCGACAACTTTTTTGAATGCGGCAAGAATCTGGCGGATGTGTTATATTTTTCTTCCTTACAAGGTGAGTTCCATGTCTCAAGAACAACAAATCATTGTTTACAGTTTCCTCCACTATAGCATAGTAATGCGCCGCCGGCAAAGTGGTAGTTAGCATTTGTACCGCGTTGCATTGCGAAATTCAAAACCTTTGCAATCAAACAAGTGCAACCCATCAGTCTCAGATCATAATCTGTTTGCTATTATTTATAATTCTGGAAGGCTTGCCTCCGACAACTGGCTTACCAATTTTCAACCCTCTTATCATTGACCATCATGCGCCTCTGCCTCTACCTTTTGTCCAATTTCCTGCTTGTATTTTTCAGCTACCATTATAGCTCTCAAGAACATCCCACCTCTACTCTCGAGTTAACCAGTAAGTGTACTGATTTGCTCATTTTTCAGGTTACTCATTCTGCCGCATTTAGTTTCAAATTTTCATGGCGCAGGATTCAGACCTGACCATTTGTATTTCGATCGTATGCCAAGCTTTTAAACTCTCACTCTTGAAATACATTCCTAATCATGTACCCAGTTACAGATGCTCAGGTCTCTCTTTCCCAAGCTAGTCAGTATTACGCCCACTCAGCAACTGGATGTCTTTAATAATCACTATTTTAGATATATCCTCATATGTCAGCTTCCCTGTCCTCCCCATGTCGAGGTTATCTATGGCAGCACCTGCCTATTGCAGGCGTATGTATATACAACCAGCTATCAGCTTGCCCGTCCTCCCCACATTGAGGTTATCTATGCCAGCGCCTGTCTATCACAACCATACATACAGTCAAGCAGCCCTGTTCAGGCGTACGTGCTCCAGTGAAAAATATGACCAACTTGGTACTATCACGTCTCCTCTCCCCCCAAAGTTGAGGTCCACAATAATAAAATGCGATGATGACAGAGATGCGTTCCAATGCAGCCGCACATACAATCGAAAGCTGGTAGCAAGTATATTCAAATATTTGCCTATTGTCCTTGAATACGTGTTAAATCTTGCTATGGACCTGTATAGTTGCCTTTTGTCCTCTTCTTTCCACTTTATCAAAGCTTCTGAGGCTATTGCTCAGTGGACTGTCTACTGTAAAATATCTTTCATGCATTCAACCTCCTGGCAAGTATCCTACGTTTCACTTTACTCTCAGCAGAATCTTCATCGTCGACATGACTTTCTAGCCTTGCGTAACTTGTTTTTATCAAAGCACACAAAACACGAAGAGTTGCAACACTCTATAAATTTGGTTTTGGTTTTGTTAAAGGTGTTCGTAGGTGGTCAAAATTCGATTGGCGCGAAGCGTACCCGCTTCCTTCGTCTGCACAAGCCGAAACACATAACTTCATGGAATGAACTGAGAACAGAGGAAGGTTTTTCCTCAAGCACCTGGCGCCCTGCCTCAGGGACGCAGCATCAACAGCCTGAACAGCGCGGTGACTTCGGCAGCTACAAACCACTTACTTTTTCACTGGAAATTCTTGAGCCATATCTAACAACACCTGCGCCTGCTTCCAAGTCTTCGCACATACAGTTCCGTTTCATTGACCACGCGGATGACATAGGTTCTTTGCAATATCCAATAGACCGCTACAGTCATGCAACCGTTCCTCTTCATGTTTTGTTTAAAATATTACCATTAACACGCACAAAGAAAATAGCCACTAAACACAAAATACCTCTTGAATCAAGGTGTACATTGGCTGATTTACAGGTGAAAGCAGCAGGGCATGCATGTCTAGTTTGCACCACGCATGCTTCTATTTTTTTGCTGGAACACAACAAAGCACATGCTTCAATGAAACGGTCAAAACAGTATCGGGCGGACAAGGCAAAATTAAGTTCTGATAAACCGGAATTGCCTTCTGAGAGACCCGAATTCCTGTCTAAAAAACCAGAATTTCCTCCTGCTCCAGTGGATTCAAATCTAGGTCATAAGATAATTGCAAGCGCTTGCAAAAAAATGAGTCGGCCTTACGTAGAGGAATCAGGTTGTGCAGTTTGCGGGGAGTTAAAGCCGTTGAATGAAATGAGCAAGCTCAAAAGCGTAAAGAATTTGCTCCATGTCCTTGTTAATCCAGGCGTTACACGAAGGGAAAGAAAGGATAATACTTCACCTATTCAAGAATTTTCAGGACCAGTGCTCGATTACAACTGCAATAAAATCTGTGACCAATGCCGTAAGGCAATTCGGGCCAATAAAGTGCCTAGATTGGCCTTGGCGAGAAATCTATGGATTGGCGACGTACCTGAAGAACTCAAATGCCTTAGATTTGTTGAAAAAATGCTTATTGCTTGTGTTCGACACACCTGTAGCTTTGTGAAAGTAGCGTCAGGGATGAGAAAAATGAAAGCCAATGTTGTTGCATTTGAATCGCCAATTCCCAAAATATATAATATGCTTCCACCACCTCGGGAAGATCTAGACGATGTCCTTGCTATTCTATTCACAGGTCCGAGCAAGCCCTCAGAGGCTGATTTGTCCCGAATTCCTTTCCTTGTTCGTCGAAACCACGTAATGCGAGCTCTACAATGGTTGAAAGCAAACCATAGCGATTACGCAAACATAGAAATTTCGACTGAAAATTTAGAGGGTTATTCAGAAACCGAACCTCCAGTGTCTATTCAATACCGACAAAGTAATACTAACAAAACACCGGAGGGTACTAGTGTTTTTGATGTAGATGTTGAAGACGGCACGGAGGAGGGGGATTGTTCATTTACTGTCCATGGTCTCACTGGAGAGAATCTGGAGACTATGACTACATTAGCAATCAAGGCACAAGCTCTCCAGCATTTGAACAATCTCGGCAAATTTTTGTTGGTTGGGCAAAGCAAAAAACTAGAATCCATCTGGAATAATCCACAACTATACCCTCAAATGTTTCCATGGTTATTTCCTTATGGCCTCGGTGGAATTGGCACAAGTAAATTATCTGATAAAGAGCACAAGAGACATCTACTAATGTATCAAGATAAGCGTTTCCAGGTGGACATTAACTTTCCTTTCGTGGCATTTAGTCACGAGCAGATGAAGGCCTCAACATCGCAAAGCTTTCTCCTTATTGAGCAAAAGAGATTTGAAAATATGACAGACAGATTGTTGAACCTCAATCAATCAGTTTTGGAATCCATGATCGAGAAAATGGCTCAGGGGGAACATATCAAACCGGAATCAGATGCGGAGAAAGCTTGCTTCCAGGTGATTCGAGACCTTGACCATGTGGCGGGGAAAGTGGACGGTTCAACAACAAGCAAAAAATATATGCGAAATCAAATCTGGTCTTTGATTGGTCGCAAAGGGGCGCCTTACTGGTATATAACTTTGTCTCCCGCTGACATTCAGCATCCAATCTGTATATATTTTGCTCAAGCAAAAGAAGAATTCAAACCAAAAATCCTTGCCTACGATGAACGTCTTCGTTCCGTGTGCTCTAATCCAGTTGCAGGAGCAAGATTCTTCCATTTTCTTGTCGAAACATTCATTTCAGAGGTTCTGGGTGTCAATTCAAAGCATCGCAGATTGTATGGTGACACAGATGCATACTATGGCACAGTGGAGCAACAAGGGAGACTGACACTCCATCTCCATATGCTTCTCTGGATCAAAGGAGGCCTGAATCCCCAAGAAATGCGGAAACGGCTTATGGATCCTGATTCTGACTTTCGAAAGAAAATCATAGAATGGCTTGAGAGCTGTTTCATGGGCGACTTTCAGACAGGTTCGCAAGAAGAAGTCCTATCCATGGTACAGGAAAAAATTCAAAGGCATCCACCTATACAGATCCTACTCAGACAATGCCAGAGGCCCCCCCCCCCTTTGTGTGCCAAAAAACACAAAGACCCTTCTGATGCCAATGATCACAAAGACAACTGCAAACCTTGCAATACCCTTCAAGCATGGTGGAAACAGTTCAAAGTGATTGTTGATGACATTCTTTCTCGTTCCAATATACACAACTGCAATCATAATATGAACAAAGATGGAACTCGGAGAAAAGGGGCTGTTGCAGGGTGTATGGATAATAAATGGGGGAAATGTAAAGCTCGTTTTCCAAGGCCTACCGCACCTGCAACAACTATCGATACGGAAACTGGTTATTTGACCACGAAGAAATGCGAACCCTGGATCAACACCATTACTCCTATTGTCACATACTTGTTTCGTTGCAATACAGATACAACAAGTCTTTCCTCTGGAACAGCCATCAAAGGTGTGGTTTTATATGTCTCCGATTACATTACCAAAAGTTCACTGAAAACTCACACCATTTTTGAGTCCATCAAATCAGTGTTCCACAAAAACACCGAGATGATTGGCGGATCATTGCCCATGCAAGAAAAAGCGAGAAGAATTATGACAAAAATTGTGAACCTCCTATCAGCAAAAATGGAAATGGGTAGTCCAATGATTTGTATGTATCTCCTTGGAAATCCTGATCGCTACACTGATCATAAGTTTATCCCATTCTATTGGCAAGCTTTTGTCTGCGAAGCTCGACGTGCATTTGATTCCCAGAATTTAGAACCTCCTCATAAAGTAGCTCTTATTAAACGAAAAGGATGAATTGTTGGAATTTCACCTGTCTTTGATTATATTTATCGTTCCCCTGATTTGGCTCACCTCTCTTTGTATGATTGGGTGACCCGTTGCAAATGGGTTAAAAAAATTGGGAAAAAGTACAAGTCGAGTAAAAAAGAAAATGCACTGGTGGACTTGGATGCATCATTTGAGACACATAATGAGTCTTTTAAGTCTTCTAATGGATCATTTGAGAAAGGAGATACCACAATTCAGTCAGAGATCAGTAATGTTAGTGAAATTCTCGCAGACTTGGACATTCATGAAGACAAAAGACGAGATGAAAAACTTAGCAAAAACATGTACGGATTTCTTAAAGATCATCCTTTGGGTGATACTCATGCACTGCGACTTATACCTGAGAATGATAACATTGTGGCAGATTTTATTGGTGCCACCTTACCTCGTCGTGATCAAGGAGACCGTGAATTCTACTGCTCAACAATGCTTGCTCTTTTTCACCCCTGGCGTACAGGAAAAGATTTGAAGAAAGATTCGGAAACTTGGGATGATGCATTTGCTGTTTATCCATTTACCAATTTCCAAAAAGAATTGATGAATAACTTCAATATTCATTACGAATGCCTTGATGCGCGTGATGACTACAGAGCGCAGATGAAGAAAGGAACAGCTTCGCATTTTGCTTCAAGCTGGGATGACCCTGAAAATAGCACTGATAATTATGATGTTGTAGATCCTAACGAAAAAGGCAATGATGAAGCAGATTTTGATGACATACCTGTAAACTTGCAGAATATAGGCAAGACTCAGCAAAATAGGTTAACGCAAATGCAAATGATGAACAATGTGCTAAGAAAGATAGGGTGGATGCGTGATATACCTGGAGAAAAAGATGTGATTCCAGCATTTACATCTGATCGTATACTCCCAGGCAGCGAATGGAGAGCAGAAATCGTAAAAAAACGTCAGGAAATACAGGATGAACACAATGCAAACAACCTGCCCCCCCAAAAAAACATGCCCAATATACCATTTGCACAAGGGAAAGAAAATGAGGTCAAAGTTGTAGACAAATCTTATCTGGAAAAGAAATTTTTCAACCATGAATATCAGTTCCAAATTGAGCACACCATAGGAAAATATAATCTGAATGAAGAACAAGAAAGAGCATTCCGTATTGTTGCAAATCATGCTGTAAGCCCCTGCTCCGAACAACTCAAAATGTACATTGGAGGAGTAGGTGGCACCGGAAAATCTCAGGTGCTAAAAGCACTGTCACATTTTTTTGCAGTACGAAATGAATCACATCGTTTTGTTGTAGTTGCCCCAACTGGAAGTGCAGCAGCACTACTTGGGGGCTCCACATATCACTATATGTTTGGAATTAATGAATACTCTGGGAATTCAAATTTTCCCCAAATACGCGGAAGGCTAGCTGGGGTTGACTATGTTTTTTTGGATGAAGTGTCAATGTTATCAGCAAGAGATTTATATAAAATCAGTTTTCAGTTGTGTAAGGTCTTCGATACTCCTGATATTCCTTTTGGAAATTTGAATATGGTCTTTGCTGGTGATTTTGCACAATTACCACCTGCAATGGGTGGTGAAAATGTTTCATTATATAGTAGAGTCATTGGTGCAATATCATCGAATATTAAATCTCAAGAAGAAGCTATTGGAAAGGCTCTCTGGCATCAAGTTACCACTGTTGTAATTCTAAGAAAAAATATGCGGCAGCAAAAGGTTAGTGACGCAAATAAACAATTTCGAAAATTACTTGAAAATTTGCGATATAAATCATGCGCTGCTGAGGATATTGCTTTCTGCAGATCTCTTATCACGTCTACAGTTCCTGGTAATCACTGTATAACTGATGATGAATTTCGCAATACTTCTATTATAACAGGAAGGAATATTCACAAAGATGAAATTAACAGAGTTGGTAAAAGCAATGCAACAGGGAAAAAAGGTCGTCATGTTGGAAATATTACTGATGAAATACAACAGTCACTTTGGGATCAACCTCCCTCTTCTACAGATAAATTAATTGCAGGAAAATTGTCTTTATGTATTGGATTGCCAATCATACAATTTGAGGGCCTGCCAGAGAATGTTGTCCCTTTAACTCGTTCGTCAACTACAATCAGAGCATCCCTACCAAATGATAATGCTATTTTTATTTCACGGAGTCAAGTAGAAGTTCTTGTCAACTTCGCAATGACTGACTTTGCTTCCCAAGGAAAAACAAGGCCCAAAAATCCGGTTGATCTCCATAATCTGCAAACACATCAGGCATACTACACAGCTCTTTCCCGCAGTTCAACTGCTGAAGGCACAATAATTCTGCAAGGTTTTGATACTCAAAAAATGACAGGAGGGGCATCAGGTGCTCTCAGGCAAGAGTTCCGAGAAATTGAATTGCTAGATAAAATAACCAACTTGCGTTATCTGGGGAAACTACATAAATCGGTCATAGGTTGTACGCGTAACCAAGTAATCAAATGCTTTAGAGAATGGAAAGGTTATCAATATATCCCCAAGAATGTTCACAAATCGATAAAGTGGTCAAAGAAGGACCCATTGAATGAAGGAGAAATACAAGAGCTCAAATGGAAAACCGTGGAAAAAGATAAAATAAAGAACAGTGGTCAAGCAAGCCAAAAAGCTGTGAATCCATCTCCAACTACAACTTCATTAAAACAAAAACTTTCAATGAAAGATTTCAAGCATGAACAAAATGACAATGATAAAGAGCCACCTAAAAAAAAAAAAAGTGCATAAATTTGGACAATGCAAATCAAGTATATAGGAATTTAGCTCCATCAGGGCCCCAATGGATGAACAATAGTTGCGCATATGATGCATCTTTTGTAATTCTTTATTCATTATTTAGTAGAGATGAACGTACGTGGACAGCACATTTTCTGAATATGCAAAATGGGGCTTTGAGTAATATTTTGAATCAATTCAAACTTCTTCTGCAAGGGCAAAAAACTTTTGAACAGGCCCGAGATCAGATCAGAGAGGATTTGGAACTTGAAGCATATAATTATTTTTGTGTTGGCGGCTTTACTTCCTTAGTAACTCTGTGGGGTCATATTCTCACAACACCAGAGAGAGTATATGTAACTTATTATCAGTGTGAAAATGGACACAAGGATCGTGTGCGTTACACGTACTCAGGTGCTCATAGCTTTGGTATAAATCAAGAATGGACATCAGTATCTCAATGTTTTATACCGCAACAAGAATTGACGCCTCGCCTTTGTACACTTTGCTCTGCAAATATGGCTATGCATAAAAAATTTGTTAAAGCTCAACCGTTATTTGCAGTAGACTTTGCAGGTAACGAAATTGAAATTGATAATCAGCTATGTATCGAGGTAGATGATGTGGAATTCAGTTATAGCTTACTTGGAATAGTTTATTATGGCAATGATCACTTTACTGCCCGAATTATATTAAATGATGGTTCAATTTGGTTCCACGATGGCATAACAACTGGTCAAACTACCGTGTATGATGGGTCCCTTACTCTAAATTGTCCTGAGCTTTACACATGCAGGGGAAAACGGGCTTCACTTGCACTCTACGTAAGGGCAACTGCAGGCTGAGCAACAAGAGAAACTGCATAGGCACAGACTATCAGAAGATCCAAAGTGAGTCTATTGCAATAGTAGGTACTAAATATAACTAACCTAGCGTGGCATCCAAAGAATCCCCACGTACTGCTAGTGCTAGGCGTGATGTGCTGGCATGCGCTACGTTCCAGGGCATCGAAAGTAAACAAGTGTCAACATCTAGTCTCCAGAGCCTATGTGTTGACATCTATTTGATTTGGAGAGCTCTGCATATCCAAAGGTATCTAGAGCGAGAACACTATTTACAATAAAAAGGGGAACTAGCTAGAGATCTCAGATAAGGGGTAATATATAACAAAGAGTTTGAGGAGAGTGAGCTGGTCCGCCTAAGGGGTGTTCCCCTTACACTCTATTCTCGGCATTAATCCAAAAAAAAAATTTTGGACTCGTACCTGCCATGCGAAGCAATGGCCCACACTACAAGTCGATCCATCCAGGCAATGAAGACTTTGAGTCCGTTGCCCTGGTTTACTTGCGACGCAGACTTTGTGTCGGTTGCGCTCAAGATTCGTTTTTTTTCGCTTCACGCCAACTTCGCGTTATTCGCGCGATCTATCCATTTGCTCAAGGACACTCATGGTCATCAGCCCGGATACGACTTTGAGTCGATCCCTCCAGAGCAATGAAGACTTTTGAGTCCGTTGCCTTGGTCGCCCTCAAGATTTTTTTTTTTCATTTCAGTCAACTTCACGTTACTTGTGCCGTCTATCCATTTGTCACCCTCAAGAACACTCATGGTCATTGTTGTCTTGGTGGTAATAGATATATCTATTCGCATATACATGTTACGACTTTGACCTTATCATGTCTAGCTAGCACTCGCTACACGTCGATCCTATTCCATCAGGTCTAGATGCGTCAAACACGTCAAGTTTGTACGCGTCGAACGCATCATCATTCACGCTAGGTCTATGATCCGAAGTGGTATGTCTATTTCTAGTGACTATTCTATGGATTTCACGACAGATGTCTCACCAGATTTCTCAGGGCTTACCTATCATGCGATGCTCCTTAGATAAAATAAACGGTGATGACGATGTTTTCCTGAGTAAGTACTCTCGAATAGCGCAATGACAGAGGACTTACAAATGAACATAGGCAATCTCCTCGGAAAATTTCCCTGATTCGCAAGTATAGACATATATCTCTCATGTTTCTCAAACTTACAGGACCTCAACAGAACGCAATTATGTCAAGTCGATCCAACCCTAGAAGTGCGACACAACTCATGGAAGATTAGTTACTCGCCGTCTTGAGTAAGTATAGACATATATCTCTCATGTTTCTCAAACTTACAGGATCTCAACAGAATGCAATTATCTCAAGTCGATCCCAACCTAGAAGTGCGGCACAAGTCATGGAATGCAGCAATAAATAAGGCACTTACAGTGGATGAACACTGGGGGCGGGGCGGGGCAGGAGGAATGATGCCTTTGTATTACACTCACAGGAAGTTGTTAGCCACAGGGTTACGGAAATAAATCAGGCACTTACAGGGAGAAACAGAGCAGGGAGAAACAGAGATGGGGGGCGGACAACTTGAGAAGGTTGGCAGCGACACAAGGAAATAAATACTCACAGTGGATGAGGGGGAGGTTGAGAGGAAGGAAATGACGATATCCCAGTCCCCACCCTTTTTATATTCGCACAGCGGGCAGATGGGCCATTGCGGACAATGGTCGCAAAAAACGCGTGGGCCAGCAACGGGTGGCGGCCAACCTGGCCCATCAGAAATCACCTGGCCCATCGCACCCTCATGCATTTCCAGGGTATCGGACTCGTATCCCTGAACTTCGAGCAACTCATCGACGTCGCCCGCCATGCATCGACGAATGAACAAAGCTCATCATGACCGTGCTGCAGAGCCATCCCTGCCGTCGTACATGCCCACACCTGGACCCAGTCAACGACATCACCTCAGTCAATCCAAACCCACCCCCCGACGGCCACTGGTTTACCTGGCTGATAGAGAAACCCTCACACAAGATTACCCACTTCCTCGTTTACCTGGCCAGGTCGGCTTTGCTGGAGGCCGCCCCCAGGATGGACTAGTCCCCGTTCCTCCTCCCCCACCGCAATTCGACAACCATGACGGTACCGATCCTGTTTACGACTATGATCCACAATTCCAACCTAGCTTGAATGACCCCGTGGACCCGGCTAAAAGTCGACATCGGCGAAAGAGAGTGGCGCAATGGAGACGTTGGGATATTGAAGTTATCCCAGCATTAATCGGTCCTTATATCAACCTTTTGGCGGCAACAAACTCACTCAGAGACAACCCACCACCGCCGAGTAGAAAGGCGTGTACATGTGGAGATGTAGGAAGGAATCTTGGTGTTACTGTCGTCAAATTTACGGGCAAGTTTCCTTCGCCTGTTTTATAGCAATCCTTGACTAACTATCCTATATAGCATTAGAATTGGTCGAGATACGGGCTTGCAAGTGCACTCCGGCGGCTGGACAGCTCCTGGAGTTGGGCTATTTCCCCTGCGCTCCTTGTCATCCAACATTGGCTGTGGATGTCCGCATGCTGCTCTTTGTCACGAAGCTCTTTGTCAGGGTTTCTCCAAATACTACAGCCTGGTGTGCAACAGTCGAGGATTTCCTTCAAGGCCTCGGTTATCGACTTACTTCAGCGGTTCGTGACTTCCTTACCCACTAATCAACTCCGTTCTTATTTTACATTAACCAGGGCTCTCTTCGTCGTCGATTTGGCATCGCCTTGATGTGGTTCAACTCCCTCCAGGATGCCATGACTTCACACGTCGCCAAAGTTCAGCTCTGTGTGCGCAAGTTGATCACCAATCTCGATGACGGCATTCAACAACCAGCGCCTCCAGAACCTCCTTCGCCTAGCCAACGGGCGACCGTAGAAGAAGTCGAAGATGAGGCATCGGAACCTCCTTCGCCTAGGCAGTGGGCTACTATAGAAGAAGTTGAAGACGAGGGTCTTTCAGACACTACACCTCTGCAAGCGAGTAGGAAAAGGCCGAGGCCATTGTCGGAGGTTCCTTTTCCTGAACCCCCCCCCTCGGACACGTCCAAGTGACTATCTGCGGTCACGATGTCCATTGTGCTTTGGCAGGAAAAAGAGTTATGACCTCAAAGGGTGCGCATGGTTTATATATCTTAGCTTATTATTCCATATCTCAACGTTCAAGTAGCCCTGACGCTATCATTTGCGTGGATGCTTGCTTTACCCAGAAGCACAACCAGCAAGTTCGCGACCCACCCCGTCATCATTCTCGCACCGTATTCATTGAGGAAGCCGACGTCCAGCGGATGGAGAACTATGTCGACAGTGTTCGTCCATCTCGGCCGCACAATAAGAAGAAGAAGCCCAATCCTTCAACGGATGAATCTACATTAGAAGAAGACGGTTATGAGGGCCCTCTTCGTGTTCCAACATCCGTACTCGATGGCTGTGAACGAAGCTTTCTGGCAGCAGACGAGCAGCGGGAAAAGGCCAGCACACAGTTCTTTGCCAGCACCACGCTTATGGCAATGTTATGTCACCATGATAGAGTGCTATGGGTCGTCGATATGCAGTCCGCGGGCGAGAAACAACACTATGTGCTCATCCTTCTCGAAATTCTTTTTCAACACCTTCCTCCCCAATTCCTCATCGGCCTCCTATACGATATCGGTTGCCAGACACACCGTAGTTGCATAAAGTGGGATTTCCTGAAGCTATATCACCACTGGATGATCTTTGGAATATCCGTGTTTCACGCTTTCGGACACCAATGGCCATGCCAAATCATCTACCACCCTCGCAAACGCAAAGGTTTTGGATTTTCAGATGGAGAAGGGTGCGAACGCTTCTGGCATTCTATTAGCAAACTAATCGGCTACCTTCGGGTCTGTGGCGTAAGTTTTAAAACATTCAAGATTTAAATCGTTGCTAATGGACTTCCAGCACCATCAACGATTGTACACCCTTGACCTGCAAATCCAGCACGCCGGGCTGGAAAACCTGGAGAAACTTGGCGTCTGGTTGCTTCGTCGAACTCGACATTGTTTCGAGAAGCGAAAGGCAGCGGAAGAGGCCCTTGCTGCCTGTGGGGTCCCCCTGGATATCCTTCAGTCAGAATGAGAAGCCCAAGTAAAAGCCCAAACCAAACCCTTACCTCGTACGTGACGTTCTTCTTTATAATAGTGCTGGATCTGACGATCTTGTTTAGGGCGCTCAAAAAACCTTGGAAAGAAAGCTGTTGAAGAGGTTATTTGCCTCCAGAAACTGCACGCTACATTGACGTCACGCGTTGAGAGCCTCCTGGCAGTCATCAGTGATGCGACCTCACCAGAATA
Source organism: Hebeloma cylindrosporum (assembly GCA_000827355.1). NCBI lineage: Eukaryota > Fungi > Basidiomycota > Agaricomycetes > Agaricales > Hymenogastraceae > Hebeloma > Hebeloma cylindrosporum. The sequence goes on along the minus strand of KN831815.1, from coordinate 98,902 downwards.
TATGATTCTTGATGCGGAGAATAAATATAACGGCGCCCTGGCTGCCTCAGAGCGTACATCTGCTCTCCTTCCATCAGGAAAATGCACATTGTCCCCAGGATGACTTAGAGCTGCACAAAGCGCTTTAGAGACACAAAGATGCCAAAGATCCAAAGCTGGCCAAGTTGCTCCCAGAGCAAGGTCAAAAATGTTGGCTTTCCCAGGACATCTTAAGGCATCTTGAGAGTGTCTTTTCTACCTTCTTTTTTTTTTCTTTCCAGACATTTAATCGTTCAAAGTAGATTTTATTAGAAATATGTGTCTAGTAGATATGGTACATATTTATCTACTGTGTACTCTAAAGTGCTATCATGAGCTAAATAAGAGTGTAGACATGCAGAAACATAAAGTGTTATGGATGTATAGACTGAATCATAGCAGAAGTAAAGAAAAAGAGAGAGAGATGAACCAAAAAGAGGAGCGGAACTCAGAGACAAAAGATGAAAGACGAGAAAGAAAGAAAGAGAGGGAAAAAGATGAAGAAAGAAAGAAAGCGACATGGGGGAGGAATTTTTAGCCTAGCATAGATTAATTGGCTGACAACTCACAAGGCATAATAGCTATTGTCATGATGTAGAAAGAGACAAGATTATATGACTCGTGATAACTGGTCGGTAGAAAGTGATGATAGGTGTGGTTGTTGAAGAAGGCAGTAATTGAGATGGTTGAAGAAGGTATAACTGTTGTAGGTGGTTAGTGTCTCGATGAGGAATGACTTGAAGAAAATGACACACTTGAACAGAACCAGACACGTCACAGATGTTCTATGGCTTTGTG
>KN831815.1:46803-84245 GCA_000827355.1 Hebeloma cylindrosporum | reverse complement strand
TTGTGTTCTTATTGTTTCGTACATGTGTTCCTCTTGCCTTAAACGGGCAAATTAGTAGCTTTGATCTTCGCTTCCCAGATGCGTCTTATCATATCTCGTGGGATACCATCTCTTATCTCCTGAATTGATGGCTGATTTAGGATGCATCAGAGATCCTAGATCCACGTCGATCGCATCAATTTGGTTGCCTTTCTTAGATGATGGCCGCCGTCTTCGACGCACGTGCCCTCGATAGTATGTTATCTTCGATGGACGCTAGCTAGTATCGCATCTTAGATAGTTGTCTTGTCCATAGTTCTCATTTCTGAGAATATAATCTCCGCATTTCTAAGTCATCGACTCCAGCGTTTCTTGGATCTCCACTGCACCCTTGGTATATAGCGCTTCCTAAGATTCTAATCCGGTAGGGATGAACCGTAGATGAACTTCAGTTGTCAAGAACTGGATACTGGGATGCCTCCGAGTTTACTGACTAGGTCGTAATGAACGAACCATTCGTACAGTTGCTGCCGTCACATCCACTTGTAGTGTACTGTCTTATCAAGAAGTCTCAGTCGCTCTAAGCTAGCCGATCGGGTCTCATCGCTAACTTCTTATATTATTTCCCCAATGTGCTGTCTTTATTTCAAGTGGAGAATCGCAAAATAATGCGTTTTTCAGGCCCGGTTCCATAACCGGTCTATCACCGGGAAAGGCAAAAATGCGATCCCATGCATGGGGAAGTATATTCTCAGGTGCTGAAGGGGAGCATTGCTCAGAACCGCAGATGGTACGTCCGAGGGATCTATAATGCTAATGGGGGCCGATCTAGGATCAACGTTGAGGATAGCATATACTGGCCAATTATTGATGGTCCCCTCATGTGCCGAAGGAGAACAATGCTCGGAACCGTGGATGGTACCGAGAGGTGCCATAGGGGGCACCAGGACACTCAATGAATTCATCGAACCATATTCTATGATACACTGTTATCCCCCTTATGTAGTAGGGTACCCTATTCAATGGTTCAATGAATTCATTAAACCCGTATCATACGGTACACTGTTTTGTTCATTGTATCATATGGTACGGTACACTGTGACATGCCTACCTGTGGATGCAGCCCTAACACCACATCTGACCATGCTTTGCGAAATCTTCGCGTGTCCCTGCAACGCCCTGAGCAAGGATGTGCCTGCAAAGAAATGGGCGGATACCGAGGAATTTACTTGCGACAGGGTGCCGAGTTTTTCCCATGCCCGGGACCGCATTTTTGCCTTGTGTGCATTCTTTATAGGGATGTAAATATGACATCTAACTGATATTTACAACTTCTCAAAGACCGGAAGAACAATACATTCATATTTGAGGTCAAAACATGAGGGATGTTGATCAAATTTGAGGTTGGTGTAATATGATTCCAAACACAACCTCTACAAAATGAAATTTCTATATCTCGTGAACCAGTTGACAGACCCTTACCATCTATTGTGCATTATGGAGGTGGAAGGTTTCTCCATACATTAAGCCCTCAACGGTGCAATTTGAACATGATCTCAGGACCGGCACAAAAGCGGCTCCTGGGCGGCACCAATCTCACGTGTGCAATGCATATTATGAGGCTGTAAATATGACATCCTGACTGATGTTTACGACTTTTAAAAGACTGGGAGAAAAAGAATTCAGTTTTTAGGTCACAACAAGAAAGGTGTTGACCAAATGTGAGGCACGACCTCTGCACACATCACAGGGAAGTGTCCCAGTAATATTCAAATATACATTAACATCAAGGAAATTAATCTGATACAACTGAGGGAAAATTAAAGGAACTCAGCACCTGCAAAGGCAAAAACGCGGTCCCGCGCATGCCCTGTATATTTCTTGGTACCTACATATCAACATATACATAAATGTCAAGGAAATTAATATGATACAACCACGCAAAAATTAAAAAAACTCGGCACCGCAAACGAAAAAATGCGGTCCCGCGCAGGGGAAGTAAATTCTTTGGTACCTACATATTAACATATACACCAATGTCTGTTATTGTGATACAAAAGTTAAAAAACTCGGCACCTGCAAACGCAAAAATGCGGTTCCGTGCAGGGCAAGTAAATTTCTCGGTACCTACATATTAACATATACATTAATGTCAGGGACAAGTCAGGGAAATTAATGAAAAAGGTGAAAAAACTCGGCACCTGCAAATGCAAAAATGCGGTACCACGCAGGGCCAGTAAATTCATCGGTACCTACACATGCATACATATTAACATATACATCAATGTCAGATTATTGTGATACAAAAGTTAACAAACTCGGCACCCGCAAATGCAAAAACGCGGTCCCGGGCAGGGCAAGTAAATTCACCAGTTTTGCATAAATTGTTCATTCTTCGAAAGACCAAACATCTTAGAACGTCCCCGTCGAGTTCTTAGAAAGCGATTGTAAATAACTCCTTACCACTATAAACGAACCGCGAGGTGGCAAAGTAACCCATTGCATCGTTGAAACTCAAACATTCTCCATACCCACCGTCACAGTCAGGATTAATAGTGTCTACGACACTATTTGTTTGGATCGCGTCGCTCGTTCATAGAGCCTCGCTCCGCTTGGTGTGTGTGTTGTGTGTTTTGTTGAGTCTTCGACCAGACCTAGGTCGCACCTCTCACCGGTGCCGAGTTTTTTTTGATTTTTTGCATGGTTGTATCAGATGATAGGTACCGACAAATTTACTTGCGGGACCGCGTTTTTGCGTTTGCGGGTGCCGAGTTTTTTAACTTTTGTATCACAATAATCTGACATTGATGTGTATGTTAATATGTAGGTACCGAGGAATTTTGTATGGTTGTATCAGGTGAATGTATGTTTGAATGTGTAGGTACCCAGGAATTTACTTACTCTGCACGGGACCGCATTTCTGCGTGGCCATACGTGGTGCCGCATTTTTGCATTTGCAGGTGCCGAGTTTTTTAACTTTTGTATCACAATAATCTGACATTTATGTATATGTTAATATGTAGGTACCGAAGAATTTACTTGCCCTGTGTGGGACCGCATTTTTGTGCTTGTGGGTGCCGAGTTTTTTTAATTCTTGGGTGGTTGTATCACATTAATTTTCTTCATGTTAATGTTTGAATGCATAGGAACTCAAGGGGGAGAAATTCACCGTGTAATCATTCCTTTCGTGGGTCCATTGTCAGTTGCGGAGCGAGCTCAAATTTCAAATTGGTTTGAGGCCTATGTCACTATCAGCAAAAAACTCCGGAGACTTTGGCTGGGACTCCTCCCGATCGCCCACACCCATACTCTGTTCATTGCGTCCCAGATGTCCAAAGACCCTCGTCATGAGAATTCGAGCCAGAGAGAAATCCTTCACAAGGCATGGGAAGTGCAGTTCCACGGAGTTCCCACTATCTTGAACGAGGTGGACGTCGACAGAGAATGCTTGGAAAGTCTGGAAGAGGAAATGTTTGAAAACACAGATAGAACAGGCGCTTCCAGGAATATTAATAGGCAATGGGGCCTAGATGCGGGGCATCACCAGGATGGGTGGAATCCTTACGTCGGCATGTCATTGAGTGGGTACTCAAAGGTGCGAGAGGGAAGTGAGGAAGAGTGCCAGGTAGGAGCTACTGAAACAGACGTTACTACGACACTATCTGATTGATCTCTTCTCTCGCTAGCTTGGACCCGACTATATTTATTTCAGGGTCCCAACTCCTGTGCAAGTCCCAAGACCCAGACCAAAACTGCAGCGTCCTAAAATACAGAAGAATGAAGGTGCCCAACGTCTATTATGTAGTGGTTAACGCTGGTTAACGTTAGTCTCAAGTTGGTCTGGATATTGTTACAAACAATTGTTAAAATTAGTCCTGTCTACTTTCCCTCTTGGTGGGTGGTCGGATCCAGACAAGGAAATTGAAGCGGAAGTGATTTACAGCCGTTTGCGAAAAGGTTGGCACTGCCGGATTCGGAAATAAAGATAACACAGCAAAACCCAATCTTAGGGTTTACCACCCTTGGGCTCATCCCTCAGAAATTGGGCCATTGTCCATCATAGAAACTATCTAATAAAGTTCAATGTACTATTCCTACAACTTTAGATAGGTTTGAGCACCAGAATCTGTGGAGGATGACTTATGGCTTAATGGAACCCTAAATTCATTCTAGAAGTCACCACAGTGAGCTTCCTACTGCCTTCCAGTGAGCTTCCCACTGCCTTCCAGTGCAATTACAGTCCCAAAACCTTACCAAAGTCTAAAAGAAAAGTCCTTACTATGTGAATAAGCCTCTAAATAAATTTCTACGGTCCTTGAGCGTGCCAAAAGGACAAAGTCCTAATCTAGGGATTATGTTTGGTAGCACGGCACGAGGCTGTAATTAGGGGGAATCACCGCTCGGAACACACTACGCTTTGCTCGGCTTCCCAACCTGTTGGTCGGCTCCCCGATAAGCCACATAGCGGGCATCACACCGGGCCTTACAAACTTACTCCCCTCCATCATCATGTCTCAGCCATTGATAAAAACCAAAGCCGAAGTCACCGGGGTCCGGGGCGCAAATGATTACAAGGCCGTCAATTCATTGTACATCCCACTGTTGTTAGGCAGAATGTACATGAAGAAACGAAACCATCGCCGTCGATATCCTGTGAAATTGAGCTCGAGGGTATTTCGCGTGCGTCTCTGTGTTTTTAAGTCAAAAAAACTGTCTGGAGCAGCACGAAGGTTTCAAGATTATATGTTACATATGGCGGCAGGAAAAGGCTTAGGACTAGTCACGCCGATACACTCTCAGCTCTTCATGCTCATCACCATCCCTCTCTTTCCATTTTGTTCCTCATTTCTGACTGAGACCTCCCCAATTATAACCTGATTCCTCTGAGACAACCTTGCATTTCCCGCGTTCCATGGTACTGATGCGCGCTGCTGCCAAACTGGATGCCTTGGAGAGGTTGCTAATCGTTGTGCGGAATTTTTCGCATCGGAAGTCAGTATCGCGGCTGACCGAAGCCTCGACATCTTCGAGTGCGTAGGATGTCGTCCGAACTTCCTGCGTAAACGCCGCAAATTCTGACAGCAGGGAAGGGAAAGAATTTCCCTTCCCTTCGCTGGGGATAAGGAAGGCGAGATCCAAACAGAAAAAAGACAACTCACCCAGTTCCGACCTCAAAAATCCGAGGTCCTCGCTCTGTCTCCTCTGTTGCGCAAGCAGTCGGTTCTGAGCGGCCATGGCCGCTTTGAGCACAGCTACCAAGCTCTGACTTTCGTCGTCATGGAGGCTTGACAGTTCCCCAAGGGATGAGGGCGAATGTTGGTCAGAAATGCCGTCGTCGTGTCCCTCAGTCCCCGCAAATTCACCAATCGGTTGGCCTCCTGCGAAGCCTCGTCCCTTTCCTTGGCGAGGGCCTCGAGCTCTTTTCGAAGCTTCAACAGCTCTGGCTCTGTTTCAAGCCCCTGAACCTGCAATTGCACTTTTTCTGTCGATCCTTCTGCTTCGCGCAATGCTTCGTCCCTATCCTGTTCCAGTTTCTCCATCTTCTTTCGGAGCTCGGAAACCTCTGATTCTACCTTGAGATGCTGATTTGCTGATTGCTGGACGCGGGCATTAGCAGCCTCCAGCTGTTTGTACAGGTCTGATCGCGATATGTAGTCCCACACCTTGTGCTTCGGGGCGAGAGGAGGACCCGGGGCCTTGGGATGAAAGAGTGACGAAGGGTTAGGCGTCGGAGGGTCAACAGCCATTTCCTGTGACTTGTCATCTACGTTGGGTGGAACGGGACTGTCGACATGCATTTCCAGCGACTTGCTGCCTATGTCCAGCGCCTTGTCGCCGGTGTGTGCATCGTGGGCCATATGGGAGAGCTGAGGCTGTGCAGTCGCGGGTTGGTTGTGGCCAGCGTCCGTCGGGGAATCTGAGCGCCGAGGTTGAATCCTGTGGTACCGAGCGCTCTGATGGAGTCTTCGACATCCCCGGGGCGTGGACAACCGTTTTCAATCCGCCTTCGTTCGCCGCCTCTTCGTCGGAGCAGAGTGCCCGAGAATGGGAGCGCTCGGAGCTAGTCTCCGTCTCGTTGGCCTTGTTTCCTCGCCCTGGGATGATAGTCCTCAAAACCTTCACTTTTTCCTTGTGCTTCCCCTTCCCATCATCCCGATTCGCTTCGCCTTTCTTTCCCTTGAGCTTCGTAGAATCACTGCCACCCTTCTTCCCCCTCTGTGCTGAAGGCACCATGAGGCAGGTATACCGGGAGCGCACCTCCTCCTCATTCTCTCTGAGTTCGTGTGCTAAGGCACGCACTGTGTTGCTGAACTTGCGCGGGCATACGACCTTCCTCACCTTACACTCTTCGCATGTCAAGCTTTCCTCGACGACTTTACAGGGTATATCCATCCTCGAGCATCGTTCGCAAACCTGATGCAAAGCGTTCAGATGCCTTCTGAGCACAGATTCCAAACTCACTGGCACTTGCTTCAACAAACTTTCCACCTCGTCATGTGAAAATTTGATCGCTCTCCATAGCTTAGAGAATTCGGAGCGTTCTTGGGAGCTTTGGGCGCTGTCGTCATCATCCTCGGTGATGGGATCCTTTCTGATGGCATTCCTTCCTTTACCTCCCTCGGAATGTGATGACACGCTGCGTGCAGCGTGGGCGTGGTTCGCTGGCGGCCAAGTCAGCGACGTCGACGTACCATTGTTTCAGATGCTCTTACTCATAAATCCCTTGCTCAGTCATCTGAGCGGCTCGATCATTTGGCATGTCGACGGAAATCATCGTGGTTGGTGATAACCTTGAACTTCCTATATTGAGGGATTATCAAATCATATTAATATTAATATTGTTATTAAATATTGATTTCTCTCAAATTCACTTGTGATCGTGAGTGAAAAAGATAAAATAATTTCAATTTACATCATCATGTCGGAGCCTCTATGTATCCGTCCTTGACAAGAATGCTCGGGAAGTGCGAAGTGTCGACCATAGGAGATGTCGTAGAATTTATCTAATACCATCCAAGAATAGCCCATGAAAAATTTGAACTGAACGAGCGGTGCGCAACGGTTTCATCGTCTGACATCCAGAGCCACAGATTGCTTGACGGAGGCGATGTAAGGTAGAGGCGAATTCAGCGCAAATTGTCGGAGTTTTGTTGATTCGTGCTTCGCAGTGGGGGCAAGTGTATAAGAAAATGAGGGAAATATTAAGCCCACGATTTTCAAGGCGACTGGAAAGCTTTCTGAGGGAAACCAAGTCGGTGGGGATCGGAGTTGTAAGATCATGGCAATGTAGGGCTGGGAAGATATCCTCAATTCCTTTTTGAAGGAAGCCTTGGGATGGGGAGGCGAGGAAGACATGGAAGTTGTGGTTCGTCGTGGGGAGAAAGGAATGGATGGAATCATACATTTCGTCTTCATCAAAGAGAGAGGAGTTAGTGAGGCGGCAGGCCCTCTTCGAGGGGAAGCTCAGTCGCTTGTTGGATGTGGCAGAAAAGTTGTGAGTCCAAGTCACTCGTTTGAAATACTGATAGAATTCTCACCGAACAATAGGACCTCACACCAGAGCAAGGAGTTATGGAAAGAGCCTGTCTCAGGGCTTGAGGATGCGCCGATCATGAACGCAAATGAAGTAATTAATGTCGATGACATTGTAGATGTGCCAGCACCTAAAGGACCATCAACTCTATGGGCAGCATGTAACGGCTATGTGTTCGACTTTCCTGATGGCCATAACCCCCACACTGCCTACCCATTCGCACTACACAACTTCCACTCCATTCCTTGGGATTATTCGGTACGAAATGGGGTCATGACACTTTATTCTCGGAGCTGCGATGGGTTTCCCCAACATCGGGATACAATGTCCTGCAAGGTGTGTCAAGGATTAGCGAAGAACAAAACTCTTGAGGGAATACGAACCCGGATCAAGGATCACGTTAACAAGAGCGCACCTTTGGCGTACCATGGGATCGGTGGCCTTCTCAACCTCCTGTGAGCCAAGGAGATCGATAAGGAGTTCTATCGGTTGCGAGGACTGAACCAAACGAAGAAGTTGCTGGGAAAGGCCACTGTGTTATCCGACCATAAGTGTTTGCTCATCGCGATTGCAACTGGAAAGGTCGCACGTATGGATGCTGTCATTCGGATTGGGTTACAGCAAAAGAAGGGGATTAAAGGGCTTCTGGCGTCACTTGAGGCAGCTGCGCAAGGCTTGTATCGACCTAAAAGCTTCACAGAAGAAGAAGATATGCGTGCATTGCTGTTCTGGAGGCTGGGAGGAAATCGGGTTGCCAACATTTATCAACGCTCGCTCAACGGACCCAGCGTGTCTTACCTGAGACGAAAGAACTATCGTTCCTCCAATTATCCCATCACATGCACAGCCCACAGTTGAACAGGTTCGAACGAATGTCAACTCAACATTTGAAAGCATTGCCAGCTTGTTGAAAGAGATGGGGCGGCTTCACATTGTGGCGATGTTCGATGAGGTTGCTGCAGAGAAACAGATACGATGGGACCCCAAGACAAATTTTTTTCTCGGAGTCTGCAGGGAACACGCGGAGAAGACGTCAATGGAGTTCATCAACGACAAGGACATGGAGGAGGTTTTCCGGTGCTTGGACGAGGGAGAAATCCACTATGCTGGCGAGGTAAGAACGACGAAATTGCTTCCGTTCCCAGGCTGACCATCGCTATTTTTAGGCTACCATCGGTGCTCTTGGCATTCTGTGCAATGATATTCGCATATACCCAGCGCGTGCAGTGCTCGCATCTGGCGACTGTAAAAAGGAATCAGGTGAAGAACATACGAAACTCATCCAAACCCTCCTCGATGGGATTTCAGGCTCAAAATATGGTAACTCACTCCGTGTCGTTTCCCTCAGCGCGTCCGACGGTGAAACCCGCCGAGGCTCAGCATTTTTCTTGCTCACTTTTAAACGTCAACTCGCATCACACTCCTCCATTTACCCCCTCCTCGCGCCTTTGACCTTCATGGATCTGCATGTAGGCAACGATGATCTCACTTGCGACAAAGACTGGAAACATATTTTTAAAAGGTTTCGCAATCTTCTCCTCCGTGACCGTGGGGTGGTCATAAATGGCTTTCGAGTCACCCCAGACATTCTGCGAAGCCACTTTCAAGCAAACTCGTTGTCTGTGGATCATATACACTCTATATTCAATCCAAAAGATAGGCAGGACGTCAAGTTGGCATTCGACATGCTCAAAGATGTATGGACATTACCGCGGGACTCAGGTTCATCGCGCCCCGGATTTGCAGATGCTCGTGAAGCAATTTGGATCCTTGGAAAGCTGCTATTCCACGTGGTATTCCCCTTTCTTTGCGTCGACCTCTCGCTTTCAGAACAACTCGAACACCTGAGTGCAGCTGCTCATCTTGCTCTCGTTTTTATACAACCTCAAAGGACCAGCATTCCTTCCAACGAACCTTTTCCTTGATCTCTTGCTCATGATCAAGAACGCTTTCTTCTGTGTTGCAAAGTCGAAGATCGACAATCCTGATGGACTATTTTGGATTATTCTCCTCGGCACGGATCGCCTCGAAATTATCTTTGGAATTTTGCACACCATGATTGGAACTGATGCCAACATGGACATGTTGCAACTGGTATCGCGTCTCAGCGGCTGCACGGAGGTGGCCAATATCCTCGCTAAATATCCTCAGTGGGATCGTTCCCCACGACGGCTGAAAGTTCCCGCAATAAGCCGTGATTCTAAGGAACTCCCGGACGCCGCAGACCATATCAACCCAGCATCGTGGAGAGGCAATGTTGAGGTCAAGAACGTCTCCTTGCAAACGTCATGGAGAAGAGGCCGTCGGCTTGTTGAAACCGAATGTCCGTTCACTGCACCTATTCTTCAATCACTCGAGAAAGATCCTACCGTCAACATCTTCTCGCCCCGAGGAGTGTTCCTTATTAACATACCTCTGGGACATGACGACGTGGACGAGAGCTTGATTTTCCCTGAGAACGCTGAGCCCATATCAAGTTCCACCAGTGATTCTATTGCTGATGCACGGCTAGAGGTTGAAAATGCCCTCGGGCAGGCAATCGGAGACGATGATCCAATGGACAAGCAGAACAGTACAGCACCAGTGGCCCGTACAATTATAGTCAAGGGCAAGGAAATCGACAAGTCAAGGCTACTCGCTAAATACAGCAAATACAGAAAGAATGTTAGCTCGACAGATCGGCTTCGGCGAGTACAAGAAGTCGAACGATATGTCCAGAATTCTACGCCCTTCGAAGCGTTCGATCACGATGATTCTGAAACCCAAGATGATGTCGTTGTAGCCATATCTGACCCAGTCGCAACACTTGTGTGTTCTGACAGCCAGTTTTGGTTGGGCATTGGCACTGTCAATAGTCTGCGAGTAGACGGGAAACCAGCCACGAGCATCAGCTTAAATCTTCTGCGAGAGGACACAGTCTCGATTTCTTACCAACTCCTTGGCCTCCGTCCAGCTACCTCAGTGGATGTTGATGAGAAGACCCTACATCACGATTGGAGATCCTATGGAATTGCCGAGCACACATTCACCGTTCCCGGTCGACTAATTCAGTCAATTAATCCAGAGGTTTTGACGAGCACCACTCACTCGCCATATTTCCTCTTCGAAAGCACCGTTCTGGTGGCGATTACCACAAGTTTGCTCCAATCTTTCATTGCGTCGGACTTGAAAGTGGCGCCGAAGCTGTCGTCGTCCATGGAATTCCCTTATCGTGAAGTCGGAGGTGGGTTTTTGCATCTATAACGCATCAACAATAGAATCCAGAGCTAATTAAATATGATATGCAGGCAAAGCATGCTTCCTATGTGAGGACGACAGGAACCTTGTTGAAATTGGGTCATTGAATACATCTGCTTGTCCGATTTGCACTCCCGAAATTGCGCTGGACATGTCCCAGGGCCAGCACATCCTCGAACACATCGGCGGTCACATTTTGTTCGACTCAAAGGTCGATCAGACTGCGCACCCTTGTGGTCTATGTCTCCGACCAGCACCTTTATGCATCTTCTACCTTACGAAGGGGAAAGGGGCACGCAGCAGCCCAAAAATTGACCAAGGGCGTTCGATAGGATGTTCCATGAAGTTAAACTTCTCCTACACCGTGGCCGCCGAGTCGTCGTCTTCATCTCCCTGTTCAAATGTCCCTGTTCAGTGTCCATTATGTCCCAAAACTTCGCCAGCTGTGTGGAAGTATTTCCTCAAGACTCACTTTGAAATACAACATCCAAGTACGACAATGCAAACCCACAATCACCTCTGGAAACTGTCAGACTTCGAGGTCACGGAGATGAACAGGATCTGGGAGAAACGGAAGAATGTATCAGTCAAATGGACGAAAAAATCGAACATTGCACCACTCGTGGTATCCGACGCTCATCGCTCACGCAACCCAATTTCTGCGAGCTCAGCTGCGCATGCACAGACAGTGGATGGCAACCAGGAAGAGATCAACGAAGGCGCTCCGGGACTGGAACATGGTGATACTAGCAGTGACTTGGATGCACAACGAGGTGGTGAAAATGGTGGTCAAGAGAATTGCCAGAGCAGCGACGTGGCAAGCCCACATGAATCCGAAGTTCTCGTAACGGCGGAGATTGCCCAAGTCATGATTTCGGACCGCATCGTTGATAGTAACCCGACAACCGTGGACTCCGGAACAGATCAGGCAGCTGTAAGTGTGGTAAGCGATTTGAATGTGGGTAAATGGAAGTCATACTCACCTTGAACCAGCGGCTGCGTGCGGAGTTTTGATGCCTTGGCAGGGAGTTCAGACTCCGCACGCCGCGCCATCAGCTGGCCGGCACTCCCGCTCCCCCCCAGCGTCGAAGACTGCGAAGACCTGGGGCGCGGAATAGCTCATCGTGCCATTTTAACCAGTGCTTTATTTCAGATTGTAAATAGTGAACTTATGAGAGAGAATAGATGGTTTGAGGTCCGAGGAAGATATGCGCTGACGTCCAAATGCACTGAATCATGGGAAGTCGGTTGAGAGAACCTGTGATTAAAAATCAAAAGGTGTACCTTTTTAAAAATGGCTTGTGGGGCACTGTTTCTACGCTACACGGCATCCAAATACCCAGCAGAAAGCGGCCAGAAAGTGCCTGGAGGAATTACAGTGTTGGATTTCCTTGAGTGCATATATGAGCTTCAAAGAACCAAGCGTTACAGAGGCGGAGGCTTGCCTTTTATAAAGCGGTCACCTGGAGGTCGTTCTACGATGGAGTCGGAGTCGCATCCCCAGAAATCATGGCAGGGAAAACTCACAAAGCCTTCTGGGAACCTGGTTACCGAGGCCAATTTGGTCTGAGAGGAAGTCAGGGTCAGAGAAATTGTAATTCAACGCCGTAAATGCACCTTTTCCCGAAGCGTTTTCAGGACGTTGTTTCGACTCAATGTATGGTTAGTTTCCTCCAAGGATGCGGCCCAGACCACAGCAAAAGCAATCCGACGCTAGAGGTTTTTTGGGACACATATGAGCGTCAAAGAAGCTGAAATTAAACAAGGTTGGGCACACCTTTTAAAAAACCGTCTACCAGGAAGACACTTTGCAGCTATATTTGATTTCCAAAGTTTATGGCCTCATTTGTGCATGCGACTCCCCCGAGAGATAGGTTATCTCTCGGTTACTTTAACCCTGGTGGAAGTAAAGTCAGAGATTTGACAGCAGCAATCAATGGATAAACTCATTCAAGTTCAGAGAGTGACCTTTACACCTTCGTTTAAACCAATGCTATTACGGCGCGCAAAATGATACACAAATTAGACGTTAGAGAGATGCAAGGCTAGTAGTAGGCTACATACAAATACAGTGATTAAAATGACATAGCTCAGGATTTCACCATTTATGCGATGAAGGATGAAGAAGTCCTGGCAAAACAAATCAGTCTTGGGCACCATTGCTATCCTAGAGAGTGAGGTCGATGAAGTCACCGTCTACCCAGGGGGTTGCACTTCGTATCTCGATGCCTCCTGCCAGCACCTCGTCCTCGTCCTCCTCTGTTAGGTTGATTACCTTTTCATCGAACGGCGGCATCAAATGTGGACCTGCTCCATCTCCATCGGTTAGATCGATAAGCTCCCCGCTCAACCAGTGTTTTGCTTTGGCCTTGTCTGCGTCACCTCCATTGAGGGATAAGGTGCTGATAGCTCGGGCATGGCTCGAAGGCTCCTCGCACAACCCGATCCGTCTGGATGCCATGCTGCTGGATTCTGCCTGCTCTCGACATTCAGCAGAGGATTCACTGACCGTGATCTTCTTGCGTTTCCTGTCTCCCATCCTTGATGAATTCGTGGCTCGCTTCTTTTGACGAGTCTTGCCCTGGATCACTAAATTTGGTGGGATAAACGAGCTATGAACCCACAGCTTCATGGGTCGCAGGTTGTCAACATGAAATCCTGGGTCCACGATGTGCACGAAGTTTACAGCAGAGGCAACGATTCTTGGACAGAGGAATCCCTTGCCTAGATGGCCTTGCTGTTTCAATAGACGGGCCTCTAAAACAGTGGACTGCCTCGTTGGAGTTGCGAGGCATTTTGTCGATGCATCGTAGATAATGAGAGGCTTCAGGCGAGCATCAGCTGTGCTGTATAACGCAAGAGAGAACGCAACGCACACAATAGAACATCTGAGACAGCACCCCTTCCCACATCCTGCCCATCCCATCCTTCAGTCTCGTTTCATCTTTCCATCCAAAATTCTCCCGCCCAAACTGCGCAAGTCCTCCAATCGACGGCTCTCGAAAGGGCCAATGGCTCCTGGATGGCTCTGCTGAGTTCACAAGTTCCCGAGAGCTAGAGCTTATGGCTGGGCTGTGGTATAAGTTGAGGATGCTGCGGTCAGGAAACTCCTTTGGGAACCCCTTCGCAACATTTGGATGGCAGGATCTGAGGGCGCCGCTTGAGTTAGTCTCAAGCTCATTGAGGATTTGTTCTCGCAGCTTCATGAACATTCCATCCACTTGGGCGCCTGTGCCTGTAGCTTCAATGTCGGATAGGAGTTCGCCTCCGAATAAACGGGCCAGCCCAAGAGCAATAGCAGGTCCGCAACCAGCAACGCCCGAGCTGTAGTCTCCACCGGCAAGCAGTGCATAGAGCAGCAGCCCGCCCGCTGAGAGGCCGGAGGTTTCAACAATGCGTTGACTGGTAAGCACTTGCAATTCGTCGGCGTAAGCCCGCTTTGCTGTCGGTATACTTGAGGCAGTATCAACGGATGTTTTGCATGAGTTGAGTGGTAAAAAGCTTACGGCCAAAAGACTCGTTTAGCGCCAAAAACGAATGCATCTCCATCTGCAGTAATAACTCCGTCGATAATACCATGTTTGTTGAGTGCTCCGAGTTCGGCCTCCCCTTCTCCAGCTGCCTGAATTGCATTCCGAGTCAGATTGTTTGAATGGCGGGCAAGCTGGAAAGTACCTGAACCCAGTAATATCCACACAGCGAGATCAGCTCCTTAGAGAGCTCCTCCCACCAAAGGGCATTCGAAATGACCTGCGTACCCCTCTTCATCCCAGGCTTTTCATCGCCGTCGAAGACAAAGACCAGGGTGAACGGAGACCGCAGCCATGCAGCAAGTTTGTTGAAAAATATCCTCAGTTCGCCACCATGGAATCGCCCATTACGTCCTGCTGCTTGCTGAGCAGCGACACATTCAACCATGATTCCACTATTCATGGTAGTTGAGCAATATATTCATCAGATTCAGAGTGGCCGGCGAACCCACCGCATGTCGACGCCAAGCGTAAGCCTTCTGGATCCTGAGCATTTTCTTTCAGAGGCCTCAGTAATGGAGATGGAGTGCAGCGATGCATTTTCTCCTGCTGCCGCAATTATCTAGCAGCCCCGCGTCTTAGTACGTTACTGCCGGTGTGAAAGGAAGGCTTTGTCATACCTTCCACAATCCGTTAATCCCTATGGCTGAAATTTCCAGAGTTTGACAGCCCGTGACAAGTTAAAATGAGCTTGATGAGGGGCGAGAGGGAGCAACGGCAGCAAGATAAATCTGTTTCACATTGTAGACAGGAAACGCCAAGACAAACGGCTACACCTAATATAGAGATTACTTCCAAATCCATCCGAGCATTCTAGCACCTAAAAGAAACGACCCACAAAATGAGAAGTAATGGAACAAACGATTCTGCCAAGAAAACGTCAATTTGCAAGCTTGTACCGGTTCCTCAGCTCCTCCAGTGTGCTGAACAGACCCAACCCCATTTGCCGCCGTGTCGCCTTCATCGCCTCCATCTCCCTGAACTTTGCGGGGTTCTTGCGGTGGAGGACTCTGTCGATCATGAATCCATTGTTGACATATCGAAGCAATCCTCCTGCGCAATACTGGGTGAATGAGTTGCGAATGTCGCCCTTCGCGACCGGAGTGTTGGAGTGGGTGATCATAGCGGAGGGTATCAAAATTGTTGAATGCGGGGGGAACTCAATGACAAGCTTGAGCTCCCAGAGAATCAGGTGGCCGCCTTTCCTTGGGTCAAATTTCCCAAGCGCCGTGATACCACACCACCCGAATGGGCAATTTTGGGTGTCACGATGTTTGAACGTTCGAACATTACCGAAGTTGAAGGCGGCTGTAGGAAATGCTGATCTCGCAAAATTTTTTATCAGCCGTGGATTGTGCTCGCAGATCTGCTTTATGTGTGCATCGCAGTAGTCGTAAAAGCCAGGGTTCCAGAGTGCGAGGCATTCTGCATTGAGGCCTTGTCAATAGTATGCGTTAGGGCTTTCTCAGAAGGATATGCACTGCTTTGATAAATGGCCGATCTATTGAGCCCATCGTCCTCCCGCAATTTTTCAACCATAGTGTCACGGTTCTGAGTGCTCAGGTTGATCGGCTCTGAGAACCCGTTGGGGAGCGTAAACCCAATGTTGACGGCGGGGAAGTGTCCCCGTTTGTGCTTTTTTTCTTTGGGAGTGAACTGTTCCGAAGTGGTGAATTTTTGCATGAGCTCAAACGAGTGGTCGAGAGCGGCGACATAGCTTGGATCCGATGGTTGTCCAGCCAGGACAGCGTAAATACGCCCATCGTTACCTTTGAGGGGACGGCTTGTGCTGAAGGTGCTGATCAGCCGCAAGAGATTAAAGTACGGCTCAGATGCTCACCGCCCATCCCACTCAATAAGCATAAACCCGCATTCAGAAACCAGGTGCTCTGCGGTCACGGCGCGGGCAGCATCCTTTTTTTCTGCCTTGGACATGTTCTGTGCCACATATGCCCCAAGCTTGGGCTTGAGGTCTCCAAGCTTCGCGTGCATTGAGATGGAAGATGCGCCGGCCGTGTTGATTTTTTTAGCTGCTGACTGGGAGGGGGCGTAGCCGCTCTCAAGGGCTTTGCGCTCCCTGAGCTGTCGTCGCTTTTTGTGCTTGTGGTCCCATTTCCCTTTGGGCTTTGTAAAGCTTTCTTTATTCAATTTCCGCTTTTTGGGTGGGCTTGCTGATGACTCTGCATTGCAATCAGCAACTAAGGCCCAAATGTCAGAGAGTTTCAGGAAATCGTTGCAAAGGCTTACCTTCTCCAGGAAGATCTTCTGCATCCTCAGCATCAAATGCCTCCCGAAGCATCTCCTCTGGCCTCAGCGTATCCAGGAGCTTGATGGGCTGACAGGCTTCGAATTGCCGGTTCTGCAGCATGGTGCAGGTGGGAGATCTGCAAGATATATATGGCATCATAGGTTATTCAAAAAAGGACTTTAATAAAACTTGACGAACTGCCGGATATGGAACGGAGGTTCAAACGCGCGGCGTCCATCTATGGCTGAGAGCGAGGTGCAGCGCCTGACATATTATGGGTGGGGAGGGTGTAGAGAAGAAAAGAACCCAGGCCTACCAGGGGTTGGCGCGTAAAGACACGTAAATGCAGCTACCCTATGCCCAAAATGCACGAGGCTTCCTAACGTGAGCTTCAAGTCACGACGATAAACCCTAGCCGTGGATGGCTTTGTGGGGTGGGAGGCGCCTGAGTGTGGATACCCTAGGCCCAGGGATGAGCCCGAGGAAGCAACTCAGTCGCGGTTGGTGGATTGGAGCTAGAATCTGCCTTTTTATAATAAAAAAAAATTGTCAACGTGACGGCATGTGTAGTAAGCTTTCGCGCCGCTTACCGCCACTTGCGCACTATGCTCTTCATTTCTAACCAAGCCTCCGATGATACTCACCACGGTACTCACCACTCGCGCGACACCACAGGCAGCTGTGGCGCTTTTCCATTCCGGGATGAACGCTATAGCCACCGCCGCTTGATCGCCAAGGTTTTCCCCACCACCATCATCACCATCACTAATGGCCCTGCTGCATTCCAGCCCAGACGCGCCCCTCCCCTCCTCCGAGGGATGTGAGCCGTTTAACGACGAAGCTGACGATGACGATGATACGACGACCATACGACGATACGATGGCGACGATATGACGGTGATGATACGACGGCGACGATACGACGATGACGTCCACGGCGAGGGCGATGAATGGAGGACGACGCTGTGTATGGCAAAGGAACGTCGATGTCGAACATGATGACGATGCCAGGACCCGAACGTCGAGCTCGACGATGATGAACGTGAAGGACGACGACGATTACGAGCAGGATCAATGGCGAGCATAGGCGGCGATGAGTGTGAACGATGACGAGCAGGATTGACGATGAGGAGGCATCGACGACGAGCATGAACGACGACGAGCATGAACGACGACGAGCATGAACGATGATGAGCAGGATTGACAACGACGAGGCACGAACAGTGACGATGACCATGAATGACGGGGACGAGCATGAACCAACGAGGGCAAATGTGAATAATGAGGGCGTAGGACGTGGACGCATGTGGCAGATTGTTGAGTTGGGCTACAGGTTGCTGTGCTGCCAGCCACCTAGCTCATCTTTGTACTACGTGAGCCTTGATATGATGACCATTGGCGGAGGGTCTATTGGGAACATTGTATTAGATATTTTCAAAGGAAATACACGTTTTTTTGAAGCTAAGCTTCCTGGGCCCTGGCACAACTACTTAAACCTTCCCATGTCGTACTCGAGGAGCAAAGTCCCCTTGGGCCTTACGTGCCACTTGAATGGCTGTTAGCAGACGAGTGTGGCCTTCCTCTGCTTCTGGGTAGGCTGCCAGGAATTTAACCTCGTCTCCATCGTATCTAAAAGTAGATTAGAATCAGACTGGAGTGAAAGGACAAGCAGAATGTTAAAAAAAACTCACTGAGTGAGAAATTCCTGCGCAATCCTTGCGCGCTGGTTGTATTTTGAGGCCACAAGACGGCGGTTAGGTCCGCGAAGCCATTCGTCTGGCCATTCTTTCAACGGTACTGTGAGTCCACGCTCCGGGTCTCCATTCTTCCAGTGGTCCACGATACAGCGCCACGAGTCTCGCACATGCGGTCGAGTTCCGTCGGCATTTTTGACAGGAATATCCGGAATTACCATGGCATGCGTGGGCAACGGTCGGGAAACCGGATTAAACCTGCTTTGGCTTCCTTGGCGGGGGCGAGGATCGGAAAAATTAGTGCCCAATGGCTGAGTTTGGGAGGGGCAACGGGTTGGTGCCATTATCGGATGGATTGCGTGCGTCCGGCATGCACCAGAGGGAAAAGGTAGCGGACGATGGTCATGGGATTGAGCCAGAAACCCTGGAGCTTGAGGGTCTGGTCCTGATAGGTCAAAAGGCCAGTAAGTTCAAGCTTTTTTATCAAAGTAAGCAGTACCTGTGAAATTTAGGGACTCGGAGGTGATGTTCAGCTTGCTCAGCGAAGCCTGGAGCTGGAGCTGCATTTGATGTTGCGTGATTCGAATCTCATTGTGTATAGAGCGCATCTGTCCAACAAGTTGGCTGTGAATGATTCCGGCGGTCTCGTTGTTGATGGGCGCAACTGCATGGTGTTCAGCCATGAATGTCACATCCTTTTCTACTTGAAGTGGACACAAGGCATCGTTGAAGCTTTCTTCGTATGAGTGGAGTTCATCTAAGAGATAACGGATGAGGGTTTCACCCTGTTTCAGTGCGCATGGGTATTAAAATCATTGACTTTAAGAAAAGAACATGAGGAATGATACGCACCTGCTCTCCTTCCGCCCAGCCACCCCACCACCGCACCTTTCGCAGCGACCACCTCTTTCCAACTGGCGCAAACATAAAATAATACTGGGCTCCTCCACGCCGAAAGCAATGCGTCGAGAACCTTCCAGCTGTAGCTTGCGCAATGCCGGCGCTGTAGGTAAATTCGTCAATATATTTTTGCACTGTTTCGTGTGACATCAGTTCGCGAGGATGAACAATGCCATTCACACCCATGGCAGGGAAGATATAATCGTCGGGATCCAGGGGCCGTTTGTAAATCTCATCCTCGAGAAAACTAATCCATTCGTTAAGCCAGCGATAGGCATTGCAGGCACCGAGGTCTGGACGGTCGTAGAGATGGAATATATTGCCTGGAAAAGGTGTAGCATGAGCATCCAACGGCAAGCTAAAACAGTGGAAATGCACTTAGGAGGTCCAGCTCCTGCTCGCCCATTTTCCCCTGCCAACCCTTGCGGTCGATAAGCTGGAGGGCATGATACATCAAACCGAATGCACTTGGGTTCTCTTGATCCATCGTTAGTTTCTTCTTCTGAAGTTTGACCAGTTCAAAGCACCTGCAGAGAGAGTGTGCTAAGAAACATAACGTTGAAGTAAAAGAAAAGAAGGTATTCACCGAGACCAAACCGTCCACGCAGAGGATGAAAACCCGTGGAACCCCAAGTGTTTCATCTTCAATTTTCTTTCTTCGAGATTCGAGGCAGGGGCTGACCCCGAAGGACAGATGCGCTCTGACCATGCGAAGATCTTTTCCATGTGCTGCTTGGACATGGTGACAGAGTGAGTACGGTCACCACCTTGAGCCCCTCCCTTGTTCCGCAAAGCTTTGGTGAGGTCGGCGACTTCAGCAGACTCGATAGGATTTCCTTCCCATAGTTGCTTGGCCTCGTTGAAGCACCATTTGCCTCGATAAAGACCACCAGATCTAGTATGTATATGTTAGTAGATGTCTATAGGCTGCAAAATAAAACTGACGCTTGGTCCCACATATGTTTGAACGCTGCATGGATGCTATCTCCGGTACCGGACTTCAAGTTTTGATGAATGCACTTGTAAGTGATGTACATTGTGAGGGCGGTGGGGGAAAAATGATTGGGAATGTGGTCTAATGCGCAAGCAAATTCTGGTTGAAGATACAGGTTGTTGGGGTCATTTCGATCGTCGGGGCATTCATGATTCATGCCCAAGCCATCGGGGCTGATAGACGCTAAGGCCGCGGCAACCTGCATGGAATGCCATTCTTGTCCAGCTGCGACCATTTCAGCATATTTCTTGGTGGTTCCGGAGGCCTTGAGATGCTGCGCTTTGACGCTTTTCTGGCTTTGCCTGAGCTCATCAAAGGTAGCCGCCGGTGGGTTCGTTTTTTTCTTTCTCCGGGCACCTGAGGAGGGGGAAGAGGTTTTAGCCATAGGTGAACGTCTGGGGGGGGGAGGAAGGGGAAATTCAAGAAGAACAGTGAGAGGCGTCTCACCACGGAAGCAAAATTTCTTGGAATATTAAATTCCACGGGATTTACTTAGAGGAATCCGCTGTGATATTGAAAGCGAGGTGTGCAGCATATTTATCCCAACCTAAAGAAATATCCCTAAAGACATATCCGATTCAGCTTACTCCCAAGAAGCTTTGGGTTTGAATCACAAGTTTTATGCTGTCGTGGAGGGCTATCCTGAGTAAAGGAAACTTGAAAGGAAATATTGGTGAAATCACTACGGCTACCGCTTTAGGTAGGTGTGATCGCCTAGTATGTTGTGTTGGAAAAAGTGCTGTAGAATGCCTACATATGCAGGCAGATGCCCGAGACATATTAGGCTTGTAATGGACAATACGTGACTTACTTGGAAAGAAATTATCAAGCTCAAAAAGTGTGAAGAGGAATAGGAGGGTGGTATATACTGCCACAATACTCAGGAAAGTGAAATTTCAGGGAGGAAAGCACAGTAAGAGCGAGGCCAACTTTATTTTACAGTAAATTTTGTAAATTTTGTAAATTGCCGCCCGGCGGGTGCATCCCAAGGATCACCTTTTTCATGGGTCATGCATCATGACCAGTACAGATTTTCCAAGGAATCCTTCAAAATTATTATGATTCTTGGCAATCAACACTTCAGTACCTTAAGAATAATACGGTGCATCAATAGACCCTTGAAACCATCGGTACATGACATGAAGGCTATCAAAAATTAATGCAAGGGAATAAAATAACGATTATGGTGTGGGTCTGTGCTATATTTCGAACTCGTAAAACCGAATGAGACGTTCCACAGGATAAGAAAATGCCCATCCTCGATACATTTGTCCTCCATCACTGGTCGGTGATTTTGATGTTGTCGACAATGATGGACTAGGCATGGAGAGCCCTTTCGCTCATGCGAGTGGTAGCTTTCTCGGATCGAGGGTCAAAGAAAATACTGGAGGTGCAGATATCATTGCTGCACCGCTGATAAACATTTCAGTAGGAAGAAGAGGGGGCAGGAAGTCGAAAGAAACATTACCGATTGTATTTTAAGAGAGCCGAGGCTCCCTCATCGCCGTGGGCATTGATAGTTTGAAGGCGATGCTGGCGAAGAAGCGTAGCCATTTCACGAACAGCTCGATACAGTTATCCTCCTGAACTGGGTTACGATCTGTTGTCGATCACGATGTGCTTGCCATTGGTTGAGCGCCCTTTCGCTCAGCGGTCGGATGGAGGGGTTGACGGAAGGAGAAAACGTTGGAGGTGCACAAGAATGACGCTGCGATTCATCATGATCATCTCAAATTCTGGAAAAACTAGGGAGTTGATCGAATGTTACCGTTGAAGCGAATTGCCCATCACCGTGGAAATTGATGGATGTTTTGGAGGTGAGCCCTGGCACTGGCGAGAAAGCATAAGTAAACGACGAGGAGGCCATCTCACGAACAGGAGTTGAACTCTGTCGCAAGCAACTACAGCACGCACCGCGCAGTCTGGACTCAGAGAGAACCCCTAGCAGCCAACCCTATGGCTGTCGACCATCGTTACCATCGTGCGATTGTGCATGCATCTTGGAGGAAAGGAAAGGCGGGTGGCGGCGCTTGAGAAAGGCGGCAAGCTTGAAGAGCCACTCGGAAGTACGAAAGGTGTGGTCTGGATGTGTTCCCTCTGAGCAAAATCACTCCGTCAATGTATTTAAAAGTACCAGAAACCATACGTACCAATGAGTTGTGTTGACGTTGATTTAACGCCGAATCGGCTGCTCGCATCCTGGTGGCCAATGTTCATCGACCGGCAGTTAGGCGAGCATCTTTCCGCGAGGAACAGCTTGTGGGCGCTTGTTGTCCACGAAGGCGCCTGTGAGTGAAGTCTGCAGCCGAGAGCTTGGCGGCTTGGTCTCTTGGCCATGATGGGGATCCGGAGCAAGGAGTGGGATTCGACTCGCGCCATGCGGTATGCTCGAATCCATCAATGCCCAGCGGGGATTCCGCCCCTCGGCGATGGCCGACGTTCACCGCGTTTACGGGTGTGACAGTAAATTTCCTGAGATAAACGGTCTTATGCCGACCAATTTACCGGGTTTAAGTACATATAAGGAAATTTGGCTGACTAAGCCGCTTGAATTTACAGCGCGCGTCTGCGCGCGTCCCGCGCCTCCTCCCCCTCCTTCCGCGGCGGGGGACAGTGCTCTCAAATGTGCTCGTTCGGATGCGGGATGGACAGTTTGATCGATTGATGGCTCTCGGGAAAGAATGGGACGAAAATAGAATTCTCTCGGCGTGCCTCAGCTCGTTGCTCGGGTCCCTTTCCCCTGCCTTGCTCGCGCGTGTTTCCACGCTTTCAAGCTTCACTTTTATTTCTTTAGACACTTAGTATTCTAAATAAAATAGTGTAGCCCATGAGAACATGATGTGAATGTACAACTAACCTGTTTGGGGCCTTGAAAGAGCAAAACCCATATTGTACTCCTTCTATAAGGCTGGAAAACACCTGGTTCACTCACATAAGTGGCCATAAGTAAGGCATAAGTAGCCATAAGTACTTATGTGCGAGCAATTTACCGTAAATCAGCTCAATTTACAAGATTTACAGCGAACCCGAGCTGGTTCGCGACCCCGTTTGCTTATTTTCGGTTCCCGAGAGGTCCCTGCATCGTGCCAGCCCTTGGCGGGACTTCTATGGATGATTGTCAGATGCCGAGATCCCGTACAAAGCATGCTACAGGCTCCCTTCGAGTTTCTTACAGCTGTTTATGCAATAATAACATTTTGAGCTTCAATTTACAGACCCCACAACCTTCAGAGCTCGAAAACGGCCGTCTTTTGGAGCCAAAGAATCGAAAAATGGCCTCACGGCGTTCCCACTACTATCACTGCCCCACACATCGGCCACCCCCCACCATTCGGCCACTCTGCCAAAATTTTGATCGCCCTGTCACCCTTGTCACGTTTCCCTGCCAAAAAATGTGACTGGCCGAAACCTAGGGGGTGGCCGATGTGTGGGGTGGTGATAGTAGGTTTCGGCACCTCTTCCAAACGTTGGCTCCTCGCTTCCCGCCGTGCGCTTGGTATTTCATCGGTTCTCACGTCAGGACCCTGCCTCGATTTACCGGTCCGCCTGTAAATTAAACAAAATAACTGTACTTATTGAAGTACTGTACTATTACGACCGATTGTTCACGATTTTGGAAAAAAAAATCTCCGAGATGGCCAAAAAAGTTTCTTTTGATTTAAGACGAATAAAAAAAATAGTTTTTTTTTCGGATGTGACAGTGACGTGAACGATTGGTCGTAATAGTACAGTAGTCCCGCATGAAGCGTGTACGCCCGCGAAAGCCTGCACGTGCATGCACGCTCGTGCCACGGCATTTTCTGTGTACCCATTTTTAATCTGTTTCAGGATCTCAGCAGTCCCGATTTTCCCTGGGCTTCGTCGGTTTCCGAATGGGCGGAATTTTGAACAGTGGACAGGAAATGACTATAAGGCGTTGATGAAGGTGCGCAACTTGTTTATTTAATGTCTGCATAGGTGCTGACCTGCAGCACTAAAGGTTTTTCTTGCTGCTATCGTCAGTTATGTTCCTTCCGACATGGTGCGGTGTGTAGCCGCCCTGCTCGACTTCTGTTACATCGCACGCCAAAACTCCATCACCATCAAAGACCTGGCCAAGCTCGACGATGCTTTAGATCAGTTTCACCAATTTCGAGTAGTTTTCATTGAGGCGGGCGTCCGTGTCGATATTTCCCTTCCACATCAGCACTCGCTCAAACATTACCGCCGTTCAATCCAACTTTTCGGTTCACCAAATGGGCTGTGCTCATCGATTACAGAGTCTAAATAAACATATTGACGCTGTCAAGAAGCCCTGGCGATGTTCGAGCCGCCATGAACTATTGTTTCAGATGCTGCGAAGGATTCCTCGGGAAGAGAAGCTCCATGCAGCTCATCGAGAGTTCGCTCGACAGGGAATGATGGAGGGTTCGACATCCTCATACACTGCCATGGTTCATGCAGGTGGTGTGCCAACTGTGCCAGAACTAGTGTTTAAAAGTCCGGTTAGGTCCGGTTATTGAGTATCTGGGGACTCTAACCGAGACCGAGACCGGTTGGCTTTTGTTCCAAACCTAAAATAACCTAACCGGACTGCAAATAACTGACAAAAACCGGTTAGTTGCAGTCCTAACTGGTTAAGACCGAAA
Organism: Hebeloma cylindrosporum; assembly: GCA_000827355.1. Taxonomy (NCBI): domain Eukaryota; kingdom Fungi; phylum Basidiomycota; class Agaricomycetes; order Agaricales; family Hymenogastraceae; genus Hebeloma; species Hebeloma cylindrosporum. The sequence goes on along the minus strand of KN831815.1, from coordinate 59,501 downwards.
AAATTAAAAACCGGTCAAAACCGGTCAAAACCGCACATATCTCGCTCAATAAGTATTATTGCCACGTATCATATCTTTAATTAGAGCCCGAGAACGCAAAATCCGGCGAAGAATTGACATAGTTATGATAATATTCCTGAAACTATACTCTTTTGGCTAGAAATTTAGAGATTTGACAATATCTTGGCCAGATTTTAACCGTTTTGGATGTTTCGGGGTGCATTTTGAAGCTGTACAATAGGGGCAGTTATAACCGGTTGTAACCGGTTTTTTATGGTTAGTTAACTGCAAAATAACCGGTTAGAAAATTCTCAAAAACCATTAACCACTAACCGCGGTCCGGTTATTTGTGGTTAAGGTCCGGTTAGATCTCGGTTATTTTGCAGTTAACTAACCTAACTCCCAAACACTAGCCAGAACCAGAAAGCGAGGATGAGGGCTTAGATGATGATGAGGATCTGGGTAAAATTTTCCTATGGGTTTTGATTAATCTCCTAACCTTGTCAAAGGTCGGATTAGATTAATCTAATGTACCTACATAGCAGTGGTACGGAGTAAAGCGACATGGGATGTGATGTACATAGGGTAGATTAAACTCCCAAATTCTAATTAAACACATCTCGAAGGCGCCTAAGTGATCTAAACTGGATTAAACAAGTAAACATTGATTAAACTTGAACACAAAACGACTGATTGAAGGTATAAGTAGTATGATTGGACCTAGATTAAACCAGGATCAAACCAGGTAAATCATGATGATAAAAACAAGGGGATAACAGATGATTAAACCAACTTAAACCGGGTTCTCTTCGACAACATTTCCATTTTCATCCACCCAAACCCAGTTTGGTTTCTTCTTCTTCCGGTTTGGTTGTCCTTCGTTATCTTTCGAGTTGTCAGTATCCGGTTGCTTGCGCTTCACAGGAGCAGTGCGGGCGCTTCGACGACCCCCGTTTGGAATTGGGGCAGGATTGTCCTCGGGATGCGTTGGAGTTTCAGGCATCACTAGAGGCGCTTTCTGTGCAGCGGGGTCTTTCCCTTTTCGCTTAAGAGTGGTCTTTTTGCGTCCTATCTTTTGGGAAGGTGCCGTGGATGCAGGTGTGAATAGAGGGGCCACTTCGACATTGATTGGTGATATGGCAGCATTAGAAAGTGGGGAATGGATATCCGGAGGAATATAGTCAACATCCCGGGGGACAGAGGGCGATTGAACTCGGTTGATTGAGGTAGGGACAGTATGAGGCAGACCCGGAGCGAGAGAGGACGATGAAGTATTATTCATGGGAGTGGGGTTGGAAGAGAAAGGAGACATCGAACGCTGAGGGACCTCAGGGTAATCCTTTGCATGGTCAAGAGGATTGGGCAACGAAATATTTGTGGGGGTGCCACAAGTTGGGGCTGGAACACGAGGAGCTGCAGGTGGTTTCGTCTTCTTGGAGTAGAAGTGGAATGGCTCAGACTCTGGTAGCGAGGAAAAGTACTCGTATAATTGAAATGTAGCCGACTTCTTTAGCGCGCTCGGTGGATTTAACGAGTGTGGTAAATTGAAATGAGAGGTGTCAAAGTAGCGTTCTGGGTTAATGGCAATGTTGTCCCAGGGAAATGGTGGCACTTGCAGCTCACTGGACCAACAATAATCTAGAGACAATGTTAATTTAATTCACAATCAACAACCTCAATTGGATAATGTACCCCATAATGATTCGAGATATTCACCAAGTAGAACAGCAACTTGCGGTTCACTTGCATCGTCCGCAACTTGGGGAAGAATAGGAACACCGTCCTCATTACATGGAATCTTGTACGTGGCCGAACGAGGTTTCCCTGGGCAAATATAAATAATTCGACCAGATGCAGGACACGAGAGGAGAGATACGTACGTGATAAAATAGAATCTGCATGCGAAAGCCAAGAGTTGAGGTGGCTTTCATGATCATTTGGTTTGGTTGGGACGACTTTGTGTTGATACATGTCATAACCATGGAAAATTCTAAAGAGAGGTGAGTGTGAATACTTGATTAAAATTAACGCCACTCACTGGCCACCACTTATTCCGTCGTTTTCATGATTTCGGAATGCCCAAGAAAATGACATGAGAGTGGAACTGAGGCGCTCTCGATTGCAGAGGTTCTCCAGTGCCAAAAGCATCAGAGAGGGGAATTCTTCGCAGTTTCTGCAAGGATCACTGTCAGTTACAATTCCGGAATGAAAAATCAGACTAACGCTTCAACATCAGCAGCCAATGCCTTGACTTTTGCCTCCCAGAAGGCTTTATCGGCATCCTTCCAAAGCACCTTCAAGGCCTTGTTGCGTAGGCCACCCCCGAGTAGGTCTGAAGTCGGATTATCCACACGAATCTTCTTCATTGCATCCTGGATAGCATCTTCATTCTCACTGGCAAAAATCTCTCGTGCTGAGAGGTCTCCAACAAACGTTACAATCGCCCTACGGAGTACATTGTTGATCGCATTTGAATTTGAGGAGGAGGCAGAGGTGGTTGGCGGTAATGCGGAGGTCAATGCAGGGCCTGGACCAGCCGCTCTGCGTAGACCTGCAAGGTAGACATTGTTGTAATAATTGGTGTAGTATCGTCGAATAGCCTGGTCATGCAGCTCAATTAAGACAATAAACTTGACGAAGAACAAAAACAGACCTTTTCCCAGTCCTTAAGTTCAAGCCCACTGTCGCTGATCAACCTCTGGAAAAGATCTTCCTGTATAAGTTTTTTGGCAGTGTCTGTACGCCACTTGGTCAATGCATCACATCGGGACTTGTGCTCGGGGTTGTTGGCAAGAATAAAAGCCTCATAGGCAGGGATGAGTTCCTTGAGTCTAGTCTTTTGATCCTCAGGAAACTCGGTGTCCTTTTCAGCTGATTTCATGACTTGAGAAGGTTGGAAAGTGCGAAGTCGGAATGGTGGGGGTTGGAGAGAGTAAGTAAGAGACAGCCTTGACTCGGTTTAAAGAGATGCATGGCCTGTGGCCCAGGGCCACGAAAATAGTAAAACATTGGCCCAGTGGCATAAAGCGTCAGAGGGTAGCGACAGGCTTTGACTAAGGTAACCTGAACGCTGGACTACTGCGGCACTGGGTTGCCGCTTTGATTCTAAGGCGCTTACTCTGTGATTTCTCAATATAGCAATGTAGGTCAAAGCTCACGTCGATGTTGCATGTAACCAGGGCCACGCATTGGATAACAATAAAGGCCCCCTCTATTTTGGGAAGGTATGGTCAAAGCGATGCTGCGACATGGTAGATAAGCTCACAATTAGATTTGTTCCCCAAGGTGTATTTAAGTGGTCCCCTTTCGAGGATTATTGTATCAACTTACACTTTCTCCCTTCTCTCAATCTGTATCCCAATAATGTCCGATTCCCCACGGAAAGCATTCCTCAAGACATTGGTTAGACGTCCCCGAATTCCGAGATGTCCCAATGGGAACACACACCCTTCAGAAATCTGTATGGGTGCCTCACGGGCAGAAGATGTCGGCCAATATTACTATTATGTGCGTAAACGTTCTGGGTATTGTGAACGCGATGACTTACCTTAGTTCTAGTGCAAAGCGGAACCTGGAAAACAGCCTTGCATCTGCCCCGCGATTTATTGGTTCCCAATGCACTCTCAACAACGCCAGGATGAACTCAAGGCCTCGCTTAAAGAATTCGACGACCAACTAGTCGCTGACCGGCTCAAGCGATACTCAACATCATCCTCCATGCTACCTGCAAATGTTACTCCTGCAGCAGCAATCTCCTCCTTATCTTTACCCTCTTCACAAGCCGGGGGTCCTCTGACCCCAGTTGCGACTTCTCCCTTGCCCCCTTCTTCGCCTCTTCCAGTATCCAGTTTACCGGAGGCATCTCCCACCCCGCCTGCAATCCCAACAAAGGCAAATGTCAAGAATACAGTAAAGATCTACATTTTTCTTGAGGTGAGCACACATTGGTCGATTATCTATTAACATTCTGACATGCAAACCAGGAAAATGGTGACCCCATTGAGCTTGATGGAGTGCTTGAACATGGCGCTTATTCCTTCATTGGTGACGATACCTTCTGTGATCGCACAAATTTTCCCGATGCCTCTTGGAACATTTACGACCCATTCAAGCAATCCTTCATTGGAATATCTACCTTTTCCCAGCAACAGATCCACGGTGATGATGAATTTTTGGTTGTTCGTCCTGAATCATTCACAGATAAGGATTGTCCCGGGATTCACGCACTTCTCAGTCACTTCGCTGACTATATTCGGGCTGGCTCGAAAAAGCGCAAGCGCTTGCTCGGTGATGATGGCTGGAATGGTCGCGGGAAGGCAAAGCGAAGGGCAGATTGATTTTATTGGTGCACAATTTGTATACCCAATTTTACTCGCTACATCTGGATATGTACATAAATGCCATTAATTCGATGATTTGAAATCTCATGATCAAAGATATTATTCAAAGATATTATTCCGAGTCAATTTATCGCGGGCATTACTCTAATAACTCGCACAACCAGGAACCTCTCTCTGTGCCATCGTAACCATTGTTGCGCACCCATTTTGCACCCTCGGGGAAGGTGTAACGGAGGGTTAGCTCGCAATTTTGGCATTTGTGCACGATTTGTGCACGGTGGTCTTTGATCTGCCCTAACTTCCGTTTTTTCGCGTTGGGGTCAATCCAGGGCATAAAGAATTGGCACGAATGACATATCGTGGATGCAGGATTGCCATGAGGCCGCAGAATGGGATGCGCCCAAAAGAAACGGAGATGTTCCCCGGCCTTGAATAAGATGACGTCTGTGTGTGCACCAAGGGTTTGATGGTCGAAAATTGTCGCCCCCATGTGTACCTTGTCATGAATGAAAAGGTTCTGCGCATAATCGCACAAAAACTTGTTTGTGAAAGCCAATTGCAAGTTTTTCTGAGCAAAGGCGATGATTTGATGAAATAGAGCCCTTGAATTGGAAGGAATTTCGAATATTAGCCGAGAAAAGCGAGGGGAAAGGTCTGTAATGTACAAACTGCTTACCTTTCCTCATTCCCCAGAGCTGTAAGCTGTTTCAGGTATTTTACGGGCTCTGGATGAGCGACGACGCCTCCGCAGGAATGAATAATGAATGCATTTTGCTGGCCTCCTTTAAGGAGGCCTCCCAATCCACCGTCCAGGAAAGCAGAGAATAACTGAAAGCGATGATTAGCATGTATCATGAACTTGAGAACTGTAATATAATAATTACCTCCTCCAGAGTCGTGGCTCCAGCATTATTAGGAGCAATATGAACATCTCCGGTATCCGGCGATGAGTGATCCGTCAGAATTACAAGAAAACGTCCGTTTCGAAAACTATTTGGGTAAACATTCATATTGAGACAATTTCCAAAGACACAACAAAAAAAATACCGTTGAAGGCCGCCACCATTGAACTCAGCTGTCATCTCAAGAAGGCTTGAGTTGAGCATGGCATGATCATCTTGGGATTCTAACGAGAACTCGAAGTCCACCAAAGCGAGGTTTCCGAGCAGGTATGTGTACAAATGGTGATAGATGAGCGCCGGGACACTCCCCAAGAAGGGCATTCCCTTGAGTCGAGCCGAGATAATGGTTAATGGGTCTGATCGACAACGCGCCCAATTCTCGCGTGTGGATCGTTCTCCGATATAGGAGAAACCATTCTGTAAAAGTAAAGAAATATTGGAATGAAGTTAAACTTGAAGACGAGAGTACTCATGGTGTATGGAGCTTTGTTCACCTTCGACTTTTCTTCTACTCCAAAATGGTGACAATAAGGACATTTAAATAATTTCGGGGTTGGCTGATCAGCCGCCGGAATAATGCAGTTGGGACAAAAGCTGCGAGGACAGAAATCGCAGCCGCGGGTGCTGCCGCCGTCATGGCAGCGACTGCAGAACTACATATTCACAATAAGTTAGCCGTATTTCATATAAGAGACGCACTTACACGGTCGTGGTCACCATCGTAAGGTTCTCCATCCAAAATGACGGTGATACCTTTGTGTTTCGGGATATTCTCGCCCGCAATCACAGCGACTTTCTTCGGGGCACGGAACGCGGCAGCCCTTATATGTACCCGGGGTGCAAGGGCTCCGGCAGTCCTTTTACTGGATCATCAATGTAAACCTCCCTTTTTTTTACTCGGTTTTGGAGCTACACCTGCCGCCGGCCGTGCAGCTGCGTCCCTCAATCTGTTGGACTTGCGGGTTTCAACCATTATGGACGTCGCGGGATGATCTTCAACGTTCAACTTTCGAACGGTAATTCAACCAACATCACATGACTGGTTGTGTTTATTTGTTCCGTCCTTATTATCCCTTTGCCACGTCGTTTTCTTACCTCCCTCCCACCAGGACGACGCCCCCAAACTCGGCATTTTCGTCGGGCGAGGGTTCGGGTACGAAGAGCTACTCCGAAGCGCATTGTCCTATCCCCCGCGTTATTTCTCACTCTTTCTGGGCACCCGCTTCCACGTCACGTCACCGTCAGTACCTCGACTCTTCAAGTTTTCGTGGTTCTTTTACATTACACAACCGCCAATTTCCAAACCTTAGTTTCAACCCCTTCCCCTCCCTTCCCAGGACAATCCACCCCAACTCCGCATACCTGCCCCAGACACGTACCCAAACCCGATGTTTATGTTGGGTGAGGGGTTGAGTTCACAGAGGACTCGACACGCGTTTCTTCGGCTTGGTTTTTGCTGGTGGGCGTTGTTCGAAGGAATATCGACGGCCCCTGTTTTCGACGGACGACCGGTCTGGGTTCAGCGAGATTACGATGAGAGGCATCGGTTTACGGTGTGTTTTAGCCACTTAAACCCACCAAGTTGAAATGCTAATTGTGTCTAGCACAAGCAAGAGCGGCCCCGCGGTGAATGTATCCCACCCGCACATACATGAAACTATCGTACTCTGGATGGTATATTCGTAGGGGGCGACGTCGAGGCGCCCACCGTCCATTTCAATCTTTCCTTCCTTCCACCATGATCCTTCCCTGTCTTCATCGTTTGGACCTTCTCAGCACTCTCACATTCCTTCCGTCCGCCCCAACGTCGAGCTCAGCGGCATCTTGAACACGAACCCGATGCTATGGCCTGGTATATTTCCACACGGCACCAGTCCACCCGATAGTCATGGCGAGCAACCTCCATTCTGAAAGCGACTCTGAACATTTCTGAGTATCTTATCTTTAGGACTGTTTATCGGTTAGAATGGCTCTGAAGCTATCTGAGGTAGTCGGTATCATACTGCAGGATCCTGAACGCTTCCGAAGGGGTCAGAATTGTCAATTTGATTAATTTTACAGGATTCAATTCACTACTCTACGTCAATAGCGAGAATATGCGGAAGGAAGGCGTTCCTGGAAAGGTATCCGACTTCGTTAATGGGCAGCTGGGTCGGCTGGGATCGACAAACATGCTTAGCCAGTCACACAGTGTGGACGTCTTCATGGCCGGGTTATCTTCAGGTAGCACCCTGTGAGTGATGTGAGTCTGATGAACAGGCCAAGCAAATTGGGAAACGCACTGTAGATGTGGCCTGCAATTCGATGAGAGATCGCTATTTCGGAGGCAAGTGCATACATACGAAGAGGAAAATCCTAGGAGAATAAAATCAGCCCCGAAAGCAGAAAATAAAGCGCATATATTTACAGTAGCCTAGCCGTTCGAAAGAATTCAGCTGCAAACGTTAGGAATTAGACTGGATACTTAACTTCATAGAAAGCAGACGTACGTACCACCACCACGATCCTCTGTCGCACTTTTTCACTTGTGGTTTACCATACGGCGGTCGCAAGGCGTTACTTGAGGGGAGTGACAGGCTTCCTGGGCCCAGCGTCGTGCTTGGTGTTGCTGAGCTCAATGTTTAGAAACGAGTGTCGCCATCATAGGATATGAGAGGCAGCGACCGGCCGTGAGACATCCTACAGGAGGACAAGGCGAAGAGTATTGGGGAGCTGGAGATTGTGGTGGAATGAAAGAAAAGAGCGTCCGGGCGGAGATTGAAATAGATGCGACCGTTTTCACAACGCTGAAGCCAACTCATAGAAGTTGGACTTTGAACGAAATTTCGAAATTTTCTTGATGAGTTAGAAGTACAAACTTGACAAATTAGTCCTCCGATGATGAGAAGAAGGAGTCAAAGATTAAAAATTTGTTTGTTCTGAGATTGAGCGCAGATAATAATCAGAACGGCGCTGCTGAGCCTGGAAAATCACGCCGTTCTTTCACATCACTCAGAAAGCTTCAGATCCCGTTCTCACTGGGCGCCACCCTCTGTGTTCAGTAACGACAGCCGTAGAGCTGCAACGTAAAAAGTTAGGTGCCAATTCGAGGTACGTTCCCTGGTTTCCCTCCAACGCAAAGCTTATGATGGTCGCGTTAGCCCGTGTTGATACTATGGGGTAAGTATATGCGCGTTTATGTGTTTCCCTACGAGAATACTGGATGCAATCTCGGAGTTGACGAAACAATGCGAGGAATTTGACTGGATCCATAATTTTCAATGTCCAGGTGCGTCCCATAATCTATCAGTATTTTCACAACTAAATCACTGACAGACTTCGTATATGCTCCTCCACGCATTTGCTCGATGCTTGCCGTTGCTCTCGAGACACTCGACACTCACCCACCCACGCACTTTCAAATGATTAGAACGACACCTTCACAGCAAGGTAGGGGGATATGAGATACGGACTCCTCAGATACTTCCAGATAACCGCAGACTCCCTCCGTAGAACCCAGACATTTGTAGTATTCCGTAGAAATGATAATTTTGTTCACTTTTTGGATTACATTTTATCACTAGATCGATTTTCGATTAATTGCGCAGTATATCAAGTATCTACAAATCTGTCCAGTCAAGAACAACTGTTTCCTGAACACCAAGGTTGGGTTTCTTTCGCTTGGATGGACCAGCATCCGAACCCTCTTCCTCCACAGCTCGCTTCCGCTTCTCTCTGGCTCTCGCGCTTCCCTTGGCTGGCATCCCTTCCATAGGAAGAGAATGAAGGCGTGTAATCAAATCCCCGAGTCCTTGGCAATTTTCATCAAGAAAGGATGTTGGCCGTACAATGAAGAACTCGTCCTCAATAACCTTGAACGCGCTGTAAGTGGGGATCGGATTGAATCCTTCACGGAAACGATCATAGATAGACCAGGATGAATGCGGAAAGTGCATATACCCACAAAGGGTGATATCCGAAAGGAATGAGTAAAACCCATCGTTAATCACTCCCTCATACTTCAAATACTCATCATCCTTCTAAGACAGTATATCAGATCGACGATATTTCTGAGGTAGACAGATACGCACAGAAATGTATACATAAATCAGCACTTTCTCCGACTCGATAGCCGTGCTTTGATCTAGAATCCAGGATCATAAGCTTTATGTTTTAGTCAATCTGGGGCTTATAGAACATACCTTGATCCTTTGGTCCAGCGGCCTCTTGCATTCCAAGCTTCGCAGCAGATTCAAAAACCTTCAGAGGATCTTCGTACATGGCTTTGGTGAACACCTTAAGCGCCACTTTAAGACGCTCGCATGATTCCTCGCTTAGAACAGGTGACCAAGACTGATCGTTGCAACGAGCAGCTTTGCCTGCCTTGCTATCGCACTTCCAAGATGTACCTTTAGTACGCAAATGGGAATTCAGGATACAAAGGCACTTACGAAGAAATAGCGCCTTCCAAAGTCTTCTGGGCGCTTAGTTCCCATGCAGATTCCTGGCCTATGTGGGTTTCCGTTAGAACAACGAGGGATCCTCCACTTGGGAACAACAAGGTCCATAAAACGGCTACGAGATCCCAGAGATTTTGGGAGAGGCATTGAATGATTGATATAATTGAGTCCAGTGCATCTCATTTAAATAGTACTCGAATCAATTGTTATTTTGAGCCAAGCGCTGTAGAAGGCTGATTGCCATGAATGGTCAAAGCACATTCACTCGCTTTTGTTAACGCGAATAATATTCATGACCTCTCGTGCGAAGCGATTAGATATACTCAATTTATCTATTCAGTACAAGAAAAGCCAAGTCCATAAATATCTGCTCTATTGTGAGTTCTGGTTGTCTTGGCCAAAGCGGCCCATTAAAGCGCATATGATTCTTTTTTGGCCTTGACAATACAGGGCCACTTATTGTTGATCATGCGCCCAAATCAAGCCATGGTCCAAATCCGGCCATAGGGGTTGTCTGTGGTGCAACCTTCTCCAACTATCAATCATGGCACCCAAGTCATTCAAAGGTCACCAACGCGTGAAAGCAGCAGCAGAGCAGTTAAGCGGCCAACAGATAACGCGGCGTGACCAAGTGCGCCCTGTTCAGCGGACCACTATGACAGTGACCACTACCTCAACATCATCTTCGGTCCTTCCGCCAGCTCCCCAGCCCTTGTTACTTCAAGAGCGGGCTATTCCCCCTCCTCCACCTTTACAAGAGAGTCTAGTCGAGGAAACTACCGACCCAAACCCTCAACCCACACAAAAAAAGCAAACCCAGGTATGGTCTGTGATCTCTCGGAGTGTTCATGCCACTTATACTCTCGAAGGCTTCGCAAACTCTTAGCGAATTCCAAGCTCAATTCCCCAAGCTTCTCAATTTTATCTTCGCTCATGAGGCTGATGATGGAGTGGGTCTCCCTTGCCAATCATGTCCGAACACAGCATCACCCAATTTACGAACAACCCGTTGTCACGACTGCCACTCCTATTCCATTTCATGCTCGGACTGCTTCATCGCCGCACACCTTAACCTCCCTACACACTGGGCTGATGTTTGGGATTTTTCCCAAGGCTTTTTTGTTCGTCACGACATTGCCTTGCTTCGAGAGGACATCGCTGCGATTAACCTCGGTCATCATGGACATCCTTGCACAAGTGCACACGCCACGAACATCATTTTTATTCTGGTCGATACCAACGGAATTCACAAAACCAAGGTTCGATTTTGTGCCTGTGTAACTGACGATAGATCGGAGCAGCTCATGCGCGCACGGCTATTTCCTGCAACAATGACCCAACCGACCACGGCATTCACATTTCGCGTGCTTCAACAATTTCACATCCACCACCTCGTGTCTAAAGAATCGGCATATGACTTTGTTGGCTCCCTTCGTCGATTAACTGATAACGCCTTTGCTCATTCCACTCCCGTGCGTCGCTTTAAATTCTAACTGATTAATGCATTATTTAACCCATTTAATAGGACGTGTACCCGCAGTTTAAACTTGTTATGCGTGTATGGCGGTTATTAATTGCCACAAAGCGACTCGGTCAACATCTGGAGATCGATTCCTTTCTACCACATCGTCGTGAAGACAACCTTATTGTCCACTGCCCAACGTGTCCCGAGCCGCATATCAACATGGAGGATGGATTTGAGCGAACCCCTCGTTACCTTCGGTAATAAATTCCGCTTTTTTCTACCCTTGGGCTGAGGCTGACAGACCACAGGCATCTAAACCAAATTCAGTTCACCGCAGATGGCAATCACCACTCGAACAAATACATCAAAAATAGTGACCCTGACGACATTTCCCTGTACGATGGGAGAGCGTACTTTCCCAATGATGCGGAGTATCGAGGTTATGTAGAGTCTCTGGCGAATAACCCCCCTGAGGTATGTCATTTATGTCTGAGCCTGTCGATTTACTTGGCTCATAAATCGACAGAAGACCACATGTAATCATCTGGCAGCGATTAACAAGCAGAATCGCAAGAAATTCAAAAACATGGATATTACCGGCATCGTCAATATCCAATGTAGTCATGTCTTTATCAAATCCTCCGTAGATCTTCAACTGGGTGAAAAGTAAGTAAGTTTGAGGGCGACTTGTAACTCATTGATTAATTATTCACAATAGGTTTTCCAATACCGACTACGGGGTGTCACATGCCATATCCAACACAAGGAGACGAGGGCAAGAGCTCACTGCGCAGCAAATTGCATTTCTCGCATTTGTTGATCGTGTTCTGTCCTATGACATTATTTGCGGCTACTCAATTTATGCGCTTGACCGGTTTGAGGCTCATTTTCCAGATGAAGTAGATTTTATAGTGGGTATGCATTGGCTGATTCCATTACTCCATGTCCAGAATCACCTCGATAACTGCACTTACCTTTTTTCCTCGGCATATGTTGAGTCAATGGGTCACTTCCATGGCGAAACGGCAGAACAGACTTGGGTCAAATTGAACCAATTGGGTGGCCAAACCCGTCAAATGAACAATGGGCATCGCCAGGACACCATCATCGACCACCATTCCTATTGGAACTGGTCAAAGACGGCCATTATGGGTAAATACTTATTCCTTACTTTCATATTCAAGTCAACTGACTGACAAAGCTGATACCCTCTTCCGAGACCTCACCCGTGCACGGGAGCTTGTAAGGGGAACACCCAAACCACCCCGGTCCACCGGTCATAACGACCGGTCATCCCTTCCCCTTACTCCCCGACGCCCATCTACCGCTCCGCCATCTCGCACCCTCTACCGCTGGACTTCCCCATCGCCCCGCACATCCCACCGCCGTCACTCCCCACAACCACCGGTCACCGGACTCGGTGCACCGACTCGGAGCACCGGTCTTTACACGCCTCCCCACCGCCGGTCTGCAGGACCCTGAGGACCCTTTTATTTATGGTTCCACTTTATCTATTATTATCATATCACACCATTCCGCATGCCCTCGCGCT
>KN831814.1:174806-186526 GCA_000827355.1 Hebeloma cylindrosporum | reverse complement strand
CGAATTGTCTTGTCGTCTGAGCCAGAGACTATATGACTGCCGTCAGGCGAGAATGCGACCGACCGTACAAAATATGTGTGTCCTCGCAATGGTTCTCCCACTGGCTTCCCCGTCACCACATCCCAGATCCGAACTGTCGTGTCCTGCGAGCCCGAAACTACCCCACTTTCCATCAGGCGAGAATGCAACAGACATTACCCAACCTGTGTGTCCATGAAACGGCTCTCCCACCTGGTTGCCTGTCTCCACGTCCCAGATCCAGATTGTGCCATAGCCTGAACCAGAGACTATACGCCTGCCGTCAGGCGAGAATGCGGCCGACTGTACCCAATCTATGTGTCCTCGCAATCGTTCTCCCACTGACTTCCCTGTCTCCACATCCCAAATTCGAACTGTACTGGCCCCCGAGCCCGAAACTACCCACTTTCCATCAGGCGAGAATGCAACAGACAATGTGTATTCTCGAAACGGCTCCCCCATCTGGTTGCCCTCCATGTCCCAGATCCGAATTGTCCCGTCAGTTGATCCAGAGACTATACGACCGCCATCAGGTGAGAACGCGACACAATTTACCGGGGCTGTGTGACCATTCATTACAAATATGCAACCTGGAAAGGAGCTCAGTCCCTTGTAAGCAGAAGTCCATGTTTTCACTCACTATCTGTGAACAGGTCTAGAAACTGCAGCACCAACTGCTCATTTCCCTTCCGAATGTTTGATACCAAAGCATGGATTTCTGTCGAGTTACCCAGCTTTAAAGATGTATTCTGCCGAGCACGCCTCCCGACAATGTTGACTGCTGCCTGCAGGATTATGTACTTCTCCGCGATGTGATCCTTGTGATATTTCAAGACCTTGATCACTCCATCGTACACGGCTTGCAATCCATCCGCTAAAGGCGGCCGTATATAAGCCATGGACAAAATCTAGAGAATTGAGCAGGCGAACCTGACATCACGGTTTGGGACAAAGTTTGCAGTGCATTACCAGGGCTGTCAGTAATGAGATATTTCACCAGGGTTTCCGCGTACTCGTACAAGTCAAGTTCAAGCCACTGGCTATGTTTTGTGCGTGCCTCCGTCCAGAAAGCAGGATCATCATTCAAGGGGCGTGCTTTCGGAGTGTACTCGCCATTTGTTTTGTCGGACAGAGTCAGGGAACTATGGATCTTCTGTCCGGGATGAATCTTACGAGGGAAGCCAAGATGCGGCCTTTAACCAGTTAGTTACATTGCGACCCAATTTGAAGTACACTCACTTATGAGTAGTTTCCTTTCCTTCCATCCGCCTTGTATATGTCAATCGCTTGAAGAAAAGGATTTCCAAGGGCCACCACAGCGCCGTTAAAGATTCCTTGATCTGAATTTGCTCATCAGATGCCAACTCACGCTCAAATGGCGCTGTGCGAAGCCCAAGTGCCCCCACTTCAAATACCATCCACCTCAGAGGAGGCCGACTGCGATCCATCCCAGCATTCACAACATTCCCACCTCCGCTAAATACAAGAATATCAGCGATGCTAGTGCCCTGAAAAAATGAATGACATACATATCGGAATGCGTGCCTGCAAACCAGACTTCTATTGTGTGAGGTCGATTTGAAGTTGACTTTACCCTGGCCCTCGAGCGTTAGTCTGATGGCTCATCGTTGACTGCTGGAAACATACGCATTTGTGGATGTGTGTTTCGCGGTGGATTCACGGATTCCAGCCGAAGTCTCTGATTTTGTGGAGGGTATGGCTGACCCTCCGTAAGCGTATTCGGGCAAAAATTTGACCCGCCGTTCATCGAGAGCAAGTGCATGTCGGAAGTAGCATACGTGTTTCATGCCGTCGATTGTGCCGGGGAGCATGTGCTTGCCACGCGCAATCCCAATGGACGAAACTGTATCCCTGAGACCTTGTCGTCAGCACAAGGTCACGTGTAAGGCGGCTCCTTACATCTTTGTGTGTGGTTGTTTATACGAGATCCCTATATATAAGGAGATCTCAACATCTGGAGATACATCTTTCTCTTTTGTTCCTGTACCTCGCTCTTGGCTCTCGTATCTCCGTAATCACACGTCGATTCCGTTCTTTTGGCTCGAACGTGAGTACTCGCCATTTCTCAGTGTTTCCCGCACTGCGGGTTTCCACTTTTTTTTGAACGTTATCGCCGTGTGAATACACAACGCCGACGAGGAAAAGATCCCTCCCCACACAACTTCCCCCAGACCCAAACACGACCTTTTCTTCTTCATACACATCTACACACGTACACGGCAATTTTTTTTCTGTTTTGCATGATAATTATCACCGCATATAACGACTCCATAACGCGTATACTCCATTGCGAGTAAATCCCGACCGCAAATACGCATATATTCTACTCCATCGCGAGTACTACTACTTCTTATAACACAACGCTTAACAACTCCGTCGAGAGTACCTCATTCTTTCACATCGAAAGCGACGCATATATTTATCTCAAACGCGAGATTACATTCTCCATCTTCCAATATTTCACCGCAACATTTTCTGGTGCTTACAAGCGCATATAACAACATATTTACTTACCACAAACTCGCAGCGGCCAAAGTAACATTCTGGCGCCCAAAACGAGAGGGAAGAAACGCGTACAAAGTCCTGTCAATGAGGATACGCCCTCATCTCCTTTGACCACACCACCTGCTACAACACCGCGGTTAACCCCCATTCCCGAATCTCCAACCCCATCCCCTTCGTCATCAAACATGGCAGACTCAAATATGACCCTCGCTTGCGGATCCTCCGTCGTAAAAATTCATCAGGACCACAAGTACCCGCCAGTACTGCTCGACGGTGACAACTTACAACCAGCCGACATCCATATCTGGGAACAGAACGCGAATAGATACTTCACGAAAATGAAGGTCACTGACGCCGACAAAGTTCTGAGCGTTTGCTCGTCCTTCCGTATCCTGGGGATCACGAACTGGATCGATGGATCGCGCGAACAGATGGCCGCGGTAGGCTATACCTTCGATCGATTCATGGCAGATCTCCGCGAACAGTTTCTGGAGAGTGATTGGGCCAGTAGACTGTACCGCGCCGAAATCAAACGTCCCATGCCATCCCACCAACGATTCGTCGACTACGCCAATAAAGTCATTTACAACAACATTGTACTCAAAAACACCGCGAACCACTCCGACGACACTAAATTACGCGACATCCTAACTCACAACATGTACGACGGACTCATCAACAAAATCGAGAGCCTCTCACCCGAGAACCGTACGCGCCTCAACGGCGTCGACAACATCAACAAATGGGTTCGGGACATCGAGAAAATCGACACCATGTTGAAAAAAGACATCAAAAACACCGCCGAGATGATGACTGCGATTATGAACCACCGCTATCAGGAAGAAGCCCGTAACGCGAACCGTCGACCAGAAGGCCGTAACTTCCATTCCGCGCGCACTGATAACCAGGACGAAAACAGGTACCACCCTTACCGCCAACGCAGTGATCGTGAACGCAACGATCGAGATCGTGATCATGATCGCAACCACAAGTACCGCGAAAATGATCGTGATCATGATCGTACCTACACGAGGACCCGCGACAACGGATACAGCAACCGTGAACGTAGTGGGGAACGCGACCACCGCACCTTCGCCAGTCGCACAAATGACCGCGGTGCCCCAAAGCAAAAACGCTGCCCACCCCTTACGCAAGCCGAACGCGAACTCCTTAACGAACACGAAGGATGTAACCGCTGCAGACGGTTTTATGTCGACTGCCGTGGCAAAGCCTGCGAAGACTGGCCAGACGCTAGCACCTACCGCACCCTCACTCTCCAAGACGCTCTTGACGCAAAGCGAAGGAAAAAAGGAAAAGACGCAGCTGTCGCAGCAACGATGCCCCATTCTGGGTTCGACGAAGTATACAGCGCTAGTGTCGCCGCACTGCTAGGATCCAACCCGAGCTACGAAAGCGCCAGCACCGGGCCTTTCTACGACACCAGCAGGGCCGACCGTGCCATGTCCGCACCACCTACATCCCATATACGGGAAATCAACGCGGTTCTACCCTCCTCGTCAATCCCCTTCAATCTCGGGAACGGATCGGACACGTCCGACGAGAATAGGATGAGACGTGATGTGAGTACTGCTCCTTTAACCGTCGAACACCTTAAATGGAACGCACATGTTTTCGGAACGAACGAGTTCCCTACTAAAGTTGACTGTCTACTCGATAACGGCGCTCATCTCGCCGACCTCGCGCTACCTATCCGCAAACTCGAAATCCCCATCAGCGTCACCCTCGCCCTCGAAGGCAATGAGATCGTCACGAAACTACATGACTACGTCCACCTGCAGCTTTTTTCCTCAAATAACGAGTGGTCATCAAAATCCGTGCGCGCCCTCATTGCGCCGAACCTATGTACCAACATCCTCCTAGGCCTACCATTCCTTGCACACAACAACATTGTAATTGATCACGCTGCCCGTACCGCAATTGATAAAAATTCTGGCTTTGACTTATTAAGTGATGAGAGCAGAATGCCCAAAATTTCGGTGAAGAAAATGTTACCACCCAAGGTCAAGGTCAAACTGATCCTTGAGAACCGCAAGAAGATGATCACACAGTTGAAAGAGATATGTGCGAAACGCTTAGCCAAAATGAATGACCATCCGGAGCCATTGAGTCCGAAACCCGTTAACGCGATAACAGCAATAAAAACTACCATTGAACGACTTGCTTCTAAAGATAAACTGTTGAAGCTCGAGGAGAAACTGAAGGACACATACAAGGAAATATTCAGTCCAATCCCACACATCTCCGTGCTACCGAAACACGACATGGCAAGAATCCGCGTAAAAGATGCGTACAAAACCATATCTAACAGGAATTACACATGTCCCAAACAATACCGGGATGCTTTCAAAACACTTATCGACCAGCACTTAGAATCGGGATTCATTCGGCCCTCATCATCCCCATACACATCGCCCTCCTTTGTGATACCGAAAACTGACATAACTGTGCTTCCACGTTGGGTCTGCGACTTCCGAGAATTGAACGCGAACACAATCCCGGATAACTGGACCATGCCTCGCGTTGACGACATACTAGCCGACTGCGCGAGAGGGAAAATCTGGGCAACGATTGACATGACCGATTCCTTCTTCCAAACACGAATCCACCCTGACGACATCCACAGAACGGCTGTATCGACCCCATTCGGGAACTACGAGTGGTGTGTAATGCCGATGGGCCTACGCAACTCACCAGCCATTCATCAGCGTCGTGTAACAAGTGTCTTGCGCCCTTTCATCGGAAAAATCTGCCACATATACCTCGATGACATTGTAATATGGTCGGACACTATCGAGGAGCACATAAAGAATGTTAAAACTATTATGAATGCCCTACGTGAAGCTCGCCTACACATTAACCGTAAAAAGACTAAACTATTCTGTGATGAAATTGACTTCCTTGGCCACCACATCTCACAACGCGGAGTAGAAGCCGACGGTAAGAAAGTCGCACGTATCCTTGACTGGCTGGTACCCAGGTCCGCAAAGGAAGTACGCCAATTCCTAGGCCTCGTCCGATACCTTAACGCCTTCCTACCACAACTAGCAGCGCAGAGCAATATACTAAACAGACTAACGTGGAAAGACTGCAATGAAAAGTTCCCGGAATGGACGAACCGTTACCAAGACGCCTTCGACACAATAAAAAGAATCGTGGTATCGAGAGAATGCTTGACAGTGATCGACCACGCGAAAATGCCAGAAAACAAAATTTTCGTGACAACCGATGCGAGCGAAAAAGCAACGGGCGCAGTGTTGTCCTTTGGCCCGAACTGGGAGACGGCACGGCCTGTCGCGTTTGATTCGTTAACCCTGAAGGGCGCTGAGCTTAATTACCCCGTTCACGAAAAGGAACTATTGGCGATTTTACGCGCCTTGCGAAAGTGGAAGGTCGACTTGCTCGGATCCGATTTCTTGGTATACACTGACCACAAAACACTGTTAAATTTCAATACACAGAAGGAACTGTCAAGACGACAAGCACGGTGGATGGAAGAACTTGCGATCTATGGCTGCAAATTCATATATGTCAAAGGTGAGGACAACACAGTGGCAGACTCACTATCGAGGTACCCTTTCCCGACCGTCGACGAAACCACTGCAGCGGAGGCTACGGGCCATCATCCCTACGAAACGACAATGGGATGCATAGCGCATGTGGCAGTTCTCGAACGCAGCTCGCAGGTTGAAACGCCATTACAAGCGGTCAATGCCTTAGCAAACAGACCAACACCCGACGAACCGAATCAGGTCGTAATTGACGAGACGTTGGTTGACGATATACGTGCAGCATACCTAGAAGACCCATGGTGTAAACAATTGATATCAGCCGCCCGAGGAATGCCAGAACTCACGATCAAGGACGGGCTCTGGTTCAGTGGCGAGCGCTTGATTATACCAGCTGGTTGCGGCGCTCGAGAAACGATTTTCCGTCTTGCACATGACACACTGGGCCATTTCGGGTTCTTCAAAACGTATGAATCTCTGCGCCACTCCTACTTCTGGCCTAATATGAGGAAAGACCTGGAAAGTGGATACATACCTGGGTGCGTTCACTGCCAATGTAATAAAAACTCGACAACAAAGCCTGCGGGACCCCTACATCCGTTGCCTATTCCCGATGAGCGCGGGGACTCCGTGGCAATGGATTTCATCGGACCTCTGCCAGAAGAAAACGGTTACGACTGCATACTCACATTGACAGACCGACTGAACTCGGATTTCCAACTCATACCTTGCTCAACGAAAATGACGGCGGAAGAGCTGGCCTTGCTGTTCTTCGACAAATGGTACTGCGAAAATGGGTTGCCTCTCGAGATAATCTCGGATCGAGACAAGCTTTTCATGGCGAGGTTCTGGAAGCACTTAATGCTGTTATCTGGAGTCAAACACAAAGCCTCGTCAGCGTATCACCCACAGACGGATGGATCAAGCGAGAGGACTAACAAGACGGTCAACCAGATCATCCGATTCCACGTAGAACGCAACCAGTCAGGTTGGTTACGCGCCCTGCCTCGTGTCCGGTTCGCCATCATGAACAGTGTCAACAAATCGACAGGTTACTCACCGTTCCAACTAAAAATGGGCAGATCCCCGAGAATTTTGCCTCCGTTAATACTGATGCCTCCGAGACCATCGCGTGAACACATAAACGCCCGGGAAGTCATCGAACGTGTTCGGAACGATATCGCCGATGCGAAAGACAACCTCTTGGTGGCAAAGATTGCGCAAGCGCACCACGCTAACGAACATCGGAACGACGACCCCAATTACAAAGTCGGAGACCTGGTGATGCTGAGCACATTGAACCGCAGGCGCGAACATAAACAGAAGGGTCAAAAGCGCGTGGCAAAATTCATGCCGCGCTACGACGGACCATACCAGATCACGGATGTACACAAAGCGGCATCCACAGTCACGATTGACGTGCCCACACAACCAAATGCCTTCCCGACTTACCACTCATCCCAAGTGAAGCCGTTTATTCCAAACGACCCCGCAAAATATCCTACGCGCACCTTACCCGAACCCGGACCAATCCTGGTCGATGGCGTCGAGGAATTCACTGTGGAACGCATCATCGGTCACCGAAAAGTCGGTCGAGGGTACCAGTACCGCGTCAAATTCGCCGGATGGGGCCCCGAACAAGAACGCTGGATCGCAGGACGCGAGCTTGAAGATAACGAAGCCCTGGACCTTTATTGGAAAAGTAACCTTTAGTTTATTTTCTTTTCGTTGTGCCTGCGGTAGCTTTCCCCACGTGGGTTTTGATGCACCCGCGTACGGATTTCACAAAACGGACTCTTACGGGTTTAGGTATATTTTTTTTCATTTCTTACTGCTTCACTGGCTGTGCTCGATTTTACTGGGTGGGGAAGGGTGTAAGGCGGCTCCTTACATCTTTGTGTGTGGTTGTTTATACGAGATCCCTATATATAAGGAGATCTCGACATCTGTAGATACATCTTTCTCTTTTGTTCCTGTACCTCGCTCTTGGCTCTCGTATCTCCGTAATCACACGTCGATTCCGTTCTTTTGGCTCGAACGTGAGTACTTCTCTCGTATCTCCGTAATCACACGTCGATTCCGTTCTTTTGGCTCGAACGTGAGTACTCGCCATTTCTCAGTGTTTCCCGCACTGCGGGTTTCCATCACGTAGCTTATGCCCACATACCAAGCACCCACGAAATGGACGGTTACGTCCTTGTATGAGAACGCCTTCTTAAAACGCTCGGCCATGGTCATCGTCTTCTCTTGCCCTTGCGATAATCCCACTTGAGCCGCCTTATGCAAATGACTTTTAGGGTCTGAATATAATTCGTACGCACTAAATGTCGTCAATGAGAGTACAAGAAGGAAAGTTATTTGAAGCGCACAAGGGGATCTGTGATTCATTTCCCTTGTAGATAAGGCCGACCTACGATTACCGGAGACAATTATTGGCAGCACTTGTCCCCGAGATAATGTACTAACCTTGTCGATCATTGCTGAGAGCACCCGGACCTGATATGCACCACGAGAGAACCCTATACACCTTTCAGGAATAATTACAGGTTCAGATAGCGTTTCGACATACCAAAGAGATATATACAATCACCCGACCGATAATTGTCCGAAAGCCATCGATATGCAGCCAAGATCGTTTTTTCAAAATTCCTGAATGAGAAAGAGGAGAAATCAGAGCGCGCAATAGATATCGCGGAGGCGACACACCAAGCGATAGCCAAATCGATTTTGTGTGAAATGAGCTGCTGATAGAACGCAAACGACTTCCAAGAGGGCCGAGCATAGGTTCCTATGCCGCTATTGTACCAAGTCCGCTGGCGATGCTCGTCCTCCTTCAAGATAAGGTTGTACAATTCAATCACGTTCGTGTTCTTGGGCAACAAACCACATTAGCTACGGATGAGACAAGCCACCCTAAACGCGTACCTTGTCTCCAAACTGATTCGCGGTGCCGTCAATGCAAACGATGAGGTTTCGACTGTCGATCCCATGGGAACATGGTTTGGATGCGTCCGAGTGAGGTAAGCGATCGTCGGTGGGGACACCGCCCGCGGTCGTATGTGTTGCTTTTCATGAGAATATCAGGTCGTGGATTGGCACAACCTGGGGACGAGATACTTACGTCTCTGTTGTTCACCGTGGATGTTTGGGTCTGCCATCGAGGAAAGGAAATGGGGAAATGGGGGATTTGAGAAGTCTGCGAGTTATATCGGGGGGATCGCGAGCGTGAACAAGCCTTGTTGAAGTGAATGACAAATTCCAGCCGGCATGTTGACAGGAAGAACCCAGTGTAAACAACACGATGCCTCGTGGTAAATCAGGGAAAATCTAGGATAATTTCTTGTTTTGAGATGTGATCTTACATACGACTTGTATGTCCATTGGATATGTTTTCTGGATGTAGCGGGTCGATGGCGAAAAGGACGAAGAGTATATCGAGGACCTGAGACGAAGCGTTTGTGGAAAGCACACGAGAATGATTTACTCGGAGGTTTTAGACATTAAGATAACAACCATCGTGGGAATGTTCGTTCGTGTGCGTTCTGCAGCAGTATCAAAAGCGGCAGGGCCATTCTTCATCGCATCGCCCATACCAAAGTGTGGAATAAGGAGACAGAGGGGCACTAATTGAACGTTTGAAGCTTGAAGCTTGAAGCTTGAATCTTGCCAGCGGTTTCGTTATTTGTGCGTCCTTTTTTCTTTTCTGTTCGTCCATTTTCCACGTTTCTCACTGCCTATACTATCTGCACTCCCCTTACTTGCAATTTTCTAACTTATCCATCCAGTCGCCATATCCCAATGACAAGACCCACCCGCCAAGAATCTGTTCCCTAGTCCTCCCCGCGCAGCGCCAGCGTATTACAAAGTTTTGAGTTTGTAAACGTGCCGCGTCATTGAAAGCTGCGTTCGGACAGTTGAATGAGTGAATTTCCCTTTGAGTTTCGGGCTGCTGGAGTACCCGCAAGGAGTGGGGGGTTGGGGTCGTTGGCGACGCTGGATCATGATACCGCTGGGTGGAATCTGACTCCGACGAGTAAGTGGGTATCGTTAGATTAAAAAGGGTATGAAGGCATCCACGAGACGCTGGTTGACTGAAAAGGAAGGAATGCGTCGAAAACCACTCAATGTGAAGCTGACGACGTGATGACACAAGAAAGGCAACGAGGGGCATGATCTATAAGACTTGAAAGTTCGGTTACATCCACGGTAACGTCTGATTTTTGCGGCTGCTCCTTCAAAACATCAGGAAAATGCACATTGTCCCCAGGATGACTTAGAGCTGCACAAAGCGCTTTAGAGACACAAAGATGCCAAAGATCCAAAGCTGGTCAAGTTGCTCCCAGAGCAAGGTCAAAAATGTTGGCTTTCCCAGGACATCTTAAGGCATCTTGAGAGCGTCTTTGGCCACCTTGGGACACATCTTTGGTTGTCTTTGACTGTCTTTTCTACCATTTTTTTCTTTCTTTCCAGACATTTAATCGTTCAAAGTAGATTTTATTAGAAATATACGTCTAGTAGATATGGTACATATTTATCTACTGTGTACTTTACAGTGCTATCATGCGCTAAATAAGAGTGTAAACATGCAGAAACATAAAGTGTTATGGATGTATAGACTGAATCATAGCAGAAGTAGAGAAAAAGAGAGAGAGATGAACCAAAAAGAGGAGCAGAACTCAGAGACAAAAGATGAAAGATGAGAAAGAAAGAAAGAGAGGGAAAAAGATGAAGAAAGAAACAAGGAAAGAAAGAAAGTGACATGGAGGAGAAAATTTTAGCCTAGCATAGATTAATTGGCTGACAACTCACAAGGCATAATAGCTATTGTCGTGATGTAGAAAGAGACGAGATTATACGACTCGTGATGACTGGTTGGTAGAAAGTGATAATAGGTGTGGTTGTTGAAGAAGGCAGTAATTGTGATTGTTGAAGAAGGTATAACTGTTGTAGGTGGTCAGTGTCTCGATGAGGAATGACTTGAAGAAAATGACACACTTTAACAGAACCAGACACGTCACAGATGTTCTATGGCTTTGTGGTCAGCTGAATGAGAGGAGAGGTTGAAGCTGTTGTTGACTTGACTTACTAGACAATTATATACAATGCTTATTGTAGAGTAGACGAAGGTCATGTAGTAATGGTGCAGTGGCAGTGGTAGTGGTAGAACAGAGAGTTGTGGAACTTGAAAACGAAATGTTGAACTCAAAGATCACATGATTTAGAATATCACATGATTTCAAGACGTGTTGTTGATTTCGCATCCTCTCCGTGGGAAAACATGGACAAGTTGTCCATGGGAAAGTGCAACTCAGGGACAGATCATTAATCATTCCTCTTATCGTCTTGCACAATGACTAGACACATAATACCAAGGAATATAATCACAATGTTTCAGAGTCTGAGAATAATATGAATAGCCCAGAATATATAGAGGAACAAGATGATTTATTCTACTACCCCACCTGCACCAAAACCCCAAAACTGCAAATACATGCAATGCGAATACTGGCCACATTATTACGATAAAAAATAAAATTGAAAGCAATGATATACAGCTTCAAGATGAGTCATGGCATTCTCCACATGTTGAGTCCACTGAGATTTTAGAACCAAAGCTATATCAAAGCAGGTAAAAGATATTCAAAGTGT
>KN831814.1:0-171491 GCA_000827355.1 Hebeloma cylindrosporum | reverse complement strand
CGAATTGTCTTGTCGTCTGAGCCAGAGACTATATGACTGCCGTCAGGCGAGAATGCGACCGACCGTCAAAATATGTGTGTCCTCGCAATGGTTCTCCCACTGGCTTCCCCGTCACCACATCCCAGATCCGAACTGTCGTGTCCTGCGAGCCCGAAACTACCCCACTTTCCATCAGGCGAGAATGCAACAGACATTACCCAACCTGTGTGTCCATGAAACGGCTCTCCCACCTGGTTGCCTGTCTCCACGTCCCAGATCCAGATTGTGCCGTAGCCTGAACCAGAGACTATACGCCTGCCGTCAGGCGAGAATGCGACCGACTGTACCCAATCTATGTGTCCTCCTAATCGTTCTCCCACTGACTTCCCTGTCTCCGCATCCCAAATCCGAACTGTACTGGCCCCCGAGCCCGAAACTACCCACTTTCCATCAGGCGAGAATGCAACAGACAATGTGTATTCTCGAAACGGCTCCCCCACCTGGTTGCCCTCCATGTCCCAGATCCGAATTGTCTTGTCTTCTGAGCCAGAGACTATACGACTGCCATCAGGCGAGAACGCGACAGAATATACCCCATCCGTGTGACCATTCATTACAAATATGGAACCTGGAAAGGAGCTCAGTCCCTCGTAAGCGGAAGTCCAAGTTTTCACTCACAATCTGTGAACAGGCCTAGAAACTGTTGCACCAGTTTCTGGTTGCGCTCCTGAATATCTGACACCAAAGCGCGGACCTCACTCAAATTACGTAGCTGTAAAGATGTGCTCTCCCGAGCACCCCTCCCCCCGAAGATGTAAATTGCCCCCTGCATGAGCTCCTCGGGTTGAACTTTGGGATCTTCCAAGACTTTGATCACTCCATCGTAAACCGCTTGCAATCCATCCACTAAAGCGACCTTATATAAACCATGAAATCTAAAGCATTGAGCAGACGTACCTGACATCATGATTTCGTGCAAAGTCCGCAATGCGAGACCAGGACCCTCGGTGATGAACCTCTTCACGAGGGTTTGAGTGTGATCGTATAAGTCGAGTTCCAGCCAGTCGCCAAGCCCATTCTCGCGCGCGTTCGCCCAGAAACGAGGGTCGTCATCTGACGGACGTGCCTTCGGAGTGTACGTTGTCTGATTGGATAGCATCAATGAACTGTGGATGTTCTGACCGCGGTGGATTTTACGAGGAGAACCTAAATGAGGCCTGTGTACTCGGTTAGTTAGATTGCTCTCCGATTCATGGAGACTGACTTGTGAGTAGTGTGCTTTCCTTCCTCCCGTCTCGTGTAAGTCAATCGGTTGAAGAAGAAGAGCTCCAGGGGCCACCAGAGAGGCGTCAAAGACTCCTTGATCTCTATTTGCTCATGACGAGCGAGTTCACGTTCGAATGGTTCCGTACGAAGGCCGAGCGCCCCTGCTTCAAATACCATCCACCGCAAAGGAGGCCTGCTGCGATCCATCCTAGGGTTGTCAACGTTCCCGCCGCCTCTAAATTCCGGGTATATCATCAATTCCTCTACGCGAAAAAAGGACATAAATTGCACTGACATATCTGAATGCGTCCCAGCGAACCACACTTCTTTTGTGTGAGGCCGCTTTCCTGTTGGCCTCATCCTACGGACGGCTATGGCTTTATCGGAGTCGGTATGTTGGATGTCGTCCGAGGGTTCGTAATTGGTGGTGGATGCGTTGGTGTCTTTGGCTTTCCCTCCATAAGCATATTCAGGTAAGAACTTGACGCGCCGCTCATCGAGAGCCAGTGCATGCCGGAAATAGCAAACATGTTTCATGCCATCGATTGTCCTCGGAAGCATGTCGATACTACGTGCGATCCCGATAGACGAAACTGTGTCCCTGGACAAAGTTGTCATAATTGATCCCGAATCCACTGTCATGGCATACATACCAGGCACCGACGAAATGGACTTTGACGTCCTTGTATGAGAATGTGTCCTTGAACCGCTCGGCCATGCCATCCAATTCACTTTTTGGATCCGAATATAGTTCGTATGCGCTGTATATGATAATTTAGGGCGAAAAGAAGCGAAAAAAGAAATATTTACGGCGCACAATGGGATCTGCGTCTCATTTCCTTTGAGGATGAGACCGACCTACAAAATTTCCGTACACCAGAAATTATCTAATGCACCTAGACATTGCGCGCACCTTGTCGATCATCGCTGAGAGTACACGGACTTGATATGCGCCACGGGAAAACCCTATAAACCAATTAGGACCAATCAAATAACTAGGTCACATATCGTTCGTAACACACCGAATAGAAATATGCAGTCACCAGGCATATAATTATCTGAGAGCCATCGATACGCTGCCAAGATCGTTCTTTCGAAATTCCTTAATGAGGCAAGCGGCGAAAAATGAGAATATGAAAGAGACGGCGAGTACTCAAGTACTCACCATGCGATCGCCAAATCGATCTTATGCTCGAGGACCTGCCGGTAGAACTTGAACGACTTCCAGGACGGCCGAGCGTACGTCCCAATACCACTGTTATACCACGTCCGCTGGTTATTCTCCACCTCCTTCAAAATCAGCTTATACAACTCGATCACATTTGTGTTCTTTTTCAATCAACGACTCCATCAGCTACGAATGCTAGTAGCCTGTCTCCCAAAAATCACGCACTTTCTTTCCGAACTGATTCGCGGTTCCGTCAATGCAAACGATGAGGTTTCGACTGTTTATTCCATGGCCACATGGTTGGGGTACATCTGAACGACGTAAGTGATCGTCGTTGGGGACACCGCCCGTGGTCGCATGTGTTGCTTATCGTGAGAATATCAGGTCGTGCATTGGCAAAACTTGGGGACGAGATACTCACATCTCTGTTGTTCACCGTGGATGTTGGGGTCTGCCATCGAGGAAAGAAAATGGGGGAATGGGGGCTTTGTGTGAGTTAATTCGGGACGATCGCGAGCGTGGAAAAGCCTTGCTGAAGTGAATGACAAGTTCCAGTGTAAACAACACGAGGCCTCGTGGCAAATCAGGGCAAGTCTAGGATGATCTTTTGCTATGAGGTGTGATCTTACGACTTGTATGTCCATTGAATATGTTTTCTGGATGTAGCGCGTCGATGGCGAAAAGGACGAAGAGTGTTTTACCATGCATCGAGGACTTGAGACGAAGCGTTTGTGGAAAGCACAGAAACTTTACTCGGAGGTTTTAGGCATTTATGTCGAAGGGGAGGAGATAAGGTAACAACCAAATAACAACGATTGTGGGAATGTTCGTTCACCATGATCCAAGCATGATCCCCTCTTCGCCGCATAGTGTTTGCCCTATCAAAAGTAGTACATCCTATATGGTAACCAGTATTATCGGGGATCTGCATTTATCCGATGCTTCCCCCGTTAGATTCAAAAATTATGGCCTAGTAATTTAAGCTTCAGAGACAACAAAAACCTGGGACAATAAATCCACACTCGATCGCCATACTTGAGGTGTCTAGTCCCAGACGCCACGATGTTCGAAAGAAATTTGGAGGAGCAGTTGGTGTTGCAGATGACATGGAACAGTGTGTCGTAGAATACCTGGCCGTGACCCCATCATTGCCTGAGCCTTTCCCTAGACGTTCTCCGATGGCTAACTTATATTTCGACATCGATTTGTACCTTCAAACTTTGGAAATTATTAAATTAGCAGCGTGAAGTTGTAAATATGTGTCCACGATGTCCTCGAGCCGACCCACTTATTGTGGTCTGTGGCAGTATCAAAAGCGGCAGGGCCAAAGTTCTTAATCGCATGGCCAATACCAAGGAGTGGAACAAGGAGACAGAGGGGCGTTAATTGAATCTTGAGCGTTTGAACCTTGAACCTTGAAGGTCCCCAGGGGTTTCGTTATTTGTGCGTCCTTTTTCCTTTTCTGTTCGTCCGTTTTCCATGTTTCTCACTCCCTATACTATCTACACTCCTCTTACTTGCAATGTTCTAACCCTTATTTCCATCCATTCGCCATATCCAATGAGAAGACCCACCCGCCAAGAATCCGTCCAGGTCTGCATGAAAGATTCAAGCACCACATTACCCGAGAATCAAAAGTAGTGCGATATTCGTTGATCCTTCTTTTTACATTCCATAAAGGCTGCGTCTTTCTGCATTAGTTCTTCCTTCCCTGCCTCAAACCGAGCTTCCACCTTCAACGCGTCACCAACTACAGCAGCCGTCACCACAGAGGACGAGGCCGCAGTGCGAAATGACAGCGTCCATATGGCAACCCCGATTCGCCTCGTTTCATATCGGATTCGTACCCTCCTCGTCAACATCCGTTCCCTAGTCCTCCCCACGCAGCGCCAGCGTTGTACAAAGTTTTGAGTTTCTTACGTGTCAGCTCGTTGGAAAGTCTCCGTCAGGGAATGCCTACCGTACCTTCGTGAAGGTGAAGTTGAGCCTCGAGTTTGCGTTACGCGTTCGGACGGTTGGATGAGTGAATTTCGCTTTGAGTGTGGGGCTGCTGGAGTACCCGCGAGGAGTGGGGGATCGGGGTCGTTGGCGACGGTGGATCATGGTATCGTTGGGTGGAATCTGACTCCGACGAGTAACTGGGTATTTTTTGGTTAAGAAGGGTGGGTATGAAGGCGTCCATGAGACGCTGGTTGACTGAAAAAGGAGGAATGCGTCAAAAACCACCCAATGTGAAGCTGACGACGTGGTGACTCACAAGAAAGGCAACGAGGGGCACGATCTATAGGAAACATCTGAATTTTGCGGCTGCTCCTTCGTAATAGGACTGAGAAAATCATCAGAAACGAATTAAGAAATGACGAGGAAAACGTACTGGGATAACATGGACGTCGTCATCCCTCTGGGACCGTCCTAAGCTTTCCCCAAATGGAACATCGTTTCAGGGCCAAACTGACCTCGTATGGATCACTGCGCGATAGCGCCTTGGAATCCATAATTCACCGTCCGACCATCCCACCCCCTCCCACAACAAAAACAAACCATCATTTCCCAAACCTTCCTGGATGCAATCCTCAGTAACGTTCTCGGGAGTAGAACTTTCGCGGAAACTCGTCGCTACAATTGAGAAACCGAGGAGGAGCAGAAGTCTTGGGAGACGACAATCTATGTTTCCTAAGACGGTCGCGTCTGACGAACGTACGACATCGAACAAGCCCCTCGAAAGCATATCCCAGCCAAGAAGGAATTATCCCTTCATTGCCTCGCATTTGTGTGGTATTGAACATTGCCTCGTCCCACTACTAGCCGCGTTCTCACTGGTACTGGTTAACAAGGGGCGACGTTACGACGGTTCCGTTATCGAAAACCCCCCCGCCGAATAATGCGGGACAGGGGGATCAACGCCGACTCCGTTTTCTCTGCGAATCAGCACGAGCTTGGGTGAACGGGGCCAGCACGTAGATCAGTTAAGAGAAGTTGGGCGCGACGGGAGGTGGGGGAAGAGCAGTTGACCGATGTGAAGGTGGTTCGTGGTTCGTGTATGGTGTATGTGCGTGCAGGCGGGATAAAGGAAAGATGTCAACGGGAAGATTTTGAAGACGGATGGTATCGACCTCGTCGTCTTCTAACCCACGCCAGTGTCAGATTGGGAGGAAAAGAAAGGGCGACAGAGTATGTTCGGGCAGGGAAGATAGATACGGTGTGAGAAGGGCGCAGATTTTCGGAGTCGATTCCAGACGGAGGGACCTTTGCGATCCAAACCAAGAGAATAACGGTGATGAGTTCGAGGCGGCGAGAGCGTTTCGGATGTGTTCGAAAAACAAGTAGTTTTCGTTGATAGATGCCTAGAAATTCACGTTAGCAAAAATAGTTGCGTCAAGGAAGCCTACTGACCTGTGCGGTACAGTTCCTCGACGCACGTCACGATCACGATCAGAAATTCGCGTTCTCGTCCACCGGAAACCATCATCGTCGACTAAGACGTGCAAGCCTGCCATAGTAGGCTATCCCAAAGCCACTGCAGGAACAGCCAACGGATAGACGAAAGAATCGAAGTAAAAACGAACCCAAATCTCCCATTCCACCCTGTATTTGCAACTTCTCTGTCCATTGGAAGTTGGCCGTAACCATCTCCTCGAAAACCAACTGGTCCAACTGATGTGGCGCGGGGAGCTTGTGTACATTGTCGCCGATCCCGCGATCCGAACTGAGGAGGATACCCTTTAGCGTTGCCAGAACAAACCATGGAATCGGACTTACGCTAGGGCGGTTGGATGGGACGCCAAGTCTACTTCCAGTGCCGGCATCTGCCATATTCCACCAAATGAATCGTCGAGGGTGTCCGAGTCGTCTTCAATGCGGGAATATTGATTATCGATTAACACCGATACTGCTGCTCCTCATCCCTCCATACTTGGCACCCGCCTTCGCCTTTCGCCAAGCTATCAGACCTCGACGCGCAGAGCGTGGTGCACGATACATGTCCTTGAGCCGTGTAAAACCGACTATGGGAGGGCCGGGGATACCTCTGGCCTGAACTGGAGGGAAGGGGATGGGGTATGGAAGCGAGCCGTCTGCAAGTGGGTAGGGGGTGTAAGGGTGATTCAGGCGGTGAAGGGCTTCGATCGTACTGGTACCACGGCCGGTAGGGGCCGCGCCGGCATTGGCGTTGTGTGCACGCATGATGCATTCAAAAGGCGAGGTATCGAGGAAACCCCAAATGGATCCGAGGGTTACGCGGTAACTATTCTGGTGGAGTAGGATTTGTACTAGAGTCTCGAGAGGCTTTGTCGGATACTCCGTCGATTCATTCAGGTTGGAAGATAAAGCGACGTGGCGCCTGTCGGGATAATACGTTGTTCAGAAGGAGAGATTCCTGAACGTATTTTTAGTGTGGGTTTGATAATAGGGGGCGGGATCCACTACATACCTCATATGAGAACACAAGAAATGGTCATGTCGACTCACGACAAAAGCGAAGATCAACCAAAGATCAGCGAACGCACCATAACGTGACCTCCATCATTCTGCCATCAACCAAGATTGCTCAAGGAAACGAAAGATAGTTATGTACACAAGAAAAGGAGATGAAAGCACAATACAGGTACGTTGGATTGAATTGCGTACACACTAAGCTTGACACTCCTGCAGTAAGACTCTTCCCAGTCCTTTCGATTGATTCCAGCGACCCCCATCGAATAGAGTAATCCAATCAACTCATCGAAAGTGGTGATCGAATCACCCATATTAAACATGTGTGCTGGTTCCTTCGAATCCCATATCCGAATGGTTCTATCCTCCGAACCCGAGACTATGCGCTTTCCGTCATGCGAGAATGCGACCGATCGTAGCGCATGTCTGTGTCCTCGCAATGGATCTCCCACTGGCTTCCCCGTCAGCGCATCCCAGATCCGAACTGTACGGTCTACCCAGCCTGAAACCACCCACTTTCTGTCAGGCGAGAAAGCAACAGACGATACCATACCTGTGTGTCCTTGGCACGGTTCTCCCACCTGGTTGCCCGTCTTCACGTTCCAGATCCGAATTGTCCCATCAAACGAACCCGAGACTATGCGCCTTCCATCCGGCGAGAATGCGACAGATAGTACGCAATATGTGTGTCCTCGCAACCGTTCTCCCACTCGCTTCCCCACATCCCAGACCCGAAGTGCCCCGTCCCGCAAGCCCGAAACTACCCACTTTCCATCAGGCGAGAAAGCACCACACGTTATGATGGACTCCGTGTCTCCGCTAACTGGCTCGCCCACCTGGTTGCCCGTCTTCGCGTCCCAGATCCGAATTGTTCTATCGTATGAGCCAGAATAAAAAGCAGTAGGATATTCGTTGATGTTTCCTTTCATATTCATAACGGCTGAATCTTGAACATGAAGGGGTCATTGGTACGTAACGTGATTCCCAACTTCAACAAGACCGATTACCCACACTCCTCCGGTTTTTTCCACCACTGGCATCTACCCTTGTCATGGGGAGGTTCGTGCAAGTTCAGCTCGCTGACACTGCGCTTCCTGCGCTCTAAATGCATCCTAGTTCCCTCTACTGCCCTCTTCGCTTCTCCGTTCTCTGTCCCAGAGCAATTCTCCACGCGCCGAAAATCCAAAGTGATCTGAACGAAGTCCTTTCCTCTGCTGATATCTGGGTCGCTGCCTGTCCTGTCTATCGACTTCACGCAGAATCTTTTTCTATTCAGAGCTTCTGGAGCGACGCCGGTTTTATCATTCAGCTTGCGTTTTCCTGTTTCGGGTTCCACCCTGGTCAAAAGTCCCTCGGCTTCGATTTCTGGGGTCGTTCGGTGCACCCCCCACTTCTAGGGTTCCCAGCCGTCCAGTCATTCTTCTCCCTGAGATATAACTCTCGCGCTCAATGTACGGGGGGCTTGTGGTTCAGACAACGAAACGTGTACAGGTAGGTTCTCTATTAATATGATAATATGATGATCCACTCGTGTATTTACTCTTGTTCTGCATCGCGCCCATGCTCTTCCCCGAGGCTAGGGTCGCTGAGTACTAGCTCTCAGTTAGAGGTTCCGTAACGGTGTTCCCTTGCCACTCATCCTCCTCCCATTTTTCATGGCGTCTCGACCACATTATCTTTAATTGTTTACCGTTTACCTCCGAGCTTCAAGTTCCTTAATTAGAGCCCAAGTCGATTACGCGCTCAAGTTCTGAGATCGCCTGGACTACGATTGTGTGGGCTTCTTTCGAATCGAAGGAATATATAGATGGGTTCCTCTGAGATTTTCTCAAATACAAGTAATACATCGGTATATCAAAAGTTCCTATGCAATATCCCTCAACTTCTCCGTCCCCTGAAGCTTCGCCTCGAACTGAGCTTTCACCTTCAACGCGTTGTGGGGCTCGCTCAACGCTTGCACGCGGAGTCTCACAATCCACAAGGACGACACCAACGACGCGCCCCGAATTTCCAATGCTCGATTTTCCTAACGTCCACCAAACAAACACGGTGCGAAGTTCAGAACGCCAACATCTATTCATCTGCACACGACCCACGAGGACGGCTTATGGAATAGGCGCCGGATTTCAAGGCCAAGCTCATGGGCAAGCGCCAAGGCTTTCGACTTTAAAATTCAAATAATCACCAGCTCCCCGCGCCAACGCTGTTCGATTCAAATCCATTCTCCTGGCTCGATAAAAACTTAGTAAGACGTTTCTTGGACGCTTCATCCATCCACTCGGGTTCTCTGGCACCATGGGGCCAAGCCCCAATCTACCAGATTTCGCATTCTCCTTTGTATTTCTTCTCCTTGATCTTAACGAGATAAAATTACCATAAATACCTGCTTGTAAAGCCTAGATACGGCAATGAGAAAGTCCCTACTCAATCGTACAGTCTCATTTCGTCTCGATAATCGTTCGAAGCGTCGAAAGCCGCTTTAACATTGTTTAAAGCAACTACTACACAGCATCCTCCACTGCGTGTAAACCCCAAGCCTACGACGGAGTCGTAGCACTCGCATTTTGCACATCCCCCGCTTCACTGCATTGCAGCGTCACCAAGTACAACAGTCGTCACCACAGAGGACGAGGCCGCAGTGCGAAATGACACCCTCCATACGGCAACCCCGATTCGCCTCGTTATATTCCCTTCCCAATCACTCACTTTCCTCCATATGCCTTTGGAGTCTTTATCCCGAAGTGTAGGACTCCGAGCCCTTCTGATCCCACTCTTGGACCGTTTCGTGTCGGCTGCACCAATCAAGCACCAATTAGGATTACTTATAATGGTACTGATTCTACGTTCTTAACTATCAGTCGCGTGTCACTGGTCTATAGAACCATTCTGAGGTTTGCAACTGCAGTTCCTTGACAATAGCCAGTCGGATATATTACCAGTAAGCGCTTAAACTCTTACCTTGCTGTCTTCAACGTGGGACGTTGATGAAACCCATCCCCCCACCTTGGTTCACCTCCATGTGTATTTCTTCCCTTCAAGGTCGCTCTCGAAGACGGTTGTCGATACAGCTCTATAATGCACCATGCGTTGGCCTGGCGTTGGCCCTACGATGAAGAAAGAGTTCTTCAAGGTTGAGTTCAACATTCAACGTTCAATGTTCGTTCAATCACATGAAGTATCTTATCTATGTACATACTCAGCATCATTATTAACCGTAAAATTCTCTGTCAACCTTCCTCGCTGACCTCATTGACAAGAATTTCAAGAAAAGCTGAAAAGGGTCTTTCTCGAAATCAGGTGACGGAGAACCTCGGTCCGTTTCCCCGACAACAGAACTTGAACCTTTCATAGCCCTGTCATAGCCTCTCATTGTGAATTGCAACGTGTCATTCTGAATCTCATCTCTTTCTGGAATGGCTCGTACTATAAAAGCGCCACGAAACCCGGTTCGAAATACTTCCCGCGTAACAACACGAGACGATTTGCACGACGATGAATCCTCAGATGATGACAGCGACTATGGAAATGGTAAGTGAACAACGCGTTTTTTACTCTTCGACGCGTTTTTGCTCACAATTCTTACACGTTAAGCAGGGATAAAGACAAGGGCTTCTACTGCGAAGAAGGCCAAGAAACAGTCCTCCGCGAAAACCTCCTCTGGGATTGGCAGTGGCAAGCAAACGCCAAGTCTCGTCCGACTCCTAGCCATGCCTCTGGACGTCCTTTTGGAGGTGGGAAAACACCGTTCTCGCAGGGGCTACCTGCTTGATCTCACCTATACCGGAATTCATCAGGTCTTTTCACATCTCACCCCAAAGGATATCATCCACGTTTCCCGAACGAATCGATTTTTGCGGGATATTCTCATGACCAGAAATTCTATCTCTGTCTGGAGAGCTGCAAGGGAGCGAATCGGGGGTCCAGAATGCCCCTCGAACATGAACGAGCCACAATGGGCCGCACTTCTCTTCGGGAACGTTTGTCAGGTGCGTTAGATTCCAGTTTTTTTTTGCGCCATCTCCCGTCAATTAATCTTCGCTTTCAATGTCCCCACAAAGACTTGCGGCGCTAGAAACATAACAAAGTTCGATTTTTTCCTGCTGCGCCGGGCTTGCCAACAATGCAAGACGGAAAAGTAAGGCTTCTGTTTCGTTAATTATCATAATGTTGACCCATTTTTACTCAGTCTTCTCACAAAATCCACGATTAAGGCACATTTTCCCCGCCGCGATATCGAA
Source organism: Hebeloma cylindrosporum (assembly GCA_000827355.1). Classification (NCBI taxonomy): domain Eukaryota; kingdom Fungi; phylum Basidiomycota; class Agaricomycetes; order Agaricales; family Hymenogastraceae; genus Hebeloma; species Hebeloma cylindrosporum. The sequence goes on along the minus strand of KN831814.1, from coordinate 160,409 downwards.
GATATATTTCAATTGATTCCATCCACGAACGGTTAGTTTTGATTACTTGCCTTATCCATATGTCCGATCTCAACTCAATGAAGTTGGCCCCAATCATCGCGCCTCTCGCTTTTGCTTCTTCTGGTTTCCGGATGTCGAGTCCATGCTGCAGAAGCTGAAGGAATATCAACGTAACATCCGTTTTCATCACCCAGGTGCGCAACGGGCTCTGGACGACTTCAAGGCGCAGCGGGCTGGGATGGTGACGTCTACTCGCAAGGTCGGCTTCTTCATTTCATGGTGGAATTATACTGAGGTACCATAGTACAGCTTGCTCGGAAGAGCGAAATATGGTACCAGGAATATGCTCTTTTGTGCTACGCGGATAAACAGACTCTTGGTAATGAGCGATTCGAGTCGTAAGGTGTTCATTATTTAAAAGAGAATTTGTTCTTGAGTTTACGTTCGCATCATCAGAATACAGTTGAAGTTCATCAAGTTGGGATACAAATCTAGTGATGTAGAATCTATTCGTTGGGAGCCCGAATGTCGACTACGCGCCCCACTCACGGAGAAAAGTAACGCACATATTTCTATACAACGATAATAAGAAGCTCACGTACCTATGCTGTACAGTGTGGAAACGGATCCGTCCCATCCTGGAACCTATCGTCTTTGAATGCCAGCAAGAACGCCTCCAACGAGCGAAAGTCGAAAGATATTCCAGCCGCACAAGTTATTCACGAGTATAAGAAAACGTCAATGCTTTCTCAGTGGAAATACTTACCTCGAATTCTCGTATATGTGCACTGGGCACATTTGCTGAGCTCATGAATTCTAAACCTCATTCCCCTCCCCAAATCGGAGAATTTCGAGCCTTCCATCGGCTTCCACAATGTCTCCCCACTGGCCTTGCTACTCGCAACAAACTCGCATTCGGACTGGTAACGTAACGATCTAAGTCAGTCATGTCATCGTGCTCGTCGATAATAGTGGTTGCTTTATTCTTGTCGGTTTCCTCCTCTATGATCCCCCTTGTGTGGTGTCCTAGTCGATCTCATCATCTCCTGCTCGGAATTGTATTAGTATCTCTTCGCTCATTGTAGGTTGTTTCTTTATGACGACCAGTGCACGGATTTGCACGAAACAACTTTTCAACTAGAGTGGATTAACTACCTAATGAGTTACAAATGCATCCTCGTGGAAGGAGGGATAGCTAGCACATTTTTGAATCCCATCTTGGGTGCAATAAACCAGCTAGGCGGAACTCCCGGAAAAACCAAGTATGTAGTTTCCGTCTCGGTGGATAGGACGGTTCGGATATGGGATGTACATGGAAACATTCCATTTCCGCCCTTTCTTGATACTGTACAGGTGTTGTCCATGTTGGTTTTATTCGGAATAATTTTGTACTGTACCCCCATGATTTATGTATGGTCTTATTTAGCGATCTGGGGCAGCGATTTCCTACCAAACTTTCCAAGTAACATTCCAAGTGTACCAGGCGAATACTCGCGTCTCTCGATGATGATTGATGCACACCAATAAAGTCCTTGGTATACTTACTAGTACTAACTCCATCCCGAAATCCCATCTTACGATGACAGGAAGAAAGGGCCGAAGGTTGAATTCAACACTCAAACTCAACGATCACACAGTGTCTCGGTATCTATTCCGTATCTATTCCTCGCTGATCTCTTCATTGACAAAAGCGGACGCCGGTCTCATAGATCAGGTGACCGCGAACCTCGGGTTTTCCCAGGTTTTCCCGACAGAACCTGAACGTGAACCTCTGATTCAATTTCCAGCTGGCAGCTTCACTGCGACGTGTCATTCTCATCTCTTTCACTGAGCTAGTATGGCTCGTACTATAAAAGCGCCACGAAACTCGGTTCGGTATACTTCCCGGGTGGTTGCACCCCTAGACGATTTTCATGTCGAGGAATTATCAACTGATGAAAGCGACTGTGGAAATGGTACGCGTTTATCATTCTTCGACGCGTCTATTCTCACAATTCTTACACTTCAAGCAAGGAAAAAGGGAGGGGCCTCTCCTCCGAAGAAGGCGAACAAACAATCCTTCGCGAAAAGCTCCTCTGGCAGTGACAGTGGCAGGCAAACGACGAGTCTCGGCCAACTCCTAGCCATGCCTCTGGACGTCCTTTTGGAGGTGAGAAAGCATTGTTCTCACAGGGCCTACCTCCTGAGTCTCACCTATACTGAAAATCATCAGGTCTTTTCGCATCTCGACCCAAAGGATATCATCCACGTTTGCCGAACGAGTCGATTTCTGCGGGATATTCTCATGACCAGAAATTCCATCTCTGTTTGGAGAGCTGCAAGGGAGCGAATCGGGGCTCCAGAAAGCCCCTCGAACATGAACGAGCCACAATGGGCCGCAGTTCTCTTCGGGAACGTTTGTCAGGTACGTTAGTTTTCCTCTCTGTGTCCCATTAATTAACCTTCGCCTTGAATTACCCCACGAAGACTTGCGGCGCGAGAAACATAGAGAGATTCGATTTTTCCCTGATGCGTCGGGCATGCAAAGAGTGCAAGGACGAATAGTAAGCCTTCTGTTTCGTTGCTAATCACAATGATTGACTCATTTTTATTCAGTCTTCTCACAGAAAAGACGATTAAAACATGTTTCCCTGGCTCCCGCATTGACCCAATTGACCCAGATATATTTGGACTGATGCCATCCACGAACGGTTAGTGCTAATTACTTGCCTTATCCATATGACCTCATCGAGTATGAAGTTGGCCCCACGTCTCATCCCACGTCTCATGGCTGCTTCTTCTGGTTTTCGGACGTCGAGGACATACGGCAGAAGCTGAAGGAATACCAACTTAATATCCGTTTTCATCACCCAGGTGCGCAAAGGGCTCTGGACAACTTCAAGGCGCAGCGGGCTGAGACGGTGACGTCCATTCGCAAGGTCGGCTTCTTTCTCTCATGGTGGAATTATATTGATGTGCCATACAGCTTGCATATAAGAGAGAAATGTGGTACCAGGAGTACACCCTTTCGTGCTATGAGGATAAACTCGCTCTTGGTGAGGAGCGGTTCGACTCGTAAGTTGTTCATTGTTTCATAGAGAATTTATTCTTGAGTTTACGTTCGCGTCTTCAGAATTCAATCCAAGTTCATCAAGTTGGGATACAAATATAATGATGTGGAATCCATTCGTTGGGAGTCCGAGTGTCGGCTACCCACCCCACTCACAGAGCAAAGTAAGGCGTATTTCCGATGTAACGATAACAAGAAGCTCACGTACCTATGATGTACAGCGTGGAAACATATCCGTCCTATCCTGGAACCTATTATCCTTAAACGCCAGCAAGAACGCCTCCAACGAACGAAGGTTGGAAAGTATTCGAGCCGCACAAGTTATTCAAGAGTATAAGAATACGTCAATTCCTTCCCAATGGAAAAACTTCCCTCGGATTCTTATATCTATTCGTTGGGCAGCTTAGCTTGCGTTTCGAGGGACTTTCCACCACTCGTGCTAGATACGATTATCCACTCAGTCCGCTTCCATTGGAACTGATCCATGTATCTCGTCTTTCGGACTGGTAAGTCCCGCCGGCTAAATCGGGCATTTCGTCGCTCGCCGATACTGGTGGTTGAGGCATTCTCATGGTCTTCCCCCCTATACGAGCTCCCCTTTCCATGATCTCCTTGCCTATCTCATCAGTTATCTAATTATCCACTCGTAAGCAGTACCTTCTTCCCTAATCTCCGTTTGTTCCTTCATATATTCGCATACCCCCATGGCTGGTTCTCCGCCCCTCTATCCATTCCCACTTTCTCTTCCCTTTCGTGAACCATTCCCATTCGATATCGATATACCTCAATCGCCCGACTCCTTTGACCCATCTCGCATTGTGTAGAGCATATATTTAGAGAGAAATCACGAGATTTTACTTCCCCGGGTCAAATAATGATTAGTATCCAAGTAAGCGTCGAAGGAAATACGCTCGTGGAACTTGCGTGGAACTAACTACTCGGGCAAGAACATTAATGAACATGTCCAGAAATGATGTCAAACTGATATCGAAGATGCTGAGCATGGATAGGTATGTGAACTTGAAAATGAGTAAAGCATTGGTGAGGGAAATGGACAAGAGGAGCATTAGCGCCGAAATAATTATCTAATTATCCTGGATGCGACTGCGATTCCGACTGGAAAAAGGGCACGTTGAGAGCTGTTTTTATCTTTTCAGTGATCAGCTCGTCTCAGTTATCTCGGCATTGGGGAGTACGACTTGACCGACACGGCGTCAAGTGTCTGGTTAACGACGAATTCTTATCGCTGGATTCAACTATCTAAACGTAATCGTTGCTTCTTATCCCATACCGATTTTTCCCCCGAACCACCACCCCCTCGAAGGATGTACCCAACCACTCAATTCCTCGCAGAGGAAATCCTATCAAGCCTTTACTCGGCGAATGCCTGGCACTACGAGTATCTGACTCGGCGCCTAAACTCGTCCGCTGGAACAAGATGGTACGAAGACCTCGCTGCCACTGTCCTCGCCAGGTTGGAGAACGAGATCAAGGCTGGGGCGCCCATGGGGGAGAGGATGAGATACGCATATGACACGGCGTCAAGGCTCATTGAAGCGATGTGGCAGTTTGCGAAAGACCACCCGTTGTTCGTCGCTCTCGTTGCCTTGGGGATTTTGGTGATTTTGGCGCCGTGGGCGGTGCGGGCGTTGGGTTTTGGGGAATTGGGTCCTGTTAAAGGTATATCTGATCGATCGTTCGTTGTATTTCTTTTCGTATATATATTCATGCCATTTTGTTTTCCTGTAGGAAGCTTTGCTGCTTGGTGGCAGTCGACATATGCCGGCTATGTGCTTGCGGGCTCGTTGTTCTCGTTCTTACAACGTCTAGGGATGGTACTAGTATGGGTTTTGTAATTGGCCGCCAATTTTACATGGTTGGTGGACTTGAAGAAAAGGCCAACGAAGGGTTTTAATACCTTTGTATAGCAAGCCTCATCAACGCTTGATAGTTGAAAATTAGGGTAGTAATGCAATACATTTGAACGAAACAAGTACTGCAGGAGCAAGGGGAGGCAGCAACTTGAAGAAACTCATAAACAAACTACAAGGACATTTGAACCACTATGCAATCAATCCCGCGATCTAGAGTCGAAATTTGCGCGAGTGGCCACGTTGACACCGCCGGCCGTACAAAGCCTGCCAATCTTTACTGGAATGCTTCAGCTCCCCATATAGGTGTTCGATAATTAACGTCCCCGAGCTCCTGCATTTGGTTGAGCATTCGCATTGCTTAAATCGTCGCTATCCCTTAGCGTTAGCCTCTTCAGTTGTGGGACCAAAAGTGAGCGTCTCTACCACTATATTTTATAAGGCCAAGTTAATAACTTCAAACTTTTTAGTGGAATATTATCAGCAACGAAGCAGGCGATGCGGGCCGTGTCCAAAGGCGCGAGAGTTATTCAGTGGCTGTGCTTTCGTCTTTTTTTTTTTCCTTCGTGGGCCTCGTCCAACCTCTTTCATCATCGTAAACGAAGATGTTCGACGGTGCAACTCATCATGCATCAACGTCAACCATAACCTACTCCGACCCGAGGAGATTCAACCTTCGAATAAACATCGTGGAACTCTCGCGCCATCGATATACACTGATAACAAGCCCCGCGACCTCACCATCTCCGTGGGGATTCGAGTTGTGGGATATGAAACATGGGAGATTCGCAACGTCCATGTTCGACGATGTATTCGACCCACCACCCCGTTATATTCGACCATGTTAAGCCGCGACGGCGACAACGATCATTTCTGAGTCGACGATAACGAAACTTGTTCCCATTCAAGACTCAGTAACGGGAGTTTCAACACCTTGGCCTTAAGGACGCTCAGACGGGGGAGCAACTGGTCAAAGTTATTCTCGCTGTATGTCGCTCACTTCTCTTTTTACACCACTTTCTAACCATTCTTTCCACCCAGGCGCCTTATGGCACTTACAGGCAGCCACATTGGTCCAAAATAATCTGTATCCTGATCCGCGTGCGATAACTCGTCCTCGTATTCTTTTATCGGCTAGTGCTTCGCGAGAATACCGGACGGACAAGGCATGGTCCCCAACACAAGGGTATCTACATTCCTTTGCGATATCCCGGGGACCGTGGCCGTCCAGGAGCCTCTTTCTTATCTGGGCAGGGGTGTTCGAGAGCAAAGGAGGAGTTTTAGGCGAGAGGTTGGCGAGAAGTGGGCATCGGGATGCCATCAACAGCGATAAGGAAAAGGCACCGACGACTATTCAATGACTGGCGATTGGCTTGCAGCGCGAGAGCGATGTCTTTTATCTCCTCGTATGCCACGGGTAGCTTTCCGCACTTCTCCCAATGCAGCAGTTCATCCACTGGCTTGACGATATCAGTCATTGTGGGTGTTTGGGCGTCTTGGCTTACATGGACCTCATCGCCGATACCTTGAACGCCGATTACAACTACCAACGGCCAGGCGTCTTCGATATCGACCAGGATTTGCTTCCATTTCTTGCAGCGTAAAGGGCTCGTCGATCACGGTCATCCAGCACGAGCGATTTAGACATTACCGCGTCCATCCGTCCCATCTAACGAGACGATTGCACTCATTCTACTTACTGTAATTCCATCATCGCCTAGACCATAAGGGACTTTGATGTGAATTGGAGTCGCATTCGCCATTCGATTCCCATTCGCTCTAATCCTCCACATTCTCTGTGCCTTTACTTCCCATTACGCTTCTGCGGCGTCCCCTTTTCGGCTGGCAGGGTATTAGAGAAACTGCGGAATAACGTCAAGCACGCGCCGAGAATTCAAAGTGGTGTGAAGTAGGTCGACGTTCTGACACCCCCTTCCCTCCATGGTATCTTCTATTTCTCGTGCTTTCTTGTTTTCGGTATCAACAGCAGCGCCCATTACGCCCTTCTGGCCCTGACGCCTTCTTGCCTTTTTGTCTTTTCTTCCTGTTCGATTCTACGGTGGTCGGTCCCTCAAAGTTGGCATCGCTGGCATCTGCACCGAGGTGAGGCATTTTGTGTTCTTGTTTCTAGGGTTAGCTTGGCTGGACAAACTGGCCATGGGATCGACCGCCTGTCGGCTTGCGCACCGTTCACCATTGACATCGATTTTTTTTCTTTACGTCTCGCTTTATACGTCTTTCACTCCCGGCTCTAGGTCTTCGTCTTTGACATGATCCTCTGGTGGCCCGTTCATCGGCCCGTTCGTGATTCTCGGCAACTGCACTCTCTCGCCATGTGTTGGTCTGCCTGACTGCGCGTGGTATCTTGTCGTCTCCCATCTGGATTCGGGATGGGTCAGTCAAGAAGCTATCGGTATTATTGTTTATCTCTTCAGAGGACCTTTTTGGATTGTTTAGGGTCTGTTTAGAGTGAATTTCGATGTACGCTGAGAGGAATTAGAACTGACAATTCGACCATCGTATGTCGACCATCGTATGAACGCCGCTGTTGTATATGGCGAGCTAATTCATTTCTCGGCATGGATGTCGGGTTTCGCCAAGTTCCCAACGGAAAAAAGGCTGTATATACATGGGGCACGGAGTGCTGAGTACGACGAGGAACGCGGAGAATGCCGTTTTACAAAGGCCTGTATTTCTACGGTACGGTCCCCCATCATGGATAGACGCCCTTGTTTTTAAGTTCACCATGGCGAGGAGGCCGGCTTTAGTCGCCCAGTGACAAGGACGGGTAATTAATGTGTGAAAAAGGAAATTCGCACAACGAATGCTTATTCTCAGCATTACCATTTTGATTAATATGGATGTGTCTCTTTAACAGCTTTCTTTGTAACTCTCCATACACTAGTAGAATGGTATCCAGGCAGTACTTATTCTTGTTGTATCTGAGATATGAAAACAATAACTGATCAGATCAGGCCGCAATTCGAGCCTCGGGTTTTCCCGAAGGGCCTTGTGGCGTTCTCATTAAAAACCCGCCTTGCTTCACCCGTTCTCCTTATCTCAACTACTAGCATGCCTGTTACTACTCGTAAAAAAGCTCCCCTCAACGCGGCTGACCATATTGGAGACGCTCTCCGACTGGTCGCACCCGCAGACAATTTCCATGATGAAACTCAAGCCTTCAATCAAGCTTCAGACGATGACAGCGACTACGGAAGTAGTGCGTTTCTCCTTTTTTGGTGCATCCTAGACTATACTCACAGGAAGTCGTTATATTCAAGGAAAGAAACGAGGCAAGCGCCCTCCAGCGAAGAGGGCGAGGAAAAGTTCAGATACGGCGGCGGTGTCCGTGAAGGGCTCCTCGAAGAAGAGCTCCAGACGGATTCTCTCTATGCCCTTGGACATTCTTCTCCAGGTAGAAACAGATTGCTCTTTAATCACCCGGCCTCATGCTAACTGTTTATATTACTTAGATCTTCTCGCATCTCACTCCAAAGGACATCATCCACCTGTCCCGAACCAATCGAGCCTTCCGGGATGCTCTCATGAGCAGAAATGCGAATTGGGTCTGGAAGGCTGCAAGGGAGCGATTTGGGGTACCGGATTGCCCCCCGATTATTAACGAGCCACAGTGGGCTGTGCTTCTGTTTGGAAGGACGTGTCTGGTTCGAAAGATCTCATAGAGTCTTTGCACCGTGGTTCGGTATCTTACATACTCTTGGATTTGAATTTCTTCATATAGAGTTGCGGTCGCAATAATGTTCAGACACCCGATTTGGCTCTGCTTCGTCGTGTTTGCGTCCACTGTAAAAAGAGAAAGTAAGGCTTTCTCTGGCATTTGAGTATCACGATTCACAATTGATTGATTTATTTTTTTCCTATTCAGCCTTCTGGCCGAATCAGGATTTGGCAAGGTTTTACCAGACGGCATCTCAGAAATACTTGAACTGATTCCGTTCACTGATGGTTGGTATTCATTTGTGTGGATTATGGACAACCGATCTCATGTAATGATCAATTCAAGTTGATTGGACAAATGGTAAACCCCGCAGCACTCGTTTCTTCTGGATCCCAGAGATCTGGGCTATGGCTCGAAAGCTCGACCTCCTTTTGCAAGGCCCAAAGGGGCAACAGGATCTGGTAGACTTCAAGCGTCAGCGAACCGAGATGGTGGCCTCCAGTCGCAAGGTCGGATCGATCCCCTACTCTGATATAAGCATGCTGAGATAAAATACAGTCCAAGCGCGAGAGAGAAAAGTGGTGGGATGACTTTTGTTATCAGAATGAACAGACTACCATTGAGGAGCGGTTCAAGTCGTGAGTTCCATCTGCATTGTGAGATAGTCGTCGTCGTCACTAATACTCTATCCACAGTATTACGGCTAGATTTGTGAAATTGGGATATGATTCTAGTGATGTAGAACATCTCCGTTTGACATCAGAGTGTCAAAAACCCGCCTTACTTACTTATCGAAGTAAGAGAGCCACAATTTTTCATGACAGGGATTGACATACTTACGACCTACAGGCTGGAAAAAAATACGCCCGATACTAGAGCCTACAGTCCTCAAATCCAAACTAGTACGCGTTCACTCAGAGCGTTTGTCGATTGTTTATACCTGGTACAAAGAATATCGGAGGACTTTTATGTCGGTTCATTGGAAATATCTTCCTCGAACGCTGGATATTTGTGCAATGCAGCCTTTTGCCAAAGTAATTAACAGTCCAGTGGATGTTGTCGTAACAGCGGAGCATTTCAGAGAAGCATTCAGCCAGATTCCAGAGCTCATAAAAAATAGTTACGACTCTCTCAAGACAAGTCTACGTTGCCTGATACAAATCCCGATAACGAGAGACATGAATGGTGCGAAAATTGATACATTCAAACTCGCCAAGGCTACTTTCACCTGCCAGGAGCCGCTCTGCATTGCACCTGAGCTCTTTGGATGGGACGACATCCAGCAGCACCACTGCAAATCAGATTTCATCCCCAATGATCCAAATCCACACTACTGGGAGGAGATAGATGTAAATGATCCCCCGAAGGCCCCCACTCCGCCAAAGCTTGATTTTTGCCCCATAAAAAGGGAGATTACCGCTTCCGTCATTCAAGCTTGTGGGCTTGACGATAGATTTACGACGGCGGGAGTTATGGATCTGTGGGATCTTCGATTTGGGTGTTCTTCGTGCCCTCCACAGCAGAAAACTGTAAATGGTTCCACCTTCTGGACGAGGACTGGATATAAGTGGCGTGATTCTGTATGTTTTCAATTTTTACTGTTATTGCTTTGTCTTATAACGTGGATTTTCTTAGGTCTCCCATTGTGTGAACGCAGCACATTCCCCGGCCTCCCTTTTTGTGCTTCCTCTAGATATCATGGAGATGGTCAAGGCGAGCGAATTGACGAATCCGAATCGTGCATGGCGAAAATGGACTTGCGCGCATTGCATGGTACACATCGATGCCTTGGAGTCCCGAGAAATGGTTGTATGCCACCTTAAGTCTGAGTACGTGTCCAGGTTATCTATTCCACAGTCCGCCCTTTTTCACTAATTATTTACTCTTGCCATTTTATCCAGGCATAAGGTTGATTACCCTCATGAGCCGCGGGATTTATTCCTTTTCATTCGACCATCATCTTGTTATAAGTTCAAAGGATTCTACCCTGTTGACCCTCCCGTTTATGATTATGTGAAGTTTTCTCCACTGTTTGGAATGTTTCGTTGGCTAACTATCCGAGTAGCAGATGCACGGGATTAATTGATGTCGTTGTGTCATTGTAAAGTGAGCATTTAATTTTTCCCGTGGCGTGATGACAGTTGGACTTTCTCTTGCTTCTATATATGTCTAGGCTTCTGGATCCGCTCTCGTTTTATCGCCTATCTTTTTTTTCTCGGGGCATCCTGTCATGTGTAATAAGTGTTACTTGCCTGCCTCCATGTTCCAGTTCATCCGTCTCATACTTTTATCATCTGTTGCACCATACATCATGTTACATGTAGCACAATATACTATCGGACTATCTCTCTCCCATGTCTACCCACTAAGTATCCACTGTTCTTCAATGTGGTGACCGACTTGTTTCCCAGAAGGATATATCGAGTCTGATAAGCAAGTTCGTTCACCTGAAAGTCCCATTGCATAAGTATTACCTCGTCCCAGTTTTATTACACTCATATAAATTCACTTGGATCGCGAACGCTCTCGGTAAAATGTTTGTGCTTTTGGGCGATCAGGTAGATCAGGTGACCGTGTTCCCTTGATTGATTTATGAACTGCATGGTCGTTGCATGGTCGTCGTTCTCCGCAACGTGTCGCATTCGTCCACACATAATTACTGACATGGCTCACACAGTCCAAGATTCGACCAAATGGATCCTTTGTTCTGCCAAGGTGGATGCGCCGGATCTCGAAGATAGAAGGGAGTTTGGGGAGGAGCTTTCCGACGAGGACAGCAAGTACGACAAGGGTGTGTGAAGGGACACAATTTCACCACTCGGCATAATTTACTGACAGCTCTTGCCTCGCAAGCCAGGGGAAATGTCAACTTGCTTCGCGAACACTCCCCATAAAAAGCTTCGAAGAGGAAAGGGATTTCAGCTTGCTCCTGGAGATGCCCCTCGACATTCATTTTGAGGTCTGGAAGGACCCGTTCGCTGTTTTCATGAAGGCTGGAGCAGATCTTATCGTCACAGCTGCGGATTTCGATGAGGCTTTCCGCCAGTTGCCGGAACTCCTTGTATCCAGTTCTGCTGCTCATAAGCGATATGTGCGTAGCCTGGTAAATTTCCGACATCGGTAATACATCTTCCTTCCAGCGAACTGGAATCTGGGAAAAATTTAGAGAGCGAGGCGACGTTTCCTTCAAATTCCTCACAACCCGACACATTAGACCTAGCCATCGCCACCTTTGTCTGCCAAGAAAAGGATTGCATGAGTCGCTATCCTTTTGGATGGGATGACATCGCACGGCATGATTGCAGATACAGGTTGGATCGATGGGAAGAGGCTATCGATTATACCCCCCTTCCACCGAAGATCGTCTTTAGCGCCAAAGGAAGTACGATGGCTGCTACAGTTATCCGAGCTGCGGGGCTTGATGATAGAGTCACTACGGCTCTGGACATCGACGCAGAAAGTGATGCCAAGGACATTCGCTTTGGATGCTCTGATTGCCCCGCACGCAGGAAATATGAAAACGGAACTCTCTCTTGGATCAAGTCGGGGTATAAGTGGCGCGATTTTGTACGTTCATTCCTTTGGCTTTAGTTTTCTTCGCCATCAAGCTGATCTCATCTAGGTATTACATTGTACATTTAATTCACACGCCGCGGAGGATGTCCTCGTTACACTCCCCCGAGACATTGTAGATATGATCAAGGCGAGCGAGATATATGATCCAAATCAGCCGGGTTGTCAGTGGACATGTGCGCACTGCACTATCCACTTCGAATGCCTGAGAATGCGAGAACCGGTCGTTAACGAGCACCTCGGGGTCGTGTACGAGTGTCGATCGCAATCAGCCCATCCCAGTTCGCTGATTATTGACCTTATTCATCTAGCCATGGGATCGACTCACCCCGTGAGCCGGAAGATTTATTCCCCATTACACGAAATGGGTATCGAAGACATTTTGAGGCGACTTACGTTGTGGAATCTCCCAGCAGTATGAAAACGATCCATTGCCTGAGATGTGCCTCAGGAAAACCGTCTGAGCGACGTCGGCTGTTTGATCTCGATTCCGTGAAGAGCCATCTTGTTGTGAAGTAAGTAATTCAGGTTTACCGTCATGTTTTGTGCTTGGATGATGATGTATTTGCATCTAGGCATAAGGTTACGTCTCCGGAGGCTGGTATCCATTATCGGCGATCCAAATTCATACCCTTCATTGCTTCAAGTTGCGCGTTCGTAAGGTACGTAGCCTTATATCCGCCTCATAAATCTGTGATTCCCGTCCACTTTGTTCGCTCGGAATCATCCCAATATATTCTTTCCGTTGTTTCCCTGCTGTGCCTCTGCATATGTCCCTCACGCAGTTTAGATCACAACTTCCTAGGTCCCTACATGCAGTCACCCCGAACCTAAAGGATGATTTCACGGTCAAAACTATCTTCGCTCTTTCCCTGTTTATATCTGGAACTGGCCGCAGTACGAACAGCAGGTAACAAGCTCAATTCCCTTGCATCGATGAATTTGACTGCAGCTGCTCGTTTCACATTAAGAACCGTTCCATCCTTCAAATCCTTCGGCACACTCTAAACCAACGAGTATGCAAATTTCAAGGTAAGTTGGAAAGGTGGAGAGTATGTAATAGGCGGCGGACGGGAGCCCTAGCGCCATTGATCCTAACCGACCGTGGTCTGATTAAGAAGGAGGGAGTGTGTCGTCAGGATATGTTCCCATCCTCGGGCACCTTATGCCTCACTTGTAGTATGCCTCGTTGTGAGCACGACTGTCCGAAAGAGTCGGAAGAGGATTGTTTGGTTGAGGTTGTTGCTGGGTTATTTATAACGTCAACGTCAAACGTTATCGTCTAACCTGATCGCTTCTCTATTCTGAACCACCATCCTTGAGCACAATGCATCCCTTCAACGCAATTTTCGGATGCCTTTGCCCAGGCCACGCCATCCAGTATGACATCCTAGAAGAACAACCCGCCCGCAGCTTCTCCCATGAAAAGAAACACGACCCGCGAACCACACAGTCCCTCGCAGAAGAGATCCTTTCCACCCTTTACGCTACTACAGCCAATGACGAGAAACTGGCCCAGCGCGTCGATGAAATCGTTTCGGCAACAGGGTGGTATGAAGGTCTCGCAGCTGCCGTCCTCAATGGGTTGGAGACCGCGATCAAGGCGGAGGCGCCCATGGGTCAGGGCATGAGAGATGCATATGATAAAGCGGCAGAAGTGATTGCACAGGTGTTCCAATTCGCAAAGGACCACCCAGTTTTTGTCGCTTTCGTTGCATTGGGGATACTGGTAATTTTGGCGCCGTGGGCGATCGAGGCGTTGGGCTTTGGGGAGTTGGGCCCTATTGAAGGTATGTTCAAGCTGGTCTGTCATATGCTATCCCTCACACATTTGTTCGCTTTTAGGAACCTTTGCTGCCTGGTGGCAGTCTGCATACGGAAATGTTCCTGCCGGAGCATTGTTTACCTTCTTCCAACGACTAGGCATGGTATGGAGGTTGTGATTTTCCTGGGCCGATGAGATAGACGTACGGCACTTAGTTGAAAGGGCTCGAGCTCAGGGTCACAGTATCGCGCGGTGTTTTCTTTGGTTCAAGATGGATGTTCATCATAACGAATCCTTGCTACATTTTCTCTAAATAGTACATTGGTTTGATAAAAGTACTGAGTAATTGAACGTCAGGAAGGCATTTTTTACAACCCACTCGAGGGAGCATTTGGGTCGCCGTCGCTCCACCCACGATCCGGCGAATCCATATTCTTCGTTGTCCTCTTTATCTGCGAAAGCCACTCGAAATTTTTATTCTTAGGTTTCCATTTGTGGATACTTCTTACGCTAGCACAAATTAACCGCCGTCATTTCGTGGAGAGAACAGGGTATGTAACACCCCACGATGGCTTTCCCACCCAAAAATAGTATGGCTTCCCGCCTGTCAGCCTGTCCCAGAAAACACAGCTTCATCGATATCAAGGGCGCCATTCTAAATCTGTGCCACATATGGGCAAGGGGGCCGGGGATTTGTCATATAAACAGCATACCAGCGTTTATCTGATACCTACATCATTTACTCTATACTTACATCAATGTCCTCATCTATCACCCTTGATGCAAAGGAAAAATCCAAGGTCAAGAAGGCCATCCGGAATTCCTCGAACAAGGTTTTATGTTCCGCCCAGGCCAGAATTTACTACGCCTATGCGAGTACCAGACAATGGTGTTATGCTGGGCTCCAAGGCGCTCTGGCCGTTGTGCGGAACAAACAAGACAAGACGCTACATTTTCAGCTCGTTGATTTGGATGGGACGGGAGGTGTGATATGGGAGTACGAAATACATGATGGGTTGCTAGTGGAGCGAGAGAAGAGTGCGACGTTCTTTCTTTCATTCGAGGGTGATGTGCGGGTTTGACTTTTGGACTCACAGTTTTCCTTAAATTGACAACAGTCCCCAGAAATTTCCGATTGGATTTGTTTTCTTGGACGATTCTGAAGCGACGAAGGTTCATAGAATCTCAGCGTATTGGAAGTCATGTCAGAATGGTCGTCCGACGCTTCCAGCTTCCAGCTCTCGCCCTGCTCCCCGTATCCATCTGCCCTCAGAAGCTCATCGTAAAACACCTCTCCCTGATATACAAGACGAACAATTGCATTCGCTGCCTCGGCGCCAAACTACACCTTCGAAATGTCGCCCTTCATCGCCGCCGTTGCGATCTAGTCTTCTTCGATTTGCCCCCCTTCCATTCCCAAAACTGAGTGAACCGAAGGAGAGTTCAACTGAAGCGATTAATCCACATTACTCGTTAGTGTTATATTCCTTCCCCTCATTTCGTTTTTGTTCACCACTATGTTGCACAGTGATCATGAATCGCTCTTATTCTCCACGGCTCCGGTGCCACCTGACCTTATTTCCGACGATAGGCCAATTTCCTCATCCGTCATTCCATCACATGAGAGTTCTCTGCCTAGTCAACCCATACCAATTCAGCGGCAATCACAGCCTGTGGACTTGGACCTTCCTTATGAAGACGACCACGAGGATCAGACAGAACTTTACATGACACCGGAATCAAATCAAACGACGCAGCTTCCATCACCAAGCCCAAACCATGGGGCATCCCCCTGGATCATAGGTTTCCGTTCATTCCATGCACCCAAGAAGCCGGTAGATACTCAATTTGTTGCCTGTATGGCTAATCTTCGGCAACAAATCAATCATGCCAGCAGCGCAGAATCAACGCCGCCAGGCAGCTTAATGGGAGATCGTGTGGTATCCATCGCGTCCAGTATCTTTTCCCAGTCCCGGTCCATTGCATCACCCCCTCCGATAGTCGATTTCCTCCCAACTCCAATTTTCAAGGATGAGATTCCGGCAGAGCTCTTGCGGGAGTTCGTAAATTCGTCGCCGATTTTTTCATCCACAAGCGGCGGGTTTATTGATGAGAGTTGGAGTTGATGCCTTGTTGCGAGGTCGCCACGTTGTTTGCAGTTTTCTTTTTGTCTCGTGGCATTTTGGAGAGTTGTGGTATTCGGTAGTGCAACGAAGGACGTATTGGGTACGTATATTGATGATTTTGGGTAGGTTCAATCAGACTATGGTCAGCAGCTTTGGAGGAGGATTGCTGAATTGTGTATTTTTTAAATTACGCGCGTACTCTATGTATTAATTTATGGCTGTGGCGGTGGAATGAACATTAACGCAGAACAAAGCAGGTCAGCATCTCAGATCAGATGACCAAAATCGTGATCTTCCCCTACCGGGCGCCTACCTTTGATTCAATCATTGCGGCCGAGTACAGCGACTCCGAGAGAGGAAACTGGGCCAACACTTCGGAAACTTTCCTTGAAAGTGGTCGTCTTTGCCTTGACTCTTCTCAAATGCCCTGTTATATTCTTCCCCACAACCTTCTACCCTAGCGAGGCGACTACTTACGCCCCGGTCCCAAAAGCTTTGGACGGGCGACGACTTTCTATACCCGCGGAAGGACTGAGCATTGAGTTATCACGGGGATTTTAAATAACAGTCTGATATAAGGGCACTTCCATTCAACGCTTTTAAAGTTCGGGTTGCTTTGAGTCCTTCCTTTCTTCGTGTTTTTCGTATCCCATTATCTTACCCTATTTTGCCATTATCGCTTTCTATAGCTGTCGTTGGGAGATTCTTACCTGCAACCCCAACTCTTATCGAGCTCCCGCATCATGATATCTGTTCTTTTGCGCTTCGTTTCGCACGTCAAGCCCCGCATCGCAACTTATGGAACCTACTTGCATGATCGGAATCCAACGAGACGGGATTGTTCATGATCTCATCGTCCAGGTTCTACATATATAAACGCTCATACTCTTCCCGCCGTCGTCCTTCCGGTCCTCCTTGCTCGCTGCCCCCCGTCCCATTGACAGTCCCTGAGTTTTCCCATCTTGACTTGGTTCTTCCCGCGCGGCTGCGCGCACCTTCTTGTCTCTTGTAACTATCCTTATCATGAGCGCTTTCCCCAGGTTCGAAATTGCAATACTCGGGTCCCCAGATCTTATAGTTGAGATGCTTGGATCTACACCAAAGTAAGGGACATTCTCCTTCGAGGGTTCCCAGCCAATCCAGACGACTATTCAAGGAACCGACCCATTTAAATCCAATGCAGCTGCTGTGCACAAAGTCGAAGAGAGAGAGTCTCAGGAGCATTCCATCGAATGGGACTCCGTACTGTGATTCAGAAGTACCGTGCCGGCCAGTACGTGGCTTCCTACATAACACAGCACTTCTCGTTGAGCCCATCCGTCGCATTAGGCCAAAAAAGAACAAAAAAACCGATTAGTTGGGGGAGGTGAGGGGCGCTGTAGTTGGTGCGATCCTGGGTTTCCAGTTTCCCCATTACAACTCTCTTCATCAGGCCGTTTTGCTTTTCCATTCTACTTACCAGTATTCAAATAGATAGTCGTTTCTGGTTGTCTTTTCATTTCCCGAACCTTTTCAATTTGCTCGTATCTACTTCCACACTCGCCGCTCTGAGTCGTGCGACACGCGACATAATTAAAATGACACTACAGTAGATCAGGTGATCGCGGTTCCGGCGTTCGGGGTTTCCCGACCATTCCTTGCACCCGCACATTGGCGGTCATTCTGCTCTGCACCGTCCCTATCTTCACGACTAACACGGCTCGTACTATGAAATCAGCACGTACTTCCTCCCAGGGTACCATCGCGCTCGACGATATGGATGAAGAGAAAGAGATCGACGAAAATTTTTCAGATGGAGACCCAGAGCATTTCTCGGAAGGGAATAGCGCCTACGATGTTTGTGCGTGAAATACATGCTTTTATACTCCAATGGACTTGTGCTAACGATCGTTATACTTCAAGTGACAAATAGAGGAAAAGCTCCCCCAGCGAAAAGGGCAAAGAAAACTTCCAAGCATTCGTCGGCGAAGGGCTCGAGACGGAAAAGAACTCTGAGCCTGCTCCCAACCATGCCTTTGGACGTGCTTTTTGAGGTAAAAAAAAACTCTCTAGCAATGGCTATATGACTATAGGATTCACCGCTGCTCGAACGCATTAGGTCTTCTCGCATCTCAGTCCTAGGGACATTATCAACCTTTCTCGAACAAGCCGGATTTTTCGGGATACCCTCATGACGAGGAACGCTACCTCCGTCTGGAAGGGTGCGAGGGAGAGACTCGGGGCGCCAGAGTGCCCCTCGGCCATGAGTGAGCCACAGTGGGCGGTCCTTCTTTTTGGGCACCTCTGTCAGGTTTGTTATATCCTAAGTTTTTCTCGCTAGCGTTCCACTAGCTGACTTGGATTTAATCTTTTTCATAGTCTTGCGGTGCGAAGAATATACCCAAACCTGAGTTCGGCCTCCTGCGCCGGCTTTGCTTAAGTTGCAAGAAGTCGAAGTAAGTCTCCTGTTTTCTTCACCTACGCCGTTGATTTAATTTATTCAGCTTTTTGGTAGAATCCAGGCTCAAGACACGTTTCCCTGACGTCGACCCAGGAGTTCTTGAATTGATTCCTTACACAAATGGTCAGTATTTCCCCGTATGTATTTCTGTGGCCGATCCCATTAGTATGAAGTTTGCGCATGGTCACATGGATACACCCGTAGCAGTCGCTACTTCTGGATACCAGACATCGACGCCGTGTTGCAGAAGATCGCGGAATACGAACGAAAAATTCATCATCATCTCCCGGGTGCGCAACAGGCTCTGGCAGACTTCAAGGCTCAGCAAATTGAAGTCGTGAAATCCATTCGCGAGGTCAGTCCCAACCTCCATCTTATCATGGTGCATGCAGTGTTGCTCACAGCGTAATCTAGCCCATGCACAAGTGGGAACGGTGGTTCGACTTATTTGATCTGCAACGTTCTCAGGATAAATCTGCTCTCATTGACCAGCGGTTTGAGGCGTATGTTGTTCATTGTTTGCGAGCAAAAAATTGATCACTGACGTACAAGTCTCAGCATAACATCCAAGTTCCTCGAGCTGGGATATGTAGCAGATGACATGGCATACGTTCGTACCAGGCGCGAGTGTCGACAAACCGCACCCCTTACCGATCGAAGTAAGGGTTCCTTGTTTATGTAATGATAGTAACAAACTGACCTGCCTATGCAATATACAGTCTGGAGTCGCATCCGCCCCGCCCTGGAGCCCGCGGTTCTCCAGTGCAAAAGACACCGCCTCGAACGAGAGACGAGGTACCTTCGATCCGCCCGTCAGGCGATTGTTCATGCTTCCTACGAAGAATACAAGAAAACGTTATCTCCTTCTCAATGGAACTATCTCCCTCGTACGGTCGACATCTGCGCAATGGAACCTTTCGCTACGGTTGTGGATGCTAGAGCCGATATTGTTGTCACAGCAGCCGACTTCGAGGAGGCTTTTTGCCAGCTCCCAGAGCTTCTCTCAGCTAGATCTGATGCTCGCAAGCGACACGCGGATAGCCTGGTCAAAATCCCGCGGTCTGCGAACCAGTCCAGTCCTATCGCACCGGAACCAGGGGATATCATGGAGGGTGTGGAATCCTCCCAGTCGTGTTCAAATTCCACACAAGCTGACGTATCGGACCTCGCCACCGCCGTCTTCACCTGCCTGGAGAACTCCTGCCAGAATCTCACGTACAGAGGAGGATACCTCTTTGGATGGGACGGCATCGCACAGCACCATTGCAAATCAGATTTGGGTCCGCATCCCATACACCCACACTGGATCCGGTATGATAGCCAATGTGAACCTGGCCCACCCAAGATCGACTTTAGCGAAAAGGGAAGCGAGATCGCTGCTGCCGTCGTTCGTGCTGCTGGGCTTGACGATCGAGTTGCTACGGTCGCCGATATGGATGTAAAGGCCAAGGATATTCGCTTCGGATGTTCAGTTTGTCCCCCGACGAAGGAAAATACAATGCCTTGGATGAAGAGAGGGTATAAGTGGCGCGAATTTGTATGTTCCTGCCGTTGATGATTCGATCTTTTCATAATAACACTATTTCTTTTAGGTGTCGCATTGCACCGCCAGGTCGCACGCCGCTGTCGAGGACGTCATCGTCGTCCTTCCTCCAGATGTTGTAGGAATGGTAAAAGAAAGCGAACTGACTAACCCACAACTGTCAGAGGACAAATGGACGTGCGGGCGCTGTAATGTCCACTTTGGCGACTTGAAATCGCGAGAAGTAGTCGTAGCGCACCTGAAGTCCGCGTACGTCGCTTCTTTTATCCTGAGTTATCCCAGTCCCATCTCAAGCTATTTATTTTATCAGACATGAGGTGGACTCGCCTCATGAGCCTGGAGATCTATTCCAGTTCAGGCGAAATGCATCTTTCCTTACTTTTGAGGCGGGGTATCCGGTTGAACCGCCCGTTTTCGAGGAAGGGTCGCCGTCGCCTGCGATGTGCCAAGGGAATACGGGCTGAACAGCAACGGCTGTTCTATTTCAACGGCGTGAGGGACTGTCTACAAAGCCAAGTGAGTAATTCACTTGAACTGAATGAAGTGTCGATCAGTTCGATCAGTCAGTTTGTTGATGGTGTACCTCGGACCTCAGGTTGAGACTTCGGTGGCCGGCGTTTACTATCGTTGATTTAACGTGCGATTCGCTGCTTGCATTTCTTTGCCCTCGCTGCATAGTGCGATCTAATCCTCTATCATCAACCACGCATTCCAGTTCCAAGTCATACGTCGACTTATATTTTTGTCATCTTGGTGATTATGTCCAATCTATCTTTTGTACGTAGTCATCTATCCTCTATTCGTGCCGTGCTATCGTGGAGTATTATATAGCTTAGCGTTGAGCAAATATCCTATTTTCGTACTGTATATATCTGTCTGGCACATTATTTCGAATGAAATTTCATATAAGCCTGTTCGAATCCTACAATGATTCCTCCATTGCAAATCCTTAGCAGCGCCGACTATAAGAGACTCAGATGACGACGAGCTGCGACCACAGAAATAACTATGGTCCTCAGAGGACCATAACTCCGATTCAGCAACGACGATTCAGCAACGAAAACGGAAATGTGTGTCTGAAAGAATAATGAAGGACCAACACAGAGAGCGCGAACATAATATTCGCTCGATGGCAACAAAGAACTTGCTAGAAACAACAACAAAATGCGGCCAAGATACGAAGGAGGAAAAGGGAGGAAAGTCCGTCGCAAAAGCCATCGGACTCTTCAGAACGGCGTCCATTGTCGGTAGCGACGGGCATTAGCGGTCCAGTGCTTGTTGACAAGGACGCGGCACAAAAAAGATCAAGCGAAGGAGGTATTGACAGGGCGAGCGGTAAACGACGGCACGGATCCCATTGGCAACCGTATTAGCTGGGAACCCCGGAAGGAAGGGATTGCACATCCCTCACTTCGATGTAGATCCCAGCGATTCCAGCTCTAGGAGGATCCGAACGAATACCATACCATCGCAACTCCGAAACCAGGAAACAGAAACCGGAAGAATGGAAATGTCGCATTCCAGAAGCAGAATAACCCCAAAAAAGGAGAATGAGAGTCCCTCGCTTCGTCGTAAACCCCAGCGACTCCAACTCTGGGAGGACCCGAACAGGAAGCAATGGCAACTTCAAAACAAAAAAGAAAATCGGAAAAGGCAAGCTGAACAAGGGTACGGCAGCAGTCCCAACGTCATTCAAGAAACAACGCGACCCTGAAAGCGGGAGCCAGAATGAGAATCCGAGTATGAGCAGGAAGGTGACAAGGCAGGAGGGTGACAGAACTAAACGTCATCGGAACCCAAAGAGGTGAGGAGACTCGAAGAGGCAGTGGAAAAAACGAAGCATTGGCTACTGGAAGGAGTGAGGGTGTGAATTTCAAGAGAGTAGTGAGCGACACGAGAAATAAAGGAGGAAAAAGCAAATTCACGAGTAAATTGAGAACCTCTGAAGGCATTTGCACTGAGGTTTCCGACTATCGTTGTTGTCAGCTCACGAGAACAGTGACACCGATGTACCCCGGCGTTACGAATATCCGAAGCCGTTGGAGAACTTGGCGAGAATTCAAGTCAATGAACGTGTCTTTCTTCATTGAAGGAAAACTGACTTCATCTCCATCGTAGACCCAGGCGCCATTGATCATGGTGATATTCCCGCTGTCCTATTTCGTCTTCCTCTTCTGTCCGCGCCGAGAACCGGGCTCTCCTGCCTACACGCCTGCGAGATATGTGAAGGCTGTTCCCTGAGCTTAGCACCAGAGTAAGTAACAGCAAGGTACTTACTGTAGTGACTCCAAACGTTGTCGAACTGGGGTGGAAGTTGGTGCGGAAAGCGCCCTACAAATTGATGTGCACAGCCACTGGAACTCCCACGCCACTACAAGCGCTCGCCTCGGCCCCCGCTTCTGTTAATAACTGTCCGCAGCCTACCTGCATCAGATAATCCAGATCTGGGACAAGTAGTGGAGAACTGAGTCTCCTTTTTACCCTTGATAATTTAAATTATTGGGACGTCCTTCTCCGACCTTCAAGTTCTCGCTGCACATATGAAGGCCATATCCCGGGTTAGTGTCTGTACACACCCCCTTCAAAAATTTCTGCATTAGTAACTGAGAGTCTAGGTTATAGAACGCTAAATATTGGATCATTTTATGGAGAAAATAATTAAAGGTTGGAAGCGCGGGGACCTTCGATCGATTTCTGGTGTTCGAGATGTGATGACAACCTTAAGCTTCGTACAATTGCTAGAGCTAAAAATTGCCAGAAAGCCTTGGTTATGTTGCCCACCAGAAGTTATTACCCCAGGCAAATCCCATGTTGTCGTTTTTTGCATACGGCTTCACGATACCGCCGTGTTTTCTTTGAAGATGGGCGATCGCACTTGCTGCGCAATGTTTCCCATTCGTTATGCCGATCCACGCCCCGTTTCAACAGAGAAGATAGACTCATAACTGCTGCGCCATACAGCATTATGTTTGCCTTCTCCATACCGTCCCTACTTCCGCGGAGATGCCACATGTAACTGTGGGTCTTTCTTCTCGGTGACTAGCAGGACAGCAATTTTCGCTGCCATTGGTCGGATTCTCAACGCTGTGTTGCGAGAATTCATCCTTCCTTGGATTATTTATTGGCAAGCCAGCGCGGCAACCAAATTTAATAACAGGAAGGGGAAAGTTTCCTAGGATATATCCGAGTAATGAACGGCTGAAAGGAGCTTGAAAAAAAAAATAACCACCCGGGCGCGACAACTTTTTATTACGGACTCCGTTTTTCTATCAACGAACGGGAAAGATGAATGTTACCATGGGCGGACTAGTCCCAGAGCAACCGCGACGTTCGCTTTTATGAGATATCCT
The DNA here is from genome assembly GCA_000827355.1 of Hebeloma cylindrosporum. NCBI lineage: Eukaryota > Fungi > Basidiomycota > Agaricomycetes > Agaricales > Hymenogastraceae > Hebeloma > Hebeloma cylindrosporum. Next base: position 137,013 of record KN831814.1, on the reverse strand, counting down.
TAATCGTACTCCAGGTGTGCCACTCCCAATAATAAAGGTAAAGTCGAGCATCCGCAGCTTTCATTTTTATGGCTTATTCTTGGTATAAGGTAGCTACATTACTCGACTACATTGACCCACGCTGCGTTTATTCCGGGTATGGCTATACGCCCACCGCCCTGTCCAATCTTTTTCTTATGAATTATACTTGAAGTAGCTGGTTAAAAAGAATATAGCGAATAAGAAACGACACTATGTCTCCACAATCAAGAACGTGGGTTCATTCATTCCAGTTTGACAAGGTGAGCTCTACCCGAGGCACACTTACGCGAATATCTCCAAGGTGATCACACACCGAACCACGGACATATTGTGAAGTCGCAATTTTTCCATAAACCCTCGTCACTGCGGAGAGTGTGTATTTTCCCTGCTGCGGACAGTAGAAGCGGCTAAACAACCCGGATGCGTACTCTGCGTGTTCCCAGACAAACGCGTCCCTGGCCTCCGTCCTGTATAAAAGATAACCAGAGATGGCTAAATCAACAGAATCTCACAACTCCTTATTTCACCTCTCCTCCCAGCAAACAAACGAAGCTATAACAATGAAATCCACAGCCTTTTTCGGACTTGTCCTCCTCGCGTTATCCAGCGGGGTCTCTGCTGCCCCATACGCAAAGTAGGCGCTTCTTACATTCCCAAATTCAGATTCCTGACAATTCTTTGCAATATTCTTAGGGATCAACAAGCTCCCACTCTTCCTGACGTTCCTACATCTTCCTTGCCTCCTGCGGCAGGTGTTCCCCAGCCCAAACCCACGAATGACCATGGATCTGGCAACCCACCTTACGTCGCCCCTCCCAGCGACCCTTCCTCCTTGCCTCCTCCCCCTGGAACCGGTATCCCCCTTCCCAAGCCTACGGGTCCCGTCGATATCCATCACTCCGGCGATCCTTCTGCTCCTCCCCCGCCTCATAATGGTGCACCACCCTCAAGCATTCCTCCCGCACCCACCTCCACACCCCCCGCTGATGGTTCAGCTCCCACCAAGGATAGTGGAAAACAAGGATCCGGGAAGCCAAGCTATGTCGCTACCCCAAAGAATGTTCGATTGGCAGCGAACTCCCCGAGTCCCATCCAAAATAATACAACGCCCAACAATATTCCTAACCCTGTACCCAGTGGTACTTTCCCACCCACCGATCCGTCCGGCGTTCCCCCACCTCCACCAAAGGATGGTAAATCGCCGAGTGTTCCAAGCCCAGTCCCGAACGATAAAGCGCCCAAGGATCCTAAGGACAGTGCTCCACCTCCCAGTACAGATATTCCCAAGCCCATCCCAACTAATCCCTCTACGTTTTCCCAACCCGGTTCGGGAATCCCGAAGGATGCTAAATCGAACTTGAAGGCTCAGGATACGGTACCAAACAAGGAAGCGCCGAAGGATACCGTTCCACCCCCCGCTAACGACCTTCCGAAACCCATCCCCTCTTCCCGCCCACCCACCGACGCTGCTCCTGTTCCGGCTCCTGGAAAGCCAAAAGATGCATCCACTACGTTCTCTCCTAGTCCAGTTCCCACTATCTAAATATACGCTCTAAGGATATGTAGGTAAACAATTCGGATTATTCGTGTTCGTTCGTTTTTCTTTCACTTCCGTTCCTGTCTGTTCGGACACCTAGCTATATATACGCGTACGGACTCCTTAGCAATCACTCATTTCCTTAGTAGTATCCTGGAGATAGATAGACTACTTTGTATATCATCGTTACCAAACACGTATCGACGGAATGATGTGGACCTATTGCGCGAATTAGAATGATGTAGAACAAGAGGCGAAGGAGGTGATTTACTGTAACAGTCGACACTGAGCAAAAGAACGACTGGTAAATCAGCGAAACGAGACACTCACATAACGCGGGCGCGAATTATTAATCCCTGAACTTCCTTGGTTCGACTCTGGCACTCGAGGTAATGGAGGGTCTCCAGGTTGAGGTGGAAGAGGTCGTTCAGACGGTGTGGGGGGAGTAGGTCGTCGGCGTGGCGGGGCAGGAGGCGAAATCTCATCTTCTACAATCAGGACGGGTAGGCGATGATGTGCCACTGGGGGTCGTTGTGCAGGGAGAGAACGAGGTATTGGAGTATCGTTCTGAGACCTAGAACGTGGGGGAGGAGGTGGGGGAGGTCGTTGCCTGCTGTCAGCGACGACTGGCTGCCTTTGCCGTTCGGAATAATTCCGAATAAAATCCTTAATAAAATCCATGTCAGCGGCGACGACTTCTTTTCCAGAATACCCATGCAGCTGTTCGAGGAAGGTGGTGTGACATCGCTGCTGAACTTTCCATCCCGAATGATAGTTGAATGCCAATCAGCAAGCTAACAATTTACTTGTCCGCTTTTTGTCGCTTTTTAGCTTATTCCCTCAAAACTCCCATGAAATACAGTGTTTATTAGGGAAAATCACCACCAAACCAGAGGATTTTCATGCCCGCTTTTTGACAATCGACACCTAGGTTTTTTACTTGCCGCTTTCCTCGCTTTTTTCGCTTGCACAAGCGGAAAAAAGTTAATTGTTAAACTCCCGATGCTGGGCTCGTGTGAAAGGGTCGAACGAAAGCTACATGCCACATTCTCCACAGGTTCCACATACTCGATTTCGAGCTTACGAAGATTGGCGCATGGTATAAGATCGGCGAACACGAAATCTTGGATGTCGCTTAGCTTCAACCGAAGGAGCGTCGGAAGGTGCAAGAGGTGGAGAATAGAGGAACGTAGAGCATTTTCTCTCCACTGCTGCGAACACCAACAAATGGCAAGTGATTCCAGCTTTGTGATCTTTTTTAGGATGCCCGGAAGTGATGGATCCTCGAACTCTTCGTCTTCCATAAGCCAATGTAAATTCCGAATATAATAGGCGATTTCCGGTGTGGTGTAAAGCATGCGAACGAGTGCAGCAGCATTGGACTTTGGAGAGCCTATCTTGTGTCGGTGATGCATGGTGATGGAAGCAAAGATGTGTTTGCGGCAAAGTTCGAGGAAGCTGGGGCACACAAGGGCGCACGTTTTGAGGGACGAAAGCCCTGGATCATCTTGAGCAAGGTTATCGATAACCATTTCCATGGTTTCAAAAGGAAGAACGGGTTGGGAGGACATCTTACAATCGGTGAATAGCCAGAGGTGTATGGTCTATTGAGGCGGTGTTTCGTGGTAAATAACATGAGTTATCTGAGGACCACACAATTGATATTCAGAATGACAAGAAATACTACCGGAATAAGGTAGTGAACCAGACGGATATCATTGTCTTTGGCGTTTCATTACTCTATCTGCTCTTCGGCATTAGAACTGGACTTCAGATAAAACATGGGATTTCGCACTCGGCTTTGATGAGACTCAGAGGCTTTCATCTTTCTCACCTCCCCTTCGATAACCAAGTGACACTCCTGCAACCTCGAGGACTCGGCTGAGGGTTACCGTTGTCGGTCAAAGCGTGTTGGTCGGGTAATTGAAGTTCAACGTAACGGGGGGTTGACACAGGTTGACGGTAGGGTTCATGGCTCCTTATTCTCGAATCCTACAATGATTCCTCGATTGCAAATTCTTAGCAGTGCCAACTACCTCAGATTACGACGAGCTGCGACCTCCGAAACAACCATGATCCTCGAAGGCCCATGACTCCGCGTCGGCAACGAAAAAGGAAATATCTGAAAGAATGCGAAATGACCACGATGGCAACTCTATCTGACTAGACGCGTTTAATGAGTTCTTATTGCTTGTAAAGTCTGTCTGTGCATACCAAAGCCCAACATATATTCCCAGTCTTCGATGACTCATTGGCTCGGGTAGGCATCCCCACCGAAGAATTAGATCAAAGCATGCGCCAGCATCTACAAAGAGCATCTACAAAGAGCGCGAACACCGTCGTTCGATGACAAAAAAGAGCTTTCCAGAAACAACAACCAAATGCGGCCAAGAAACGAAGGAAGGAAAGGGGCAGAAATCCGTCGAAAAGGCCACCGGACTCCTTAGAACAGCGTCAATTTTCGGTAGAGACGGGCATTAAATAGCAGTTCAGTGCTCGTTGACGGGGACGCGACACAAGAAACTCTGAGAGGATCCGAACGCCATGCAATCGCAAGTCCAAAACCAGAAAGAAAAAGTAAGCTGAACAACGGCACGCAACAGTCCCAACGTCATCCAAGAAACAACGCGGCCTTGAAAGCGGGAGCCAGAATGAGAAGCAAGAGAGTGACAGGCCTAGGCGTCATCTGAAACTGAGGAGGAGTGAGGAGAGTCGAGGAAGGTCCTCCGATTTTCGGAGAGGCAGCGGAAAAGATAAAGAATGAGGGGAAAGAACGATGACGTGAAAAGCGTTACACAGACTTTATAAATGTATTCGCCTGGTTACAGCCAACAATGAATCATCGTTGGATATATAAAACCTTTCCACATCGTACCGCTTTTCATTCTAATTCTCGATCTGTACACTTGCACGTTAAGCATGCCAAAAGCTCTGTTACCGGGCCTATGGCAAGAGTCAGCACGAGCGAGCCGCGGAAACAAAAGAATGTCGGTCAGGGGTTCGAATCTGAGCTCCGCTCCGTTGAATACCGCTGTGGGGGCGAGGTTCTGGGGGAATAGGGCACAGTGAGTTGGATTTCCAGGTGCGGAGTTGGCGACCCCAATAATTTACGAGAACGTCGCTTGACGGAGAGAGTGGAAAAACGCGGGAATGTGGGAAATCATTGATCATTGTCGTTGGCGTTGGCTAACCACACCGGATAGACGAAGTGGGATCATGGATTCGCTGAGGGAGCGTTGCTGGACATATGCCCCCTAACTTTACAGAATACGTGCGCGAACGATGGTTGCTGAGAAGCAAGATTCTGTATTTGTTCCGGCGCACAATTCAACACCGATTGTAGTCCGGGGTCGTATATCCGGTATGTTTGCTTCTTTGTCATAGATATCTGGCGCAATGACAAGAATGGAGTGGGCGGTAGTAGTCGGTCTAAGATATCAAGGATGAAAATTGACTTGCGCCTCCATTCAACGCTCCCAGATCATGGCTTCCACTGCTGCGCCTAGGTTCTCGGAGAGACCGTATATAATGTGGAGTCGACGACCACCTGAAACTCAGGAAGACGAAGACCGACTAGGCGGTGTCGATGGAAAAACCTGCGGGAATGGGAGGAATCGGTCTCGTTGATGGCGTGATCAGGATTCAGTTAGACGGATGGTTAAATGCCTGGACCGATGTACGAGCTTTGTCCAATGAACCCTCTCAAGTTGTTAAAAACGCACGTAAACAATGGTCGACGAGGACGAAGACAGATGGCATCTCTGTTCCGGCAACCACATTTGGGAGACCTGAACGCAAAGCGTACTGATGCCGGACCTGGTAAGAGCCATGTTAGACTTGTCGCAGTGGAAGGAATGATCTCTGGAGAGGAAAAGGATGGGTGAGGCTAAATGGTCGTAGTCGTGGTCCAGGATATCGAGCGAAGTCCTAGCAGCTTTCTTCACATAGTCTCTGGGATGTAGGAGTCGATTCGCGGCGTGATTTGAGTTTGGAGCCGGAGGTACGCTACGTGACGAGGTGGGAAGCGGTTGGGTGGGCGAGAACGGCGTAGGAGACAGGACGATTTCCGAGCGTAAGGTCCAACATGGAGAAGCAGAGGATAAGTTGGATGAGATGAAAATGGCCGCACGGCATTTATCCCGCCTTCTGGCGACGTAGCCGCGTGCGCACTGTCGCTAGAGGTCGACTCGAGGAAATCCCTAGTTATGGGAAGCTTGAAAAACCCAGCATACAACATACGCGCTTTGGATCTTTCCGGATGCCGCCGTTGTGTTTGCTATTGGCGAAGCAATGTTGAAGGATATGATACGGGAGAGGTCATGGAAGATTTTGGACGCGGGCGGGTGCTGGAAGATGTGAAGGTGTGAATTTAAATAAAGGAGTGAGCCGACACGAGAAATAAAGGAGGAAAAAGCGAATGACTTGGGATTGAGCTCCCTTCGATCCTTCAGTAAGCTGCGGTCCACATTTTCACAAACGTGAACACCAGCGCATGTTTGGCGGCGGCGACGACAGGAAACCCCAAGTTTCCCCGGTTTGCCCAATATTCTCACAACCGGTTTGGAATCCTTGACGCCAGTACCACCTTTCCAGGAATCTTGATCCTGTCAAGGTGGAAGTCCGTGAATAAAAACAATAAGTAGAAGTCTGATTGACTCGCCTTGTCACAAATAAATCTATGAACGTAGCTTGCGGAGTTTGAAAGAAACGGCTGGTCACGAGCCTAGCGGAAGAGGACCCAAACCTATTCTGCCGAAAATGCCGAGTGTGCGCGGATCATATCTTGACATACACACTGTGTGTTTTTGCAACTCGGCTGAGTGTGTGTGTGCTCTGCCGAGTGTGAGTGTGGCGGCTCCTCAGCAGTGTGACAGTGCCGTATCTTGTATATACTCAAAATTTACCCCGTAACCATTGATTGCCAAGGTGTGGGGTGCGCATGACCGAGGGGAACGTCCTAATTTCAGTCGCACAAACTCGGCCGCCGCCGGCCCCCATACACAATCTTTTCAAATAAGTACACCAAATTAATATTCCCGAGCGATGGAGATCCCAAAATATTCAATGATCAAGCTGTTTCCAAGAATGAGTCATTACCTCCAAGAAGAGATGCAGTGATGAAGACAGTACGCTGATTTTAAAAGGATCTCACTAGCCTGACAATGTTGGCCGTACAAGGAAGTGAGAAGGGCCCTTCAGAAAGATATTTAGAGGCTCAAACATCACACGACTACTAATTCCTTTTCCTTTCCAAGGCTAGTCAAACTGAAGTTCAGGCGAATTTTCAACTGACTTTAGTTGGGAGTACTTATACATACAAAAGGACAGGAGTAAATCGAGAATAAGATGTAGACTTTCAAACACATAGCTAGTCCGAGATCGTAATAGGTAACAAAACCGAAAACAGAGGAGTACATCGACTGGGAGAACGAGCCGTGAACTTTGTAAATACAATATACATATGTCCGGGATCGTAACGAGTAACGAAAATGACAGAACGGAGGAAATCGAGAATAAACTGTAACGTTTGTAGGTCCATATGTCCGAGGCCACGGTGAGATATATATGTAGAAATTTCCTGGCGTTGTGGCATTTGATTCACACTTTAAGCACCTTGCAAATAACGGTCCCACACAAGGCCATAAATTGCTGCAGAGGCCTTTAATATATCGCAGCACTTCACTGGCTGGCCCGTGTAAAGCATAAAACGGAATTGAACGCGTCGGTTCTGCGCGATGGTGGAGAGTTGCTTCAGCGTTTCCAGATCGATTGGGGAATACGCCGCCGCATGTGAAATATAGATGGAAACAACCCGCAGAGGACGTTGACATGGAAGGAACTTGTGATTCCCTGCCTTCTCGACGTTGAACGTGTCTTGTAGAGGATAAAATAGCATCGGAATATCGCTCCATTTAACCTTCTGGGTGGCTAGAGAGCCAAGTTCGAGGACTTCAAGTTGTGGAAGGAATGGTCTTTCCCCGGACGTGAGGTCGACTTCACGGCTAAGACGAGAGAGAAGCCGGCTGTATACAGCCGGCTCACGGTGGCTGGGAAGCAAGGAAATGTATGAGAGCCCCAGATATAGATTTTGGAGGCAGGGGGTCGCCTCCAGGGTATTGACAAGCATATCCTCGTGTAGACGCTGGAGATTAGTAGGGTCGAACCCAATTCCAAGGGTGAGGGTTCTCAGCGATTTCGAACACTGAGACAGGAAGGAATGAAAAGTGTGACTGGAGGTCAAGTCGGCGTGAGTGACTTTTAGTTTGGTGAGGTTTGGAAACTTTGCCCATTCCATGAATCTGAGTACAAAATCCGGAGGTACCATTTCCAGGCTGAGAACACGAAGGCAAGGTCGCGTAATAGGTCGTGACTTTACCTCCAGAATGTGGGTGGTTCCCCAAAGTAACTGGGTAGGTTGTATTTCGTTAATACGCAGACTTTCGAGGTTCTCCGCCAGAAAAGCGTAATAAATAGTTTGAGCGTAGCCCGCACCACCGAAGCGCATAGAAAACTCGAGCGATTTGACACTCGGCATCCCCTTGACGTGGTAGCCGATGATGTGTCCCATTAAGATTGACTGTCGGTGCAAGAGCGGGCCTTCCTCCACAGGAGTTTGGCTTTCAAAATCATTTTCGAAGATTCTGGCTCCTGTGAGCATGCGTGGGCTTGATATGGCATAAACCTTTTCGGCATAATGCAAGGGGATTTCTAGGTTCAACGTGCCCCAGCGGTGCGAGGATTCATTGATTACCGTGACAAGCTCCGCGACCTTTTTGTCGTAGTCCCTAGGCTCATCCGAGCGGCGAAGGCTGTAGAGTACAATATCCAATTCCTGCAGGGGTTCGGAGCGTTCAAGCCATTCTTGTGCCAACTGCGCGACTAGCCTCGGATTGCGTTGATAAATGTAGATGCGGAGTGTTTTCCAAAGTAAGGGGTTTCCCCAAGCAATAACGCGCCATCCATGACACACTGCCCCGAGGAGTAGAACGCGGTTCCTCTTCCTGCCCGAGGGCCGTGGCTGCGAATCGGTTGTGGCATATTGGAATATTTTGGTTTGGAGTTCGATGGGAAGCCCACAAAAATGGGAGTGTATGGAGTTTTCCACGCTTTGAAGTAGACTTTCAAGATAATTTCGTTCGCCTTGGGCACTCAGGCGGTACCGGGAATGCGCGAGTTTCCTGAGTCGTCCGTTGACCTTCGCAAGTTTCTCTTTACACTGGTAGCATCTGCAGGCCATCTCAAGTAGAGCTGCTGTGATTTATGAGTAAACCCAGATTTTGTGAGAATACGAAAACACGTACAGATCCGAGTCTATCGATATGTCGAACAGAAATGTTGGGTCGAGTGCCGAGGGGAATGGCGGAGTGCAAGAGACTATTTATATCATGCGCACGAAGCGAAATACAGACAACCCACGTAAGCGACAACCAATTCAGGACGAAGAAACAATAAACTCGGCAAGCGTTGCCCCTTGTAATCTGAACATAGCCGTTGCGTCTTTTAGTTTCTTCACTGAGTGATAGGAGACCATTTCCTTGGAAATATCTGTAGAGTGAAGGACATGTACCCATGGTACCCATTTGAAATTCGCTTGCGGTCGCTATGGTAGAGTACAATTCAAGGCGCCAGAGTGACGGGTCTTCAAGGGGCTCGAAACGACCTTGTCAACGTTGAAGATAAAAACAACAAGGATCAACCCTGGACCCTGGTGAGAATCCGAAATGAGCGGTACTTATAGTGATTGTCTCCATGCATTGCAGGACTTTATGAACTTAATAGGGGAATAACGCGTGCAGGGCTTTGAGGAGAATACCTCTATACGGAAAGACTGGCCAGCAGGTTGTCTTCCTGACGTGGATTACAGTATCCACCTCATCGAAATTACTGGCCAAAATTTGGAAAATATCACATCGTTTCTACCAGTGCGCACGTAACGTTTTTAGTGTTAGAATAAGCCGAAGCTGCCTTGGAGAGAAATGTACACCGCAAAGCCCGTAATGAAATCACAGAACTCACGAGTGAATTGAGAACCTCCGGAGCCGTTTGAATGTGCTTTCTATTATTGTTGTTGCCAGCTCACTAGAGTGTTGTGAGGCGGAAAAATCGCGCCGTCATCGATTTACACCGGGAGCTACGGGTATCCGACAAATCTGTTGGGTATCTGGCGAGTATTCGAGTCAATAAACGTTCTTTTCTTTATGAAGGAAACCTGACCTCAACTCCATCGTAAATGCTGGCACCACACTGGGCCAACCTCCGCACGTATGTTGGGTGGTATTTCGAGATTGGGTAACGAGTTGAACATGGCGCCGTGGCCCATGGGACACTCTGGTATTCCCACTCATATCTCCTCTTCCTCTTCCACTTTTCCACCAGCCCCCGCCGAGAACTGGGCTCTCCCGTCTACAAACCAATGGTGAGAAGTATGACGTGAGAGTTCCGTATGTGAAGGCTGTACCTTGATTTAGCACCAGAGTAAGTAACAGAAGAATGAAGCTCGACAGGAATCATGATACTTACCCTGGCAGCTCCAAACTTCGTCAATGTGGGTGGAAGGTAGGCGAGTTTAGGTGGAAGGACGCAGCAGGGATTGATGTGCACAGCCACTGGATAACTCTCACGCCAGTGACGCCACCACACTCGACGCGGTTGACGGCCGTCCCAGGTGAGTACTCACCTGGGACGGCCGTCAACCGCGTCTCTCAATGACTGTCTGCATTCTGTCTGCATCGGATGAGGGCCAAATACTAGAGAATTGAGCGTATGTTTTCATCCTTGATTATTTAAATGGCTTCAAGTAGCTCCGCCTTCTTTTCTTCTCCGAGACTCTGACCTTTTCCTCTGACCATAACCAGGTTATCTCTACACCCCTCAAAGAATTCTGTGATATCAATCGGCAGTCTAGATAATATATCTATAAACATCGGGTCATTGTGTTAAGAGGATAAATTAAAGGTTGGAATTAAAGCGTTGGGGGCCGGGGCTTGATCAATCTCTATTGCTCGAGGGAGATGTGATTACAACCTTCGTACAACTCCTAAGAATTGTCCGCAGGGTTTTAGGTTATTTTCCTTACCATAAACTAGTACAAACTCACTACGAAGGAATATTCTATGTTGTCGTTAGTTGCATACGGCTTCACGACACCGCCGTGTTTTTTGAGGATGGGCGATCACACTTGCTGCGCAATGTTTCCCCTTCGTTATGCCGATCCACGCGCCGTTTCATCAGAGGACATAGACTCATAGCTGCTGCGCCATACAGCATCATTTTTTCCTTCTACATACCGTCCCTACTTCCGCGGAGATGCCACATGTAACTCTGGGTCTTTCTGCTCGGTGACTAGCAGGACGCAATTGCGCTGCCGTTGGTCGGCTTCTTAACGCTGTGTTGCGAGAATTCAGCCTTCCTTGAACTATTTATTGGCAAGCCAGCGCGGCAAGGAAATTTAAACACACGAAGGGGGATGTGTCCTAGGATATATCCAAGTAATGAACGGCTGGAAGGAGCTTCAAAAAATAAATAACCACCCGGGCGCGACAACTTTTTATTACGGACTCCGTTTTGCTATCAACGAACGAGAAGATGAATGTTACCATGGGCGGACTAATCCCAGAGCAACCGCGACGTTCGCTTTTATGAGATATCCTTAATCGTACTCCAGGTGCACCACTCCCAATAATAAAGGGAAAGTCGAGCATCCGCAACGTTATTTTTATGGCTTAGGTAGCTACATTACTCGACTACATTGACCACGCTGCGTTTATTCCGGGTATGGCTCTACGCCCACCGCCTTGTCTCAATCTTTTTGTTATGAATTATATTTGAAGTAGTTGGTTAAAAAGAATATAGCGAATAAGAAACGACATTATGTCTCCACAATTACGAACGTGGGTTCATTCATTCCAGTTTGACAAGGTGAGCTCTACCCGAGGCAGACTTACGCGAATATCTCCAAGGTGATCACACACCGAACCACGGACATATTGTGAAGTCGCAATTTTTCCATAAACCCTCGCCACTGCGGAGAGTGTATTTTCCCCGCTGCGGACAGTATAAGCGGCTAAACAACCCGGACGCGTACTCTGCGTGTTCCCAGACAAACGCGTCCCTGGCCTCAGTCCTGTATAAAAGATAACCAGAGATGGCTAAATCAACAGAATCTCACAACTCCTTATTCCACCTCTCCTTCCAACGAACAACACGAAGTTATAACAATGAAATCCTCAGCCTTTTTCGGACTTCTTCTCCTCGCTTTATCCAGCGGGGTCTCTGCCGCCCCATACGCAAAGTAGGCGCTTCTTACATTCCCAAATTCAGCTTCCTGACAATTATTTGCAACGTACTTAGGGATCAACAAGCTCCCTCTCTGCCTGACGTTCCGACGTCTTCCTTGCCACCTGCTGCAGGTGTTCCCGAGCCCAAACCCACGGACGACCATGGATCTGGGAACCCACCTTACGTCGCCGCCCCTCCCAGCGACCCTTCCTCTTTACCTCCTCCCCCTGGAACTGGTATCCCCCTTCCCAAGCCCACGGGTCCAGTCGATATCCATCACTCCGGCGATCCTTCCGCTCCTCCCCCACCTCATAATGGTCCACCACCCTCAAGCATTCCTCCCGCACCCACCTCCACACCCCCCGCTGATGATTCAGCTCCCGCCAAGGGTAGTGGAAAACAGGGATCCGGGAAGCCAAGCTATGTCGCTACCCCAAAGAATGTTCGATTGGCAGCAAACTCCCTGAGCCCCATCCAAAACAATACAACCCCAAACGACATTCCTAACCCTGTACCCACTAGTACTTTCCCGCCCACCGATCCATCCGGCGTTCCCCCACCTCCAGCAAAGGATGGTAAATCGCCGAGTATCCCAAGCCCAATCCCGAATGACAAAGCGCCCAAGGATCCTAAGGACACTGCCCCACCTCCCAGTACAGATATTCCCAAGCCCATCCCAACTAATCCTTCTACGGTTTCCCAACCTGGTGCGGGAACCCCGAAGGATGTTAAATCGAACTTGAAGGCCCAGGATACGGTATCAAACAAGGAAGCGCCGAAGGATACCGTTCCACCCCCCGCTAAAGACCTTCCGAAGCCCATCCCCTCTTCCCGCCCACCCACCGACGCTGCTCGTGTTCCGGGTCCTGGAAAGCCAAAAGATGCATCCACTACGTTCTCTCCCAGTCCAGTTCCCACTATCTAAATATATGCTCTAAGAATATTTAGGTAAACAATTCTGATTGTTCGTGTTCGTTCGTTTTTCTTTCCCTTCCGTTCCTGTCTTTTCGGACACTTAGCTATATATACCCTTACGGACTTGTTAGCAATCACGTCATTTAATTATTAATATCCTGGAGATAGATAGAGTTCGTATTTCGAGAAAGTCTTTACCACATTTCTTTTATTCCTGATACACCAACATCGTTCATTTTCGCCTACATGCCTCGCATAAGGGACTGAATGGATATCATCGCTACCAAACACATATCGACGAGATGATTACTCGTACGTTTCTTCTACCCACACATCTGCCCTCTGAGCCCGGCGCCTTGATCATGACATATATCAACTCCCATCCAACACTTAATATATGATCTGGCGAAGAACGTGAATTTGTAGACGAAAAACATAGCCAGTTTTCATTTCATGAGGTTCTCATTTCACAATTAATGGCTTCCCTATAGGATGAACTAATACTCCATGACATGTATCAAACCCAATCGGTGAACTCGCGGCTGGTGGGCGAATATAACGGCCGCGAATTGACGTTTTGCATGATTCCTTCAGGAATTTCATCCTTGAAAACCGGGGTGGGTGGAAACTCTACCACCAGAAGTGGAGAAGGAACGGATAACGACTGCGAAAACGCACTCGAAGTAATGGAAATGCGTGTTTCCATCATGAAGCTGAGCCGTGGAGCCGAGCCGGTGCTGCTAGCGTCCGAGTCGTGGGTCTGTCGTCGAAGCGAAGTCATATGCGCCATGAACTGCGGATCCTCGGATTTCTTGGGCGCATTAGATGTACGCGAGGCTAATATCCAGGGGGCGATGCCACTTTGAGAGTTCTGGGATGCCAGCTGGACCGTTTGGTTTGCCTCGGGGGTAAGCAATTCTTCCTCGTCTTCCTGGACGACTTCGTGAAGGCGGTCCACAGGTCCGGTTATTTGAGATCCTTGTCGCTGACCCAGCGTGCTTGCACCGACCGTGGATGAAGCGGAACGAGATGGAGTAATGGAGGATGATGTGGACCTACTGCGCGAATTAGAATGATGTAGAACAAGAGGCGAAGGAGGGGATTTACTGTAAAAGTCGACACTGAGCAAAAGAACGACTGGTAAATCAGCGAAACGAGACACTCACGAGTAACGCGGGCGAGAATTATTAATCCCTGAATTCCCTTGGTTCGGCTCTGGTTCCCGAGATAATGGAGGGCCTCCAGGTTGAGGCGGAAGAGGTCGTTCGGGCGCTGTGGGGGGAGCACGAGTCGGAGGAGTAGGTCGTCGGGGTGGCGGGGCAGGAGGCGAAATCTCATCTTCTACAATAGGGATTGGTAGGCGATGATGTGCCACTGGGGGTCGTTGTGCAGAGAGAGGAGGAGGTATTGAAGTACCGTTATGAGATCTAGAACGTGGGGGAGGAGGTGGGGGAGGTCGTTGCCTGCTGTCAGCAACCACTGGCTGCTTTTGCCGTTCCGAATACATCCGAATAAAGTCCTTAATAAAATCCATGTCAGCGGCTGCGACTTCTTTTCCAGAGTACCCATGTAACCCTTCGAGGAAGGTGGTCCAGGAAGGGTCTACGCCCTTTGACGTGAATCCTGAATCTGCATCGTAGCTCATATGTGCGACATGCACGAAACCGCCTTCCTTGGGATGCGAAATCATCGACTTGTCGATGTTGTTACCGCCCCCACCTTTAGAGATAGATTTCATCCAGGAAGATCGCTTCGGTCTCGCTGGAATCATTTCAGAATGGATGATAGGAGATAAAAGGATAACTCACAAGGCTTTATATCTTTGTTATTTTTTACATGATTATAGAAGGCCTTGGCTTCGGAATCATCCTCGAACACGAACCAATCGTACATTTCTAGAGATCGGTGAATAAATGAAAAGCATGAAATGAACCGGCAACGTACCTCGCCGCCCATATCGCCCTCAAATGAAAGAAAGAACGTGACATTCTTCTCTTGGTCCAACGCGAATCCATCGTGTATCTCGTAGTCCCATATCACTCCTCCGATCCCATCCAGATCGACCACTTGGAAGTGCAGCGTGTTGCTTGGGGCATTCAATAACTCCGAGAATACGAGAGCGCCCTCGATCCCAGCATAAGACCATTTCTTGGTGCCTGCATGAGCCCGGTAAATTCTAGCACGGGCAGCATAATGGATGGTGTTCGAGGAACTCGGGAGGGCCTTCTTGACTTTGGATCTCTCCTTCGCGTCAAGATTAATCTGTGAGGGCATTTGCATAGTGAAGTTCAGATATATGATATGGGTATTGACGAACAAAAGTCGACGAACCCTCGCTGCTGCCTGACGCTCGCTCCCACGTCACATGAATTTGGAAAGGAGGCAGTGTTGGCGGAGACGAAGCTGTGCCTCCCTAACCATGTTCTGGGGAATAAATGGGTCATTCGCAGCTTATTTACATCCTGCTTGATACATAACTTGCCTCCAAGCAAAGGAGCAATGAAAGTTGGAAGTAGGAACGACCGAACGCGAGCGTGACTGTATAATCATGTTCTGAAGGCGGTCCGGATACCCGAACAACCAGTCAAAGGACAGTGGTGGACATGCAAATGTGCATTTTATCTGAACGCCAAAACTCGTCCTCATAATCAAGAACTGTATAATGTCATGAGCGAACAGGGACATGCGAAATATAGATTTCATTGGAACCTTTATCTTGATTTATACTTTACGAACGGGTTAAGTACAGGCGAAGCACAGCATCATGACAAGGACTATAAATGTCCGGTGACTAGTCCTCATCTCACCTCTGGAAGGCTAACTGGAAAGTAAGACGCCTCGAATGAGATCTTCCGGTCTCGTATGAAGAGGAACAAATCTTCCGGTTCACAGGGTGACTTGATCCCATGCTCCTTGGGACAAGTGTACTCTTTAATTGCATTGTAAGGCGAGACCTATTAAAAATCACTTCCAGTCATTCGCAAAGAACTATAAATCTATAAGGTCAGATATCTATTTTGAGTTGCATGTTAGTGAAAAGATGTGACTGAAACGGATTGGTTCTAGTTTTCGAGGTCTTTTTGTTGTCGGAAACCATTGTAATCCCCCCACAAAGGGTTGCTGTGTGGGCGTATGCCAGCTGCCTGGGCTCCCAATCCGGTCATAGGAACACAAGGCGGCTATAACAGTGGAGTAAATCTCGTCAAATATGGTGTGTGTTGTGTGCACTCACCAGGGACTCAATTCGGTTGCGGAATACAATAGATAAGCACATGTAACCTCCCAGAAAACCTAAAATCAAGCCGCATTCACGATCTCCGCAGTTTGAAACTGCCAGCGCTTACTCTCCTAATCTCAAACTTTCGCCAACGCCCTCGTGTAGTCCCTCAAAATTAACTGTGCAACAGAGTTCTCTCCGATGCCTGCGATACCGTGTTTTCAACAAAGTGGTGAGTATCCTACGCAGTTCCCATTGACTAATGAGCTGATATTTTGCTGGTAAGCAACACATGGAAGAGCAAGCGATCTCCCCGCCAACGATGGCGTACCCCGTTCAGACGAACCCACACCACGCACCCACAACATTAACGGTAGAAACCTCATCGTTTGCATTGATGGAAGTACAAATCAGTTCGGAGGAAAGGTGTGCCTTCAGCTTTGTTTGCTTTTCTACTTACTGACTGATGTTGTTCGTTGGTCCAAGGACACGAACGTGATGGAGTTGTATCGCCTTGTCTTGAAGGAAGACCGGCACAACCAGATCGCTTTTTTCAACCGTGGCGTTGGGAAATACGCTCATCCATCTAGACGGTCATTACAATTCATTTGGGAGGTCATTTTACATAAGATTGATATGGCCATGGCGTGGTATGTTGGCTGATCGTTCTCCATCTTACACTTCTCGTTTGACCTCTTTCTGCTTCAGGAACTTTGAAAAACCGATTCTGGACGCATACCAGTGGCTTTCAAATAATTATGAGAAGGGTGATCGTATTTTTATGTTCGGTGCGTTGGAACAATATGTGACCCGCCCAAATTCGTCGTTGCTGAGAAGTATCCAGGGTTTTCTCGTGGCGCATATCAAGTCCGCGTTCTCTCGGCGATGATCGACAAGGTCCAGTATATTCACTCTGTCCAGGTGGCTCAATAAATGTCTCTGGGACTTTTCTAGGTCGGCCTTATCCGCAAGGAAATTGATCAGGAGATACCATTGTGCGTCTCGAATGCATCCTTCCATTTTTTTCAACCTAATTTGTCATGTGCAGCACATATAAAATATATGTAGATCCAAAAAGTGAGTTGCATACAGTCACCCGCGTTGGATCAGAGAAAATGGAGGAGAACATATCCATGTGCGTCTCGAATACATCTTTCCATTTTTTTTCAACCTAATTTGTCATGTGCAGCGCATATAAAATATATGTAGATCCAAAAAGTGAGTTGCATACAGTCACCCGCGTTGGATCAGAGGAAATGGAGGAGAAGATATCCATGGCCCAGTGGTTTAATAGAACATTTTCGCATAGTGACGTCAGCGTTCATTTCGTGGGTGCCTGGTAAGTATGCGACGGCGATCCGGGAAGCCTTATACTGACGAAAATATCTGATTCTCAGGGATACTGATTGGTCTATCGGGGTTGGGCGTGGCAAGAACCTCTCTAAAACAATCAAAGGGATGAACCATGTCCGCTATTTCCGACATGCACTGCCTCTCGACGAACAGCGGGTCAAGCCCTTAGCGGAATGCACTTACCGAGGGAGAGTCACTGAACCTCCTGAAGAAATGGGAGACCAACTAATCGCCCACAACGAACCCACGAACGATAAACCTCCCGCCGACAATGGCGCAGAAGCCAACGTGAAGTCAGAGAATAATCGCCCTCACACAATCGAGAAGTGGTTCCCAGGAACACACTCAGATATGTAAGTGCATTCCTTTTTTCCCCCCGCCCTGGATATTCAAGTTTCAACTTAGTGGGGGTAAGAATGTCAAGAACGCTGGCGCAGGGATGGACCTTAGCCGATCACCCCTGGTGTGGATGGTGGCTGAAGCGAGGGCGCTCGGTCTTCGTATGAAGCGCGATCTCGATCCTGATGAACAGACCGTGGTCAAGGATTCATTTACGCCGCAGGGTATGTGTTTATGACTCTTTCCTGACTTGAGTATGAGCATATGGATGAAGGATTATTGCATATATAAAAATAAGGCTTGAAATCAACCCAGAAAATCGTGTCGACGGGTATAATACTGCAAATTTAAAGCTGTGATGTTCCATTGAAGTCCCGTCGTAGAATTTCGTAGAGTTGTATCAGGATGCATTGAGAGACGTTACGAGGAGGCGAAGAAGGGACGGATGCAAGGTGATTGTGTACCACAACTTGAACATTGATCCCAAGATGGCGATGGTGAAATCATCTTCAGCGGGCGTCGACGTCCCTAAACGTGATGTTGGGAGGCATGGCAATTCGAAATGCGGTTGGGATCAACAAGGTGGACAGCCATCAAAGGATACTTGCGTTTATGCGTGAAAGTCCACGAAGCAAGTACCCATTGGAATGGATCTCTCGTGTATTAGTGAAAGAAAGTCATAATAGATAGACTTTTATAATAGATCCAACTTTGTCTCCTCCTCCCCAACGTTGTTGGAAGAACCTCAAGCTTGTGTTACATTTAGAGGAATGAAAAAGCAAGGGCAACTTAGCGTTTGAATCGCCGCCTGAAAATGAGGAGAAAAACGAATGGATTCCCTGGTCCGTGCATGTCTCCTTTTCCTTTTCTCTTGCCACTCGAACAACACCACCAGCATTCAGAATATTCAAGCACAAATATATCCGTAACCCGTTCCTCGCAGGGTTGGCGCTGTCGCATAGGCTACCATTACTTTCTGATGGTTCGTCCTCGCGTGCATGGGAACAAATCCTTTCCATTCGCACTGATTTCGTCCAATCGACATACTTCGTCGATTCTATTCCCCATTTATTTCTTTCCGGCTTTGATTCATACCGTGCAATTATGTATGCCTTACCACTGGAAACTCCAGTGAACATCGTCTCGCGGACCATCTTCGGCCCTGTGTCGTTCAACCGATTTATGGTTTCTAGTGGTGAACGGATGCGAATTTATATTCCGGGTTTCTTTGGGTTTCTTTCCGTTTTACCCAGAGTTAGCGGTGTCCTTGTGTCTGAGTCTGCAAGTTCCCTTTCTTCTATCTCGTTGGACTATGTTCGTCATTCCGCAATACCAACAACGAGGGTCCTGTTTCGCCCTGCCCGACCGTTCGCGACATTCTGTTGCTTCCGGATGTGGCTAGGGCTTGAGTTGAGGATGAATCGATGATGGTTGGTTGCGGACGTGGGATTACCCTGCGACCAACTTCCTGCCCGTGCCCTTCGCTTCGCATGTCCCGCTTCAGAAACCAGCTTGATCTTGCGAAGGTTCTGAATGTGAATCTGGGCTGCGCTTGTTGGTGGTCGATTCGCGTTCGCGGTTCTTGGTTATTCCTCTCCACTGGCCCTGGGTTTCACGAACTTAATCACCTATTTTCTCCTCCCATGTTCTACCATTTCTATTTCCTCTTGCTCGGACTCACCACCAACAACCAAGGCTCCAATGTACCCCCACCCTTCCACAGACTTTCTTCTATTAATAGTCGAATATGGATGGGCTGACACAAGGTACTAGGTAGAAATGCTTGTTGATGGTTGCGTACGTGGCATTACTGAACGGTACTCCGTTCCTTCGCTTTTGCACCTTCGCTTTCGCAAGTTTTGAAATCCAGTTCGCCTCACTTGCGCCTTTGGTGGGAAACAAGTACGCTATTCAGGGACCGCGCATGTCCCTTCCTTGGTTTATTCGAACCTTTCGCCTTTGGAACAACCCCACCAGCAGCGAAACATAGATGTAAAAATAGCGCCGCCCTACCTCTCTCGAACCCCTCATCTTCCCAGGTCACGCAAGATTATGATGCATTCCTCTTGTCTTTTTTTAAGTTTGGTGTGCTCACGACGCATGGTCGCTCATGATCAATCTGTCGAATAAATTGCGTCGAGTCATTATGATCCTTTTTTTGCATCCTTCTCAGCCTCTATTTTCTTTCTGTTCATGACCTAGTCAGTCCCCACATTACATGCTCAGCTCACCACTAGAAACGGGGATGGCAACCTCCTCCGCGCTTAACATGTGAACCTGTACATCGCGGCGGGGTGGGTTTTTATCCGTATAGTCACTGTCCGTCCGATAATTCCAATATTCTGTCTTGCATTTCCTCTCGCCATTAACAGCTGAATCGATGCAAATAACTATGGTTTCCCCATTATCTAATTTTCTGGCCCTCGTCATCCGCCCATAAATATGGCCACTATTTTTATTCTTCGAAGTGGAAATTTGAACCCGGCTAAGTATTTGTCCTGATTAATGATGAAGGCCGGTACTACTTCGATAACCTGGAAACTCCGTCACAAATACAATGAATAAGGACCAGTATAAGGTTGGCTATGTACTTAGAATGGACTGCTTTTTGTTTGAAGGCGTCTTTATTGTTTGAAACTATTGTAATTCCCGAAAGCTTGCTGTGTGGGCACACGTCCACCTGCCAATTTGATCACAATGTGTGTCTATAATCTAGGAGCGCATCATATTAGACAATCATCACCACGGACTCCATACTGGCACGGAAACGAAATAAAAGGACAAGGTCATTGGTGATAGTTTAGCTCACACAATCCCCTCACTAGTATTAGACTGCCAGCGCCCATCCTCTCTCCTCTCACTCAAGTTTTGTCGACCTTCCTCTTTTCTTGTGAACATTCCCAAGCAACACTATATTCATGCCTATGCTCCCGAAGTGGTTAAATGATCTTGGATTTTTTCACAAAATTGACCCCGGTCAGAATGACAGGAAGAAGATTTACATCGATTGGGCGGAGGATTCTGACCACGAAATACCAAACAAAATGCAACGCCTCATCTCTGTGAACCCTGGTACTGCATTACAAGACTTGCACCAACATGCGATGTGGGGTGTGCATGCTCCATTTTTCATATGATTTGTAGGACTAATGGAGACACCTTTAGCAGGTGGATTGCAAGCAGTGTATGATGCAGTGATCTCATCTCTTCAATGTCGCAGACCTCCAATGCTCCAGTTCCGAGTATTGCAGTCTTTGATGCGGGTCCCTTCTGAAACCATGGGATTTTTAAGACGGGCCCGTTCAGTTGACATCCTTCCATTGTTGTCAGCGCTTTTGGAGGACTGTAACCCAGAATACAAGGAAGTGGTGCGGAAATTTCTGATGGAGTTCATCGATGGTAAGGAAATTTCATACCTTTGTCTATGGTATATGGTATGAACTGAACTTCGATTCCTTTCCAGGTTGCATCTTTATAATGGATGGACACACGGGTTATGTTTCCAGTGTCGCATTCTCACCTGATGGCAAACACGTAGTCTCAGGCTCAAGCGACAGTACAGTTCGGATCTGGAATCCTCAGACAGGAAAACAAGTGGAAAGACCACTTCAAGGGCACACAGCTCCAATTGTGTATGTCGCATTCTCAGCTGACAATGGAGGCATCATCTCAACCGATAAAGACAATATCCTTCGGACCTGGGATGCAGGGACAGCAGAGCCTGTGGGAGGTCCAATTCTGGAATCAAACTTCAGGGAACAATCTCGTCTATTCTCCCTCACCAGTGGTAGGTATCTCATCATGAACTCTGAAGATGAGGTATCTCAAGTCCATACTCCAATGGGAAAACATCACACAAATTCAGCAGTTTCTGGCGCATTCAACAACCACATGGACTCGGACATGGTACACAGGACCATACGAATATGGGATGTGGAAAAAGAGAAGCAGATAGAACTGCCATTTGAAGGACAGACCAGTCGGATACTGTCTGTTGCATTCTCGCCTAATGGAAAGCACATAGCTTTAGGATCAGATGACTAGACAGTTCGGATCTGGGATATACAGAAGAGGAAACCGGTGGGAGCACCATTTCGAGGACACACGCAGTCTGTGCTGTGTGTTGCATTCTCTCCAGATGGAAAGCGAATAGTTTCGGGCTCGTATGACCAGACAATTAGAATTTGGGATGTGGAAGCAGCAGAGGCAGTGGCGGGGTTGGATAGTAACCAAGGAGTCGGATCTGGCATATGGAGACGGGGAAACCAGTGGGAGAGCCATTTCGAGGACACACAAAGTCGGTGCTCTGCGTTGCATTCTCTCCAGATGGAAAGCGAATAGTTTTGGGCTCGTACGACCAGACAATTAGGATTTGGGATGTTGAAGCAGCAGAGGCAGTGGCGGGGTTGTGTAGTAACCAAGGAGATCTTTATTCCAATCCTTCTCCATCTCATTTCCCTGTCTTTGATTCGAGTAATTTTTTATTACAAAGTACTGTCTACATATGGCTATTTTTAAGTTTATGTATTCCCCCTATGCAAATTATTGTTTAACGTCAGTTCGACGGTTTGTCATGCAAGCTCCCTGCCTCTGGGGTGAATCATATTCTCCTTCCACTGCTACCTAGGATGGCATGTAAATAATTTAAGGGAAAATTAGCCGAAGACTCCCTTGGGACATTATTGGCTGATCTCGGTCAATCATACATTTGATATGAATGTCTATTGGGGTATCAGATCTGCGAAAGCAAAATCTCGGATGTCGCATATCTCTAGCCGAAGGAGTGTCGGAAGGTGCAAGAGGTAGAGAAGAGTCGATCGAAGACGGTTGTCGCTCCATTTGTATCGGGAGCACCAATAAATGGTAAGTGATCTCAACTTCGCGGTCTTTTCGAGGATTCCCGGAAGTGATGGGTGGTCGAAATCTGCGGCTTCCATATACCAATCTGTTTGGGACAGCGAGTTTTCTGCCATCGATGATGATAGGACTAAAGATGTGTTTTCAGCAAAGTTCGAGGAAGCATTGGGACACAAGGGAGCATATTTTGAGCGACACAAGCCCGGCATCGTCCTGTGCGAGAGTGTCAATAATTTTTTGTATTGTTTCGACAGGAAGATTGGGGTGGGAAGGCATGCTGTTGCAGCGCACTAAGCCTACATTGATGAATGGGCGTTGGAGATGTACATGATGTCCGATGCTGCATCGGTAAAAACGAACGTCCAACGAAGTACCCTTGATTAAGAGTTATCTTATCACTGGTACCATTTATCTATAAATAGTGTGTGTACACGTCACAGTCAACGTTTTCGACTCTTTGAACGGAACGCAATCGCACAATGGTCTCCATCGCTGATATTCCCAATGAAATCCTCCATAAAATCCTTAAAGAGGCATTGGTTGCCTCATTTAACCCCGAGATCACAGATTTCCCTCCTCCATGGGTCTTCGTTGATGCCGGTCTTGCTCCACCACATAGGCCACTTTCAGAGTCCTACGTTTACCCAGATTCTATAATTGGCACCCTCTTCGCATTCAAAGTCGCCCGTGTGCCCTCCCTCTGGCGGGATATCGCATCCACTTGGCCCTATGCATGGGATCACGTCGTATTCGATCTGCAGGAAGATCCCACACCATTCGATGAGGTATTCACCTGGTCGGGAGATCGTCCGATTAGGGTGTACATGTTCAACAGTATTTTCCATCCCCAGCCAACGGTAGAGATGGAGTTGCTGGAAGCCAAGCGCGTTCAGAAGATACTGGCGTCCTTGTCGCCCCACTTCAGACGTTGCAAGTCCTTAATAATCTATACAACATCCTCTTCCTCCTTGCCGCCACCCGGTCAATACTTCTCCACAACTCTTGAATCGACGGCGCTCGCGTTTCTCTCCCTAGAAACTGATATTCCAGAGAAGCAGGTTCCATGCTTCGATTATTTGGGTATATTGCCACTGGTTGCGCCGCCTGCATTGACGCAACTCTCACTGACGGGGGCTGCGATTATGGACCTGTCCTGGGAGTTCCCGCAATGGGTCAACTGCGTTCCCAAGCTTACTTTCCTCAAAGTAACGACATTTTCTTTCTCTGAGGCTGATCCCGAATCCGTCGACGGTAAACCCGGAAAAGGCACACTGGAATTATTCATATCAATCATTTGTCGGATTGATCCAGATCATATTCATATTCTCAACGTTTCTCTCTCGTACGACACACCATTGAAGGACACACCCCAGACGCGCCCATTTTCCCCGAACTCTATTCATCTCAACAATGTATCCAGCCCATTTCTCTACGTGCTTGTGAATTGGATGAACTGCGAGGAGACCATATCGATGATCCGAATCAGCAACTCCAATATCTCACAGCAACAACCCACCACTGGCATTCGCGTCCTCATCCCAGGGAAATTCCTCGAATTGGAGAACATAACCACATGCGAGAGCGTATGCTCCATCCTCGGTGCCTTCCATTCAATTACACTAAAAGTCACCAACTGTGCCGGTTTTGACGACGCTGCCATCGAGTGGCTCACGAGCAATCCCGATACGCTCCCGGGCCTTTGGGAGCTACAAATTTCGGATTGCGTGAATTTTAGCACTCAGGTTCTGCGCCTCTTGGTGAAGACACGCGCCATTGCCTCTAGCAAACACGACCGCGCTAATCCAACGTTACCGCAACTTCCGTACATCGGAAATTTGTCGATCTGGGGAAATTGTCCAGCTTTGAGTCAGGGCGAGAAAGTTTGGTATAAGAGGAATGTAGAGACGTTGCAAGTGAGTTGGATAAGTGGAGATAGGTATAATAGGGAATATTTTACCAACGACCGTGATTCCTGCCCGATGGGACTTTTCGGATTTGACGACTCAGACTCGGACTCGGACTCGGACGAAGAAATATTTCTCTCAGAAGAGGGTCGAGAGAGTTGTGGCGAGCGAAATGGTGGAAACTTGCCTCTAAACGTAGACTAGATACTGGGAAATTATTATACAAGCAAACGTCCATTTGGAACAACTTGCAATAATTCCTTTCCCTTAGAAATTGCAGCATGATACACCAATGGAGCCCGAGTGGAAATTCCCATCAATCAACCTAGATATTTACGGGGTAATAACTGGGTCGCTTTAATCTGAGAGACCTCGGATTCGGGATGTACGTTCAAATGGAGCAAGCTAATTTCGTTAGAGGAAGGAACAACCCAGGTCGAACGCCGCATTGACGCTGTAGAACTTGAGTGTGAAATGAACGGAAGCAGCATCCCCTATAGAAGGTACCTAGATACGACCCCAATCAATAGAAACATTTGAGGAATCATATGATACAGATAATGGCCCATTGTATACCTTAAAGACTAGCCTCCTTCTAAGTTCTAACTAATCGTCATGACGTGGTACGTCCGTGTTATTGCCAACGTTCTTGCATCATGCTCATCGTTTCGATTTTAAAAGACATGTCGGTCGTCGAAGCTAAGCAGGGTCCAAGGTGGTGATACTCCTCGTACGTCCCAACTTTTGTTTTTTATTCTATGTTCAACTCATCTACATTCCTAGTGTTTAGCACTTGCAATAACGATTTCATGTCTCGTCATCGAAATCATCCCAACGACGGCTGTGCCAGCAGCGTTGGTAGTCGCTGTCACGCGCATGTCTGAAACCGAGGGAGTGAATACAATTCACCCAGCGCCTTTTCCGAATGTTTTGTTCTCGTGGTCGCCTGCAGTTTACAAGTCCGAACGTAAAGGGGAAGGAAACGGAACGGTTTAAGGACGGGGATCTGGGCATCGTTGTGTCGGGTGTGGAAGAGGATTCCTCGAAGAGGGTTGAGTTTGAGTTTGCAAAAAGGGTTGCTTTCTCTTCCGTTACCTTGGAACATCAAGCTGACGACCTTTACTTATTCTCCAGGGCAATATGTATTGTCATGCTCAATTCATTCCGCAATGGCCCACCGTCATTATCAGTCCAATACATACGGCCTACCAGATATCACGACCCTCGAAACCTCCTGCTGGTGGCTGTTTCGCCCAATGACGAACCATAGGGCAGGTGCGAGGCCGGAATGCCGTCAACGATGTGCAAGGGTTGGGGATATAGAGGCACTGGGGGCGAGAGGAGCGTTTTATTTCTGGCGCGGCGGCCGCGGTGGTCATGAGCGCGAGGATGATCATCAGGACCACGGGTTTTCTGGACTAGTCCTTGAGCTTTGTTTCTGGATTTCGTATGTGTTTCTTTTTTATCTTTGCTCGTGGTTTATTTTTTCGGCGACTGATGACTTTAAATTGCAGGTCATCAGAGCATCCGCCGCGACTGTGAATGCGAACGTGAAATTGGACCGAGAATAGCTCAGCATCGACGACAACGCCAAGTGCAACGAACGCCCCATTATCTCCACAGCTCCTCGCATCGGCATCATCACCTTTTTTTCTTGCCTCTCGGTTTCCTGCCCTCTTTTCGCACCCGCCTTTGTCAACAGCAGCTCGAAGCCTTCGTCTCATGGATCAGTGTTTCCGTTTCCGCTCCCTCGACTACACGTTATCAGCATTCGTGGCAGTTGGGTTCGCAGGAGGAGACGTGGACGCATTCGACGCCCCGATGCGTTATCGAGAGGATCCACATACTCCCCAACCTCCGAGGTTGCTTTGGCTTTGCCTATCGTCGGCGCTGATATCTCAGCACACTGTTGGAATTTTCCCCGCAGGGAATTTCGAGCCGGAGCTGGAAGGTCTGGCGTCCGTGAAAAGGAAGCTCATGGTCGACATTTATCACAGCTTCTGCGCTTGTACAGGGCCAGGCGTGTCTCGTCGCTGTGGCCAACGTTGTAGCCAGTGATGAACTCTAGTCCGAGGTTGCTCCTCCCGCTTTTTCATCGAAGTTGAACGCGCGCTGACGCTGCCGCTGCTACTTGGTTGGGTCGCTGGCGATTGTGCTTCGGGTAGTTAGGTGGTGGGCATGAAATCGATGGGGTTTTAGAAAGTGGGTCTTGGGATTCGGGTCGAGGAGAATCAGTGCTATCGATGTATGTTCCTTTTTTCTATTTTCTATTTTATTTTTCCGAGTTATTGAGAAGGCGTTACAGTGATCGCGAGACATACTGAAATGGAGACGAGGCCAAATCGATTCCCCAACTTCGGATTGCGGTCCCTCTCCTTCCCTTTACGCGTTATGTTTGACTGCGGCTGCCGATCCGCCATCGACACATGGGGCGCGAGCCTATTTCCCCCCTAGCGCCGAATTGCCACATCGACGAGTTTGTTGATTTTGCTATCACAATATCAATGACAATTCGCATATCTCACAGGAGTGTCCGTCTTTCTCCTTGAATATGGAGTTCGTTGCTGGCGTACAATGAAGGAATTTTCTACCTGTCTAAGTACTCATGGATGATGGTTCAGATGAACCCAAGGGTGGTACATTCCTTCTCTATCGCTATCGTCTTTTATCTCACCCGACCTCCAAGATTTGGCACTACCATACGCGATAGTGGCCGAACATGGAGCCTCGAGTAGTTCTTGTATCAGGTGCGTAAGCTGCCTCAACCGAATCATTTCATGAGATTTCGTACATTCTTCGGCGAGGGATCCGAGGATTATAATTCTTCTTGTTCCTCAACTACCCGAGATCCCAAAAATCGATGCGCGAAAGCCATCTTCGCGTTTCTCCTCCGTGCCTTCATATCTGGATGGAATGGCGCGCTGGCAAATGTCCGGACACGCAGAGTTCTCCCCTGTCCATTCATGGCATGGCATCTTTTAGTTTGCGTAAGGATGTCGCAGCATAATTGATGCACCATCTTCTATGCGCTTGATGTACAGCCACAATCCATGCCTGGGTAGGGGCGCCCCTCTCGCGGTGCCAAACATATATTTGCCTGCGTCACTACCCATGGCCAACATAACGGCGTCCTTCGCCTCCTTTCTACCACAGCAGCGATCGCAGACCACATTCGGAAATTAAAATGGTGTGTCAAACTGGAAGTGTTTAGAGACTCGTCACTTCCCCGAATTCTCCAGAAGATCACGAAACTAGAATCCCTTACCATTTGCTGGCAATCGAAGGCTCGATGGACCGAAAACCATCTTCGATCTGCTATTCTCCACCTCTTGCACCTTCCGACACTCGTTCGGTTGGAGATATGCGATATCCTGGACTTTGCTTTCTCCGATCTTATTCCATGCAGCAATCTTCGTGAATTCAGGCTCCGAGCTTCAAAACCCATGACGGGGCTGGAATATACTTCATCTTCGGCCCTTCCGCACAATTCCCTTCATCCCACGAGGGAGCCCGAATGTACTTCACCGTCAATCCTTCCCACAATTCCCTTCAGCTCCATCACCTATCGTTTGGGGGTAGCAGCTCCACGGCAATCTCAATGATCGGTGCAGCGCTGCGTCCCGATGGAAGACCTGTGTTCAACTTGGCCATCCTCCCTTCCGTCACCCTCCTGCTTAATACTTTCGACGATTTTGAGGCATCGCGAAAGCTCTTCCAACACTGCTCGCAGCTTTCCAAGGTCGATATTTCTCGTAAGTCAGGTCGGTTTTTTAAGGTATCGATTCTCACAAGTTATATTCTGGCCAGTGAGTTTCCCTCCGCTTAGTTGGACGGGTATCGCCAAGATGTTAAAGCCTTCCATCGAAACGTTGACCCATCTGCATTTAAAAACTGGTACACAAGACGAAACTGGCACTAACGACCCATTAGGAGGACTTGTTGCTGAACTGGAGGAGATGCGCCATCAAAACGTTGTCGAGAAAGTGACCATCAATGTCTCCGTTTTGTCATGTTATCAGTGTAGCCACGGAGATGATTGGGGTTTGCTCGACGTAGTGATGACACAGTCGGGATGGCCGAAGTTGGAGAGAGTTTCGCTGAACATTTTCCTTTGGCTATGCTATCGCGAGCACGACCTCTCAGCGACGTTGGAAAGCTTGCCGCAAACGCAGTTTCCTAGATTGTCGTCAAGTAGGTCGGTTGTATTTAAATTTGCGGTTATTGACAGAACGTACGGGTAGTAGGTTCCTCGTACCACTTACATACGTGAATCAGAACATTCGTTGGTCAATCCAAACTTGAACTCTATCACGATCAATTACCGAGCTTCGATCATCTACATGAGCCTCGTAAGTATGTTCATGGGGACATATTCTATGGCTTAGGCGATGTTCCCAGCAAGTTCCCAGCTCAAGCTTCGCAAACACCGCGATGGGCTTTTTCGTGGATTCCACATTCAGTTTTCCTGAGGACAATACTTTCCACTTGCAGCTTTCCCGTGAAGATATCTCGTAGAGGGGAAAGGATCATCTGTGTCCATGAGGAGAACTTCATCGTACTTATGACGAGTAATCTAATCTAATCAGAATCGGGCTTCATCATTTCCAAAATCATTTCGACCATCACATTTGTTCACCACTTACTTACTTAGTACCCATCGTCCATTTCCATCATCCATCGATATCCACATGGACTATAAGGGCACTGACCTAACAATCAGTGGGCTGTTGTCTGCTCTTCATTCAAAGGCCATCGATCTCTCCGAGAGGGAAGGACGTTTAGAGCAGTACGTGGTACTCCAGAAGCGGCGCAATTTCGTTCTGAATGTCCCCAAATCCGATTATGCAGATTTGAGGTCTGTATTAATCCCAGGTGTACCTCACCATGTAATATATTAAATAATGCACCCCAGATCCAACAGTACATCGACAAAATAGACGACATATCACGATCATTCAAGAGATCGTTCAACAGAGCCGCAGCTATAAATCGACTTCCCGTCGAGTTGTTGACTCGGATCTTCGAGGCGATTCAGGTTCACAGATCTTCAAAGTTTCCCCTCCCATTCGCAAAAAAGGCCCAACACACCTTCTGCGATGCGGAGGTCGCGAATTCTTGGGTACCCCTTACTACGCATGTTTGCAACTCCTGGAGAGAAATCGCAATATCTACCCCATATCTTTGGAACTACATATATCTCCACGTTAAACAAAAAAGGCGAAATTCTGGTTGGAGTTATTACCCACCGCCTTCAATCCTCCTAGGGTCCCGTTCCGTGCCGCTCCATGTCGCAGTACATGTCAACGCCCACGTTGGGGGTATCTCCGTGGAAACAGAGCTCTCTGATGCCCTACGAACCATTCCTGACCGGGCAGAAACTTTGCAGATTCATTGGGAAGGCAGGTTGGATGCAGGAATGCAGAATCTGTTGCGACACCCATTTCCACACTTAACCTCCCTTACATTGATGTTGAATGTAGGTGGCTTGGATCGTTTAATGCAAGTGGCCATTCCGATTCCGGAGACGATCTTTGGAGGCGAGTTACTCCAATTGCGACGCTTGTCTTTGTGGTTCTACACTTCGTGGTCCTTCCATAAATTCCCGAACCTCACCCATGTCTCCCTTCGCAACCAATATGTTAGACCATCTATCAACGACTTTTTGGACCTTCTCGAGGCTACTCCTTCCTTGGAATCCCTTTTATTATGCTCAGCGGGGCCAAAGATCGCCCAAGGGACCGTCCTGCCGCAGAGGACTATTTTCCTTCCATCCCTTCGCTTCGCACAATTTACGTCAAATATACAAGACGAACGCTATATGGTCAGGATCCTGGAATGCCTCAAAATCCGACACTTGACGCGATGTTCTGTTCGATATACTTCAGAAATTGGATTTGCGAACAATATACCTCCCATTTCACCACACATTGTCGACAGAATCTTTTCGCATATCAACCCGGAGGGAATAATGGAGTTGAAGGTGTATCAGTTTGAGGGATATGCTTACAGCTTGGAGATCGGTGTATCGAGGATCTCCATGCAAACCATGCCTAAGAACTTGGTGTCTATCCCCGCACCCAGTTGTAGGAACATCGAACACCTTCACCTGCTATCTGACTCTGCGATCCCAAGAGTCGATTGGGAAGGCTTTCCAAACCTTCTGTCGATCATCTGCCACGATTCGCTAAATGGAGTCGACGCACTTGTGAAGTCCCTCTCCCCGTCGAGCGAAAATGGATCCCCCTGTCCTTTACTCGAGATGATCTACCTTCGTGCGGGAGAAGAGCTACCCAATCCCAATGACCTGGATACCAGTGAGGATACAGAATTTATACGAGACATGTTAAGCCGTTTCCCGGAAAGTCCGGGCGTTCATAGGGGTACGGGTAACAGCTACGAGGTTGCGCTCGAACTGCACCCAGCATTTCCTGAATGGATGGAGGTTCCCAAGTTTCCCAAGGAGCTTCGCGTAAATTTCCCTTATATTTCCGATGACGAATGAAACGAGTATACGAGTAGCCTTCCTTTGACGCTTCGAGTAATCCATGTACTGTTCCCGGCCTCTGGAAGTTGCAAATTTCGGATTGGACGAATTTAGCGCCCATATTCTGCACCTCTTCGTGAAGATACGCGCCGTTGCCGGCTCTGAGAAATGCTACTGCGCTAATCCAACATTACCAAATCTCGCACAGCATAGATTTGTCAGTTTGGTGCAATTGTCCAGCTTTGAGTCCGAAGAATGAAGATTGGTGGAAAAGAACTTCAGCGACGGTGCGAGTGAGTTGGATAATTGGAACTGGGAGACGGTATCATATCAAAGTTGGGGGCTTTAGCAGTACCTATTTTTTTATCTTTATCACAGCCACCAGCTGCAGCCGCGAGTGGAGTACCACCATTGTACACGTTCACTGGCCTTTTCTTGGCGCCCCGATGCCTTATCGCGCGGATCCAGTTGCAGGAATATCAAACACCTTCACTTGGTATCGAAGGTTGCGATTCCTGTCATCGATTGGGAATTTTCCCGAACCTTTCGTCGATAACGTGCTATTATTCCCTGTATGGAAGGAATCAACGCTTTCGTGGTCCCCCTCGCTCAGCAGAATGACGATCACAATGAATGTCCCTGTCCTTTCCTCGAAACCATCTGTCTTCGTGTGGGGAAACAGCTTCCTGATCCTATGCAATTGAAAGAAGCTTTGGATGTGGAATTCGTACAAGGAACGTTGGGTCGTTTCCCGGAACGCACGGTTGTCAATGGGAATGGGGGTAACAGCTACCAGCTTGTGCTCGAAATCGGTTCATCCAATCTCGGGAGAGCTTAAGGCCGTGTTATGCTATGAAGAAGGGCAGGGGATATCAATGACGATCAAGTACATGGAGTCTGAACATCGGTATGTACGTAGGTTTAGAAGGCACAACAGAAAGGAAAAATATTGGGGTGGAAGAAACTCAAAGACACCAGACAATACAATACGTGTCAGAGGAAGAACTATCTCCCTCATCGAATTCATAATCCAAGTTCGTTTTGGTGATGACCCTTTCGCCGCTCGCGACCCAAGTTAGCGCTTAGCAGCCACCTCCTCGTCAGCCACATCATCCTCGCCACCCTCGACTTTGAGATCCGCGACCGTAGCCGCAGCCTCAGCTGCAACCTTTGCCTTATACTTCTTTTCGTCAATGCCTCGCTCGACTTTATACACCACAGGGTTAAACGCGGCAAACGTCAAGCCCTTTCTCTTCCTAATACGCGATTCCCATCCATCCGGGATACGTTCCTCGACGAGTATGGACTCGATGTCGTCTACGCGTCCGCCGAATATGGTGAGGAAACCCGAGGCGCTGTGGTCATAAAGGTTAGAATTGTGGATGAATACGCGAGAAGAGATCATGAAGAAACGTACTTGGAGCTCCCGACGAGTTTGTGTGCCAGTTTGAGGGAGAAATCGGGATTAGTAGCACGAGCTTCGACGCGTCGCTTGGCCGAATATTCAGAGATATCCTTGGGCGTGAGTAGGGCGTTACCGTCTTCATCCTTGCCCGAAGCCGATGCGAGAAGCTCTTTGATGAACGGAACGTGAGGTTTCGCTTGGGATGCAACGATCCCAGTATCTTCCCCTAAAAAAATCAATCAAACGGTTGACTCGACACGTGAGGGACCCATTAAAAACCAGTACGTACGAGTGAGGGACGCATCGTGCTCAATCCCGTTATGAAGATCAATTTCCGCCAAGTCGAACGTATCCTTTGAGAAACTTTTCTTCAGCATGTGGGCGGCCAAATTAGGGACAAAAAAGGTGAAGCTAGGTGCAAAATTGTAAGTCGCATTGAGTTTATGTGGCATCTCGCTAAATTTGATGTTTTTGCCATCGCGTGAGATGATACCTTCCCCAAAAAAATAAGAATTTTGAATACGTTGAGCAGAGATCTGAACGACAAGATCTGACCGTGGTTAGCCATAGCGTTTAGCGCAGGACAACAACATCGACTATCGCCCTCCTTCGGCGCGATGTATTCAGGCCAATTCCCTCCCGCGCCTGGCTCGCCCTCTGGGGTGACATGCCCCACCTTCCGTTTCGGCGTAACGACGTTGACGATCTCTAATCCAAAGTCCCAAGTGAATACGGCGACATTTTGGATGGCCCTTAGGACGGGAGTGACGAGAAACATGACACTTGAGATGTGGGAGTGAAACAGAGTGGGGAGTGAAAACGGGTCGTTATCGGTGCGTGTTTTTATACATAACTCGGTCAAAAGCTGCCAGTAGAGAAAGGGAAGCGAATTATATGTTCGGTTCCTCCACGATTGAATGGGCTCAAACGAGATTCCAAGCAGCCTGCCAAGATCACATGGAAATAGGTATACACGCGGCCGACCCTGGGACGTCAACGTGTAATGCGAGAGGCACCTAGGATAATAAGCGTCAGGGATCTGGTGAAAGAATATTGTAGATTGCATAGAGCGAGGGAAAAACATACCTAGTCCCACGCCGCAAACACATATTTAGACGACTTTTATTCTCTATCATGTGGTCCGCCACGCAGGAGAATAAACACTGACTTTTTTAAAAAAAATTATACCTGGGTGGACGAATAGGCCGATAGACATAGAGCACAGGTACTTGAGGACAAAAAAACTCCTGAAATATTCCGCACGAGGAAGCGGGAGAAAAGGGGGAGGGAGTTTTGGTCGACCTCTAATAATCGCACCGGGCAAAAGGGGGGAATTTTCAAAGCTCCTTTGTGTCGGAGTGCGGTCTGGTTTTTGAAGAAGGTTACTTCAGATCAAGAAATGGGGAGAGGGAATGCGTGGGTCCCGTGGATATAGGCTGGGGACTCATTTCTTCGCGCTTTCTTCGACTGGCTAGCCTGGCGGATCTACCACTGCGGATAGTGGCGCGCGATGCTAAACGAGGCCAGGATATCGATGTTGGCTGGTTCACGAAAGAGAACTATGCAAGGGGTTCGTTGAGACGACAAGAGTTCAACGTTCAACCTTTGCCATTCGGCGTTCGACGGTCGTCGGAGGAGGGTACGCGATGGAGGAGCGTAAGATAGCCAGCAAGCCGTGTTGCATATCTGAGGGAACTGCTGGAGTTCTTTGAGTTCTAGTAGAACATTCCTTTCATAAAAAACTCACTGTGGGAAGGATTGGGGGTCGCATTGACTACTTTGCGGTCAAAACGCATTTTAGGTAGTCAATGTGACGCCGTTATTCTGACTACCTCCACGCGCGGTCAGAAAAACCATCGACAAGACAGTCACGTTGCCAACTAGGATAGAAATGGGATTTCTCGACCCTCAGGCTATCCCAGACCTTCGTAAGCGTATTTATATGTCGCCCAAATGCCCCCTGAAGGACTCATATCAATGTATCTCGGAAACAATGACTTGCTTGCTTTAAATTTTCCCTCCCTGAGTCGAAATCAGAGAAAAAAATCAATTTTTCATTAATAGATCCAGCGCAAATCTGCCGTCGAGTATGATTTGAATAGTTAAAATGTACGTGGTCAGCCTCAAAAAACAATGGAGCGAATCTCTCAAATTTGACCTATGCGCACATATGTTTCCTCCCCCTCGCACATGTCAGAGAAATCTCCACATGTCCATCCAATGAACTATGTTACATCTAAATTTTAAGGGAAGGAAGGGAGAAAACCTAGATTATAATCTCCAACACGA
The DNA here is from genome assembly GCA_000827355.1 of Hebeloma cylindrosporum. Classification (NCBI taxonomy): domain Eukaryota; kingdom Fungi; phylum Basidiomycota; class Agaricomycetes; order Agaricales; family Hymenogastraceae; genus Hebeloma; species Hebeloma cylindrosporum. The sequence goes on along the minus strand of KN831814.1, from coordinate 102,414 downwards.
ACTGAAGAATTTGATGAAGAATTGGCTCGACTCTATCCTTGTCCATTCTCCTGAACATGATCATCAGATAAATTCATGTCTCCTTACTTAAATACCCACTCAAACCTTCTTAAGTACTAAATATTCGCCTATACTCAAGTACTAAGTAAGACTGAGAAAAAACCGAATGATACTGACCAGAATTTGAGCCATTTATCCTCTATTCTCTCCTCCTCCCCTCCTCCTGTCATAAATCTGGAAAAACTTCGATTTTTCATTTTGTAAGCAGTTAAAGCCTCTATTTCTGTTGTAGTTCATTAGTATCTATCTCTATCTGCTTGATTCCAAGAGTATCAGAGGTTTGGTGAGCAACTGACTTACCTTGTTTTCCACCTTGGCACCACACTCACTGACTTGAGAAAAATGAGATTTTCTGCACAAATAATAGGAACAATAGTTGTATGGGCAATGAGTGTGCTCATAATGTGCATAGGCATATTTTTGCAATTTTTTGAGAATTTTTGGGCCGAGGGGGAACACCCTACGCGTGGAGGAAGGCCTGAGCGAGCGTGACCCACAAGCGCGGACTTAGATCAAAAACTCAGTTCCAACTTCCATTTATGGAAGTACGCGCCTATATGATAAGGTCACCCCCCCAGTTTACAAAGCGTCTTATGGCATAGTGGCTATTGCGTATTAGATATATCTCTTCTGCAAGCACGCGTTGGTTCGAACCGGAAGGGATCCGTTTCATTTTTAATATGACTGCCCTCAGAAGTAGTCAGTATAACCGTGGAAATGACGCCTTTTCCGGTCAATGCAACTACTTGGAGGTAGTTAAGTGAACCGCACTGAGGTAGTTACACAGTCAACGGTTTACACGGAAATTTCCCGTAGGCAGCGGCGCAGGTCACCTGAGGGCTGGCCTAAAGGTTGCTGACAGTTTCAACTGTGGGCAACTCACGTATTTAAACCTAGGGCAGCTGATGGTCAGTGACTGTAGGCTGCTTGTAGTCTCGGCAAATTGTCTATGGGTTACTTGTAGGTCGCGAAAGACGCACTATACCGCATTTAGAAACTCTCCGAGACAGCTTTCATTCACGAAAATATTGGGAATGAGCATAAAAATAGTATTCATAAAGAGGACTACGCTACGAGAACAGAAGAGAAAAAGCAACAAGGACATAATGAAATATATAATATATGACCAACCTCCACTTGGAACCCGAAAGGCAGTGACGTGGCGCTCTTCAACGACGATGGCATACGTGCTGGAATGAGTGTCTGTGATGCAGAGTGAGACCTCTAATCAACGACAGGAAGAAAGAAAAACATACTTGGCTCGAGTCCCGTCATAACCGTGGCTTGGGGCTCCGCTAAAGTTGACTCCTAGGAGACGCCGAGACGGAAGGGGGGTCAGAGCAGTGGACTGAAGGCCACAATAAGCGTAGAGGGAGAGGGAGAGAGGCAAGACTGGTGGTAGAAAGGGAAGGGAGGAGGGACTTCGACTCGTGTGTGTTGCAGTTGAACAAGGTGGGAGAGGACAAGTTTGCTGGCAAGTGCAAAAAAAATCTCCAAGTCCACAAGCGACGCGCTGGCCGGAGCGGGCCGTGGGTGCTTCCAAGCAGAGTACAAAATAATATAGAGGAGGCGGTTAGGCACAGTTTGTGGGTAGACTGCAGGCGGGATCCACTAGCGACTGATGATTTAAATACGTGATCGGCCTTTAGGTGAATTTGCAGTCCGCTTGTGGGCCAGCTTACGGGTTGCCTGCAAGTCGCGCCACCTACGGGTGGCTTCCGGGAGAACCATTGGCTGTGTAGGTAGACCGCGCTGAGGCAGTTAGGTAGACCGCGCTGAGGCAGTTAGGTAAACTGCGCTGAGGTAGTTAGGTAAGCTGCTAAGGAGTCGGTCACCTTGACCCCGTTTCCTTCCCACAGTGAACTGACCTTCGCATTCACCCATAGACAGCATACTGAACTTAGGCCCAAAGGATTCTGCCCTGCGCTCCCGCCGCTGGACCCACGCGGGGTGTCGGCTGTCCATTTCTGACTCTTTGTATAGATAACAGGAATTTCCGATTTAGATACCGCTCGTTCCGCACAAATTTAAGGTGCCCAGGATTCAGGATAGACGGGGTATATGGGCTACTGAGTGCAATCGAGAGCCTGCGTACAAAGCGATCGCGGTCAGAGGGAAACGTTACACGTGTGTACTCCAAGACGTATGGCGGAAGGATTCAGGTTGGTCGCAAGATCAGTTGAGTCCAACATCATGGATCCGTGCTTATTGAAGACATTGAGCGTTGAGGCGGCTTTGAGAGCAAGGTTGAAAATGGTGCACAGCCACGCTCTCACGCCTGGCGTCCTTCCCATTACGGCGTGAATATGGCGTCACCGCCGCCTTTCGTCAAGGCTATAATGATAATCTTTATCGACCCCAGGTATCTTAAGATGGGATGGGTGGTATAGGCCCTAAGGTGTATCAGGCTTTATTTCTTTCCCTTCCGATTATGCTCATCGGGCCATTCGGCCTATGTCAAGCGACGCCTAGCATGCGCAAGTGTAGGAAGTGTCGTATTCATAGTAAAAGGGTACGTGCGCGACAGTCAGGTACAGCCATCGGATGTCATTAATGCGAACAAATTCGAGAAGCTGGCACTCTTTTTGAGTTTCGTTCTAGAAATGAGGAAAGCTCGCACCCCATCAATTTCTTCTTTCTCGCGTACGGCCTAAAGATACCGGCAATTTTTTCAGGCTGTCTCTAAGCGCATGGGCCTATGCTGCGCAATGCTTCACCTTCAACACACCCGACCCACGCATGGTACTGCGCTTTTAATTATCATTTACTTCTTCCCCTCGCCGCTCTCCAAACAACCCAGCTGCGGATTTTCTTGCTGTGAAATTCTTGCGGAAAAAGGTTGGGTATGGCCGGATTCTTCAAATTGTCGAGTTTTGTTTCTACACAATCCCAGTAGAGAAATATTTCAACTTTTTATGAAGAATGGGAAAGGGTTGATGTTGAAGGAAGACACAAATGAGCGAAGATAATACGTATACAACGGATGAAGCGAGGAATAACATCAAAGATCATTTGGACTACTTACCAGTTATTTTGGGACTGTGGACACCAAAGCGTATTTGATCCGTACAACATGTAATCACGGACACCCACGATTGCGATGCCCAGATCCAATGCTTGATGCCACTCTCTAGCTTCAACCCGACGTGAGTAGTGCATGTTTCGTGTCCGGATGAATGCAAGACGTAAGAAACTTCAGCGTTGGGGAAAGTCAGCAACAACGAACACGTTGTTGGAGGGTTACTATTAACAATGAAGGTAAGAATGGCCACCCTTTATGCTCGCAGAATCCTCTGGCACAAAGTTCAGCGGTGAATATTCCTAGAGACAATGCAACAACTGCGGAGGATACAGAATTTATACGAGACATGTTAAGCCATTTCCCGGAAGGTGCGGGTGTCCATAGGGGTACGGGTAACAGCTACGAGGTTGCACTCGAACTGCACCCAGCATGGCCTGAATGGATGGAGGTTCCCAAGTTTCCCAAGGAGCTTCGCGTAAATTTCCCTTATATTTCCGATGATGAATGAAACGAGTATCCGTGTAGCCTTCTTTGACGCTTCAAGTAATCCAGGTACTGTTCCCGGCCTCTGGGAGTTGCAAATTTCGGATTGCGCGAATTTTAGCGTCCACATTCTGCACCTCTTTGTGAAGATACGCGCCGTTGCCGGCTCTGAGAAATGCTACTGCGTTAATCCAACATTACCAAATCCCGCACATCAGAGATTTGTCAGTTTGGGGCAATTGTCCAGCTTTGAGTCCGAGCAATGAAGATTGGTGGAAAAGAAATTCAGCGACGATGCGAGTGAGTGGGATAAATGGAACTGGGAGACGGTATCATATCAAAGTGGGGGAGACTTCTTTAACAGTACTTAAGGCTTGGTAACTAAATCATGCATGACAGTAAAGACGATGAATGTGGCGGACACAGCCCAATGATCGATGACACACTGTGTGGGCGATGATAATCATCCACAACATCGCCTCATGGTTTATTATATCAACTCATGATGAGGTTTATGCATCGACTACAACAACAACATGACCTATCACCCCACCCTTCCGTTCGAAATCATAGAAATGATTATCGATGCCGTTGCTCAACACGATCCAACTTTTTCCTCCCTCAAAACTTGCTCTCTTGCTTGCCAAATCTTCCTTGAGCTTTGCCGAAAGCACATATTTGCTTCCATTACTATCCATGACCGAAACCGCGGCCCAAATCCGACTAGTGCTGCCCTCGTTCGCCTTCTTTCCACCACACCAGGAATCGCAGACCATATTCGGAAATTAAGATGGTTGGTCGAACTAGAACAGTTACCGCACAATGCACCACTTCCGGGAATCCTCGAGAAGATCATGAAATTGGAATCACTTACCATTAACTGGGCCCTGCCACTGGATATTCAGTGGAGCGACAACCGTCTTCGCTCGGCTATTCTCCATCTCTTGCACCTTCCGACACTCATTCGATTAGAGATGCACGACGTCCAAGATTTTGCTTTCGCTGATCTTATACCATGCACCAACCTTCATGAATTAAGACTCCATGCTATGAAATCCGTGGAGACCGAATCTACTTCAGTTTCAATCCTTCCGCCAAAACCGGTCCAAGTCGATACCTTATTTTTTGGGGTTAGATGTTCCACAGCGATATCAATGATGGGTGCCTCACTGCGTCCCGATGGAAGGCCTGTATTCAACTTGGCCGTCCTCGCTTCCATCCAACTCCAGCTTGATACTTTCGAGGATTTTGAAGCCTCGCGCAAGCTCTTCCAACACTGCTCGCGGCTTTCCAAAGTCGCTATTCTTCGTCAGTCGCGTCGCTTTCAAGTTCTCGATTAATTCTTTCTCACAAGTTGTATTCTGCCCAGTGGATTCCCCCCCACTTACTTGGACAGGTATCGCCAAGATGTTGAAGCCTTCCATCGGAACGTTGACCCATTTGCATTTAAAAACTGCTACAGAAGACGAAACTGGCGCTAACGACCCGTTAGGAGGACTCGTTCCGGAACTTGAGGAGATGCGCCATCAAAATGTTGTCGAGAAAGTGACCATCGATGTCTTCGTTTCGTCGTATTATGAGTGCAGCCACGGAGATGATTGGGGTTTGCTCGACATAGTGATGACACAGTCTGGATGGCCGAAGTTGAAGTGCGTTTCACTGAACATTTTCCTTTGGCTTTGCTATCGGGAAGACGACCTCGCAGTGACGTTGGAAAGCTTGCCTCAGACGCAATTTCCTAGATTGTCGTCAAGTAGGTCGGTTGTATTTAAATTTGCGGTTATTGATAAATCGTATGGCTGAGTGGTAGTTTCTTATAGTACTTAGCCTCTCATATGAATACAGCGTATGTTCTGAGCTTGGTATGTTTTATTCTTCTCGAGATTGAATGTGACATTTGTGGTGGGGCTTTTCATCGATGAACTTGGGGGTCCAAAATTAACTGTCGGTTATTAAGGTCCACTCTGTCTATCTGCACGACCTCCCCGCTGGTACTTCCCATATCCTTAAATAATCCCCGTGAGACGGGAGTCCATGTCGGGTCTGCCGATGAATAGCTCTTTATGACCTTCGGGAGGCGTTTGACGAATTTGTTGCGCAGGTTGTTCGTCACAAAAGTGTCGAGAGTGCCATGGCGGGATTAACGGTGGAAATGGGACTCCTAGCGTACATAGATACTATAAAATCGATACACGAAGCTAACCTAGATCCATTTTGGAACCAACGTTGGAATAATAATTCGATATACTTACCAGCATGACACCAGTGGATTCGCACCATGGCATAATAACTGAAGTCACCCTAATTGAAGGACATTTAATTTGGACATAGGCTCTAATGCTCGGCTATGAGGAGGAAGAAAACAACGTAATATGAGCAAGCATTAGATAAGATACCCTCGTAATTTTCGAAAAGTCGACATTAGAATAATCATAACAAAATCCAAACAAAATCATAAAGAAGGTCACGAAAATCTCTTGAAAATCTGTGAATACATAGCGAAGCACGATAATTTGTCTCAAGATGAAAGACATTGAAATCAACCTCCTCGAGGCGGCAATGGCAACCCTGGTGCAGAATTGGGCGGTCGCGGACCGGGACATACTAGCCCGCCGTCTGGTCATGTGATCCAAATTGCTATTCAGGAATCAATTCCTCTTTTTTCATTTTTCACAACCGTTCCCACTTATGCGGACGTCAGTGCCAGCTGCGAAGGCGACTGGGTTGAACCCTTCGGATACTCTGTGCGATGCCAAATATATGCTAGTTCTAACGTACCTATCGAAGCATCGACAACGCAATCCCGACGATCTCGACATTCATCGACGCGTTGTTTAGCTGCCGCCGTCCGCCCAGCTCCAGTGGAATCACCCTCATTTTGAGCCATGCTACGAATAACGACCTTTTGAGCCTGCTCTCTACCACAAACTCGACAAAGGCTGGCCGCTGACGCGTTCAGCCCTCGAACTAGTCATGATCGTGCGGTACGTCTGTGTTCTTGCCAAAGGTCTTACTGATTCTAACAGATACACAATTTCCATTTTCTAGTGTTTGACTCAATTTATATTCCCTTTACACGAAACATCGCGTCCCATCGGCAAAACTATCGCCACCGATAGCTGTACTAGCAGCTGGAACTGTCGTTCGTCTGAAGCCGAAGGGGATGTACGCCGTGGGTGTTAATGGACGGGAGACGTCGTCTCCGTCTTTCTGAGTATTTTATTCTCGGGGTCCCCTGCGCTCACGAGCCCGAATATCAAGAGGAAGAGGAACAGAAAGGAACGGAGCGCGTTAGTGATCGGGTTTTGGACGTGAATATGTCGGGTGGGGAGCATAAAGGTTTTCATTTCTTACGTTTCTGTCAGACATCAAGCTGACCGCCTTCGCTTATTCTCCAGTGCACCATGTACGATCATCACCCTCGATACCTTCCTCAATGCCCAACCATCATAAGTATCCAGTAACAAAACAACGTTCCCAATAGACCGACCTCCGAACCCTCCTTTCTGTCGTGGTATCACGGCTGTGAATGAGGTGTTTGACGACGCAGCATAGGTCTGGGAGAGGCTAGAATGCCGCCACAGATCTGCGATGGGTGACTTTGTTGGTCACGATGCTGGGTATTCGGGTTGATGATGAGTGGCTTCCCCCCGTCCGTCCTGTTGTTCGTCTTTCTTTTTCTTTGTTCGCGGTAGAATTCTTCAGCCGATGACTTTAAATTACAGATGTTCAGAACCACCCCCGCGAGCTCGAACGTAAATGTAAGCGTGAACGGTAACTGGACTTCGTTAGAGCATCGACGACGTCGATTTCACACTTACCGTTGTGCCCGGCAACCAAAACCCCCACTATCTCCGTAGCCTCTCACACCGGCATCATCATCATTCCCTTCTTGCTTTTCTTTATCACAGTCACCCTCCAGCTACACCCGCGAGTGGAATACCACCATTAAAGCACTCTGTTCCCGTTTCGCACCCGCCCGGCGCAAGGCCTGTCTCTAGTCAGGTAGTTTTTACGTTTCTGCTCCCTCAATTAGGGGCTTTACCGCGTTATTAACAACAACAGCCGCAATCGCAGTTGGATGCGCCAGCAGTGACGTGAACGCCCATTCGACCCTCCGATCTCTTATCGCGACGATCAACACACCCTCCAACCTCCGAGGTAGCCTCACCCTCATCCTCGGCGTCGGTATCTCAGCGCAACGCTGCTGGAATTTCCTTCACAGTTACCACGACCCGGCGTCCGAGCATCCGATTCGGCAAGGAGGGTCGTGGTCGACGTTTATCGCATCCTCTGCGCCTGTACAGGACCGGGAGCGTCTCGTCGCCGTCGCCAACGCCGTCGGGCATCATTGTCAGTGATGAATCCTACTCGGGGTTGCCTCCCCGGCATTTTTTCATTCCGACCTGAACCTGCCACTGCTGCTGGGTCGAGTGGCGGGTGGCGGTTGTGCTTCAGGTGGTTCTGCTGGTTGGGATGAATTTGAGGGGGGTTCTGGGAGGTTCTACGTCTGAGAGAGTGGCTCGAGGGCGATCGGCGCTATCGACGTATGTGACTTTTTTGTTTCTTATTTTCGGAAGGATTGAAGAGGGAGGCATTACAGTGATAGCGCGGCATACTTAAAGAGAGAGGAGGAGAGATCGAAAGATAACTTTGAAGTGTGGTTTTGCCTTTACGCGTTATTTTTGACAGCGGTGCAGTCTTGGGTCTGATCCAGAACCGCCATCGACATGGAGCCTGGTACTATTTCCCCGACAGTAACTTCCTGGCTCCATCAAACTCTGTGTATAACGTTTCGCAACGACCTACGGCTTTCTCTTTGAACGCGGCGTCCGTGGGGCAGTACATCGATCGAGGTACCCTTTCCGGATTGAGGGCTTTTGTTACGAGTTTGAACCGCGCCTCGAAGATCGAACAATGGTCCCCCAAAGAACCCCGGTATCAAAGTGCGTAAATTTATCAATGAATTCGTCAATTTGGCCCCTCGCATCCGGTTTCCCTTCCCAAATAATTAGCCGGAGTGCCGCCGAAATGGCCCTTTTTAAAAAAAACTCGACACCTTGGTTTTCGAGCTGTTTTCATATTTTTTTATGGATTGAATCGCTGGCGGATGTGCTAACGCAGAGTTTGCCCTTTCCGTTCTCGGACTGAAATTTCTCATGGATATAGCAACGTCTCTGCATTTGTTGAAAGCCGTTGTCTACGTGGAATCTTGGACGTACCCTAGATCTAATCTAATCAGAAAGCATCCAATTAGGTATTTGATCATCATTGCGGCCGTCACATTTGTTCAACCCATCCAACTGACATCCACATGGAATATAAGCGCACGGACTTAACAATCAAAGAGCTGTTGTCTGCGCTTCATTCAAAGGCCATCGATCTCTCCAAGAAGGAAGAATGTCTACAGCAGTACGTCGTACTCTAGGTCTAATGCAATTTTTTCGCCTGATTATCCTCGAAATCCGATTGTATAGATCTGAGGTTTGGATTAATTTCACCCCGTACCCACACCGTGCACTATATTGATACATCATGATCCCACTGGCAGATCGCACAGTACATCGACAAAATAGACGACATATCACGATCATTCAAGAGATCGTTCAACAGAGCTGCAGCCATCAATCGACTTCCCGTCGAGTTGTTGACGCGGATCTTCGAGGCGATTCAGGTTCACAGATCGTCAAGGTTTCCTCACCCGTTCGCAAAAACCCGCCACAAGTTCAGCGAGGTGGAGGACGCCAACTCTTGGATGCCCCTTACGACGCATATCTGCAGCTCCTGGAGAGCAATCGCACTATCGACCCCGTCTCTTTGGGACGACATCTATCTCCATGTTAGACAGGGAGGGAAGTCGTCTCGTTGGAGGTATTACCCATCGCCTTCAATCCTCCTACGTTCCCATCCCGTTCCGCTCCATGTCGCAGTTTACGTTGGCGCCTATCGTGGGCCGATCCCCGAGACAACAGAGCTCTCTGATGCCCTCCGCTCCATTCCTGGCCGGGCAGAATCTTTGCAGATTTGTTGCGAAGGTAAATTGGATGCGGGAATGCTGGATGTGCTGCGACACCCGTTTCCACAACTAACCTCCCTTACGTTGTGTTTGGATATCGGAGGTTTGAATCATTTTATCAAATTTTCCGTTCCGGAGACGCTTTTTGGGGGCGGGCTGCCCCAATTGCGACGCCTCTCTTTGTGGTTCTACACTTCGTGGTCCCATCACAAATTCCCAAACCTTACCCATGTCTCCCTTCACGACCAATATGGTAGACCATCTATCAATGAATTTTTGGACCTTCTCGAGGCTACACCTTTCTTGGAATCCCTTTTATTATGCACAGCAGGGCCGACAATCACGCAAGCAACCGTTCTCCCGCAGAGAATAGTTTCACTTCCATCCTTTCGCTCGGCACAGTTTACGTCAAGTTTACCAGACGAGCGCTATATTGTCCGGATCCTTGAATGCTTCACAATCCCACATTTGACGGAATGTTCAGTTCGATGTACCCCAGGACTTGGATTTGCGAACACGATAGCTCCGATTTCACCCCGCGCCGTCGACGGCATCTTTTCCCATATCGACCCGGACGGAATAATGGAGTTGCACGTATATCAATATGAAGCGCATGCTTATAATTTGGAAATAGGTTTGTCGAGGATCTCCATGCAAACCAGGTATAACACCTTGGTGGCCGTTCCCGCACCCATTTGTAGGAACATCGAGCACCTTCACCTGGTATCTCCCGTCGCGATCCCCAAAGTCCATTGGGGTGGGTTTCCGCACCTTCTGTCAATAACGTGCTACGATTCCATGAATGGGATTAATACCCTTGTGGAATCCCTCTCCCGATCGACCGAAAATGGATCGCCGTGTCCTTTACTCGAAACGATCTACCTTCGTCCTGGAGAACGGTTACCCGATCCTACCGACCTGGAAACCCGTCAGGATACAGAGTTTGTACGAGGCGTGTTGAGTCGTTTCCCGGAACCTATGGTTGTTCATAGGGATCTGGGTAACAGCTACCAGGTTGTGCTCCAATTGGGGCCAGCATTACCTGATTAATGTCGGTTGGAGGAGTTCAAATGGCTTCGCTCGCTTATACTCCCCTTATATTTACGTTCAATAATAAACCACGTATACGAGTAAATACACCTGTACGATCGCGCAATTGTTTCAGGACAAGAAGCATCGAAAGAGAATTGCAGAACTGAGTTAGCATACCAGTGGATCAGGAATCTCTCGTTTCACAGGGACATTTCCGACAGGCGCATCCACTTGTCCGCCGTTGTCCGGTTAAGAAACTGCAGTTCGCAAGTTGGGTGCTTCTGTGTACATAACAATGGTTGGTATTAATTATAAAAATCGTGCAACAGATTGGAGATCCTGACGAGGTTCATGGAAGGGAGATCTAAAATAGTAATCTAATCTAATCTAATCTGCAGACGATGATAAGGAACTCATAGTGATCCCTTCTTCCAACCCTCTACCTTCGTATGGGCGAACAGCCCGACCTCACGCACATGGTGGACGATATAGACAGAAAAATTGTACAAGGGATGTTGAGTCGTTTCCTGAAATACGCAGATGTCTATAGGAATCCAGCCAGCAGCCATAAGCTTGTCGTCGAATTACGACCACCACTGCCTGATCAGTTTCAGACAGAGGCTTCCGTTACCTTTCCCTTGAAATAGATCTGATAGTGACAATTGAATAAGATTCTGGCGACCAATTATGAGAGAAATTGGTAATTCGCAGAACGGATATCATCCTTCGGCGAAGCAAGTACTAAAGCTCACGTAACGACATTGACGGAAGAATATGTGACGACGAAGTGGAAGTTGCAACATCGTTGGTCACATATATTGTCCAGCACTGTTTAGAATTTTGATAAAGCTATCAGGTTGTAATATTTCACTCCAATGTCATGTCGGACGATATGCAGTTGGGGCGGCGCATGGGACACCGCCTCAGGCCTCAGGCCTCAATGATTGGACATCAAACAATGATGCCTTATCTATAACAAGGCAGTACGCCAATGATCCATAGACAACATGAGCATGTCTTCCCAGCCAATTCTTCCTTTTGAAACCATAGAAACTATTATCGATACCCTTGCTCAAGATGACCCAGGTGCTTTATCCCTCAAAGCGTGCTCCCTTGTGTGCCAAGGTTTCCTTGAGCTTTGCCGAAAACACATCTTTGCTTCGATCACCATCGATGGCCTAGCAGTTGCCGTTCCAACGCCCACTAGTGCTGCATTCGTCCGTCTTCTTTCCACCACACCACAAATCGCCGACCATATTCGGGAATTAGATTGGAATATCTTAGTCGAAGACTTCGAGGACCGATCGCTTCCTGGGATCCTCGAAAAGATCACGAAGCTGCAATCACTCACCATTTACTGGCCACGGGGGCAGCGTCAGTGGAGGATGAACTCTCTTCGACCAGGTATTCTGCACCTCTTGCATCTTCCGACACTCATTCGGTTGGAAATATGCGACAGCCGGGATTTTGTTTTCGTCGACCTTATACCATGCATCAATCTTCGTGAAATCAGACTCGACTGTACGCAAGTCGTGGAGGCCGAAGATCCCTTCCCTTTAACCCTTCCCAAAGATCCCCTCCAACTTGATCGCCTATTATTTGGGGTCGAAAGTTTGGCAGCAGTCTCAAGGATCGGTACTTCGCTGCGCCCTGATGGAAGGCCGATATTCAATTTAGCCGTGCTCTCTTCCATATCACTCGTACTTTATAATTACGACGAATTTGCAGCCTCGCGCCAGCTCTTCCAACACTGCGTGCAGCTTACCAATGTCGATATTCTGGGTAAGTAACGTCGCTTTCAGGATCTTGGCCAATTGTTTCCCATAAGTTTTATTTTTTTTGTCAGTGCATTTTCCACTTACTTGGACCGGTATCGCCAAGATCCTGGAGCCATCCATCAAAACGTTGACACATCTCTGTTTTTCAATGAGTGCACAGGACGAAACCGGCACGAGTGACCCTTTGGCGGGACTTGTTGCTGAACTTGAGGAGATCCGATGCCATCGAAACATTATCGAAAACATGACTATCAACGTTTATGTTGGAGCATGTTACAAGTGTAACCAAGGTGATGATTGGGGCCTCCTCGATAGCGTTTTGACACAATCTGGATGGTCAAGGTTGGCGCGTGTTTCATTGACGATTTCCACTTGGAATTTATACCATGATGATGCGACGTTGACGAGCTTGCCCCAGAGGCAACTCCCGAGGCTGTTGTCCAGTAAATCGACTGTATTTGAATTTTCTGTTATTGATAAATCGTATGGTTAGTATCAGTATTATCGCCGCCCAAGGTTTACACCATATTGAAACTTACGTTGGGAGAGAACGAAGAAGTACCATGTTAGCATGTCGAGTTTGTACTGGCATAATAATAAGAGTACTTACGTGGAACAACACCAATTCCCGATGAATGCGACGGAATAATAAGCGCCGGCAGAGATAGGGCTAGAAAGCTCCAGGCAATGGATCCGTATTCCACAGGCAGTCCTGCAGAGCAGACGTGAGCGGACAGTATTATTTTTACACCATTATTCGTCGACTACTTGAATTGGAATTTCGATATACGTAGCCGTAGGCCTCTGTTCGACAGACGACTGCGCAAGTGTCTGTGGCGGCGAGGGTGCTGGATGGGCGGTAAAAGGCCTTGCTACTGATGGTCGGCACTCTGCAGCGAAATCCACACTTGGTTGATCTGCGCCCCCAATTATTCCAGGTTCTAAAATCGATGGCCATGGGTGGCGGGACTCTGGCATTATGGTTCGAATACGTTTTGTAGGATTTTCCCTTTGTCTCCGCGCCTTAGGCCGTGATCTCCCTTCACATTTATCGATGGATTGGATCAATGGAAAATGTCTCGACGCGGCTTTTGCCCTGCCCAACAACGTAATGATGGACGTAGTAACGTCACTGCGTTGTCAAGCACCGGGAATGATTCAATACGCCCATTGGTCTGGGAACCTTGTCGTGGACTTCACAGCTTGCATCTTGACTTGGCGCCTGCACAGGCACAGTTCGTTCATGCTTTCACGAAGTTGGAGCGGAACTAGGGGCGATAGATACCACGCTTCGGACATTGGTTACGGATACCCATCCCTGCCTTCCTTGGGCGCTACCTCTTTATCAATCGATGAATTGGCAATCGCAGGTGTCGACTTTTATGAAATAGATGCCTGTCCTTTGTTGTTATAATCTATACATACTTATCGGTGGTTCATCAATCCCATATACCGGAGATCAATTGATCAAGGACTCTTATGGGCGCCTCTTTCTTATCTCTTACCCCTCGGCCCGCCCATGAATCAATTCCAACGTTTCTACCAAACTCTCGAAAGCACAAACGGCAATGCAGCCGCCCGTTAAGCTGTAGAATCGTTGCGAGTGTCTCGGACTTGGGCTTTTATAGGTCTGCGAGGCGTCCTCGCGGCTGCCTGTTGCCGTTACGGATGCACAACGGACGCTTAGGGCGCTGGCAACCTCGTTGATGATCTCCGGTCGGACGAAGAATAGAATGATAATTAACCAGTCATTAGTCTCGCCTTGTGCATTCCTGTCCTTCCTCGTGAGTTATTGCTGACTTTGGAGTCATTCTGAGCCATTCTTGTCGCTTATTCACCGTTCGGCTTTAACGTCGAATCTGGTCCTCCCAGGTATATTTGGATAGGTATGAACATGCAGAGTAAGTAAGGTCGTTTGCTGTGGTTGCACGGAATACGACGACACACGTTGGGCAAGGTTGAGGGCCATAAAGGACATCACATCCCCTGGGGCGTAGATCGACAGGGATCTATGTAAGTAATCTGTCAGAATTTAGTAGAAAATCAGAATGCACAGAGACAGTGTCTGTTCGGAGCAGCCCGGCAGTGATGAGCCCTAAAAGCAAACAAACAAACCCCTGATGATCGATGATCGACACATGTTTTGTATGTCAATCACCCTGCAATCGCCCAAATGCGATGCAGAGCGGAATGAGCACAAAGCATTCGGAGACCCTGCGAAGGGTCGAGGATCCAACATAAACCTCGTATCACCGCAGCTGCCCACAGGCTTCAGTCCTGCTCTCCTCCACCATGTTCTCCAGCTTCGCCCAGTACGCGCTCTTCGCTCTGGCGGTAAACCTCCAATATGTCAAGGCCGTTATGGTTGAATCGGTTGATGGTTCATTCGTACCATTGAGCTTCGTGGCGCGCGCGCCGGGGGAGGGCCTTGCTGTGCGGATGAAGAACAATAAAGATTTGGCTTACCTCGTGAGTTCGCATCGTTCTGCTTGTGTGGTTTCTGCTGATCAAGTTACAGGCTACTGTCCTCATGGGTTGGTTCACGTTTGTCCCATTCTTTCCCCGCTCGGCCCCGCTCAATCGTATTGTTATGCGATAGGGACTCCTGCTCAGCAGATCCAAATGGCCGTTTCTCTTTCGCAGAACCATATATCAGTTGCGTCCCCTCCAGGCGGTGTCACCGACCAGTCATAGTGAGTATCTTTTTCAATCCTGACTAGTCGCCGCTGATGGATTTCGATCCAGTTATAATCCGGCCGCCTCCACGAGTTACATCCCCGGGAATGCAGCCGCCAACATCACGACTATCTCGGGAGGGACGACCACAGGTCGCTTTGCGGGCGAGACCTGCACGATACAGTCTGCAACGTCTGCGCTGTCATTTACGTATAACGCCTCTGGTTTGTACACGTGTTATGTCCTGTCCCCACAAACTGATATATCTTTCTTGGCGACAGTCGTCTTGACAGATCCAAGCGTATCGAACGACGTCTTCCCTCCAGGCGCACGCGCAATTCTCGGTTACGGAGTCAATGCTCCACCTGGTTCGCCTCCCGGTACCTCGCTGATTCCCTCGTTTTTACCGTGAGTCGTATATACATTAGCGTACCTAAATCATCATTATTAATTATTTTCGTTATCAACCAGAGCAAATTTTACGAACGCAGTCTGCGGCATCGAGATGAATCACTTCGATGATCCTTTTCCGGATGGAATCTTGACGATGGGTGCTGTCGATTCGGCGGCGTGAGTGCTGCTCAAGATAGTATCGTTCATATAGGATTCTGAAACCGTCTTCCATAGATTTACCGGGGATTTTACCAACGTGATGGTCCCCTCATCCAGCGTTATCTCATGGTCCATACCAGTCGACACGATTACATACTTGGCCAATGGAACAAGCCAAGGCGTGGCGGGTTCCCTCGCCAGTATCGACATGTACCGTTCGTACACATTCCGTTCTATCCTTTCTTGTTATTCGAGTTATCGATAATTTTAGCTGAATAAATTGTTTCTTCACAGATACCGGCATCCAGGTAACGAATGACGTCGCCCGCCAAATATACTCAGGTACTCCAGGCGCCCAGGCTATCTCAGAAACAACATGGTCTATTCCGTGTAGCTCGACGTTCCCTATCACGTTGACGTTCGCTGGGAAACCATTCACGATTAACGAGCGCGACACTATCATCCAGCAACCGTCTGGGATGTGCACTGGTGTGGTAACTGGGGGCGCTACACAGATCGGAAAGGTCGGCGCGCCTTTCATGAGGAATTTTTACACGTTCGTGTCGAGTTTCTTTCTTGCTGTGCCAACATTCGTACAGGGTCTGATGTCTTTTTTCCCTCTCCTTTTTTCAGACAATTCGCAGCAGCCAAGGATGCGAGTGGGTCGGTGGAGTTCAGTGTCGGCTTTGCGGAGAAAAAGCAGGCCCAGACACCGGCCACAAGCGTAACCGCCTCACCGCAAACGACTATCAAGCCAAATCCGTCGGCGACCTCCACCAGTACGCCGAGTGGCGGGGCTCAGACAATCCAGTCTTTACCGACGTTGGTGCTCATCGTTGTTCCGATTGCTGTGATGATCTTCTTGTGAGGATGGCGGTGATTTCGTAGGGGTTAATTACGGTTCGAGGACATTTTGGATGTTTCAATCAGAGTGGCTGGGTTTAATTTCGTGGATTTTCGAACTCTTCAAGGGCGAAGGACATTTACGACATCTTTACTTACAATTTACGCACATCTACTATTGACTCTCTTTTAGGGACATGGGTTCTTTCCGAGTGGTGCTCGGCTACGTAGTTTCATGGAGTGACTTGCCACTTTTTTTTTCCGAGATGTTAGACGGTGGAAATGCAAAAGGTCGATGATTTGTGAACTTTACAAATGTAACAAAACTGCGAGAATCGTGGAAGGAGATCTAAAAATGGCATCTGGGATCGCAATGCATCCACCGTCATTCGTATGGTAAATGGCAGAAAAATACTCGAGGGAGATTAAATAAGTGTTATACAAAGTCATTAGATGGGAGGCGCGCTCGCGGCAAATCGATTGGCTGATTGTCCACTCGCAGGGCCATTGTAGCTGCGAAAAGTAAGTATCACCAGGCTGAATGAATTCGACAGTCGAGGAAGCCTTACTGGCCGGATGAATCTCTCTTATATTTTTTTCCGTGGTTAGGTACTTTAGGTACTAGTCGACCCTTTTTGGTCGACTAATGATAGATACTGAGCATGAGAAACGTATAGCAACGCGATAGATATTGCTGGCTTACCTGGTATTCCACTGGTGCGCTGCCGACGTCCCCATTCATTGTAGCTGGAGAGGGTTTCGGCCGCCGCAGGTAGGTGATTGTCTGAGACCTCGGACGACCGCGGTCAATGATATGACGTGGCTCGAGTGGCAACGCTGCCATAACGTATGCGTAGAGAAGACCACCAAGAATAAAAACAGCACGGTTCGAATGCATTGTCAAATGTAATATCTTTCCTTGAAAAGATAAAATCTTCAGCGAAGCATCATATCCATTGACTTGACGGGCGACGAGGGTAGGAGGCTTACTCTGATGACCAGCACGACAGAGTTCGAATAAGAAGTAATATGTTCAGGACGAGAACCTGCTCGGAGGAGAGCTCTTGACGGATTTTGGTGTCCTTTATACCTCAACCGCCCGTTTTCCAAGTTCTGAAACAGATTTAGAAAGAAATGGGTTTCCATCAACGAGTTAAAATGATAGTATCAGTTGGACGTAGGCAACTGAGGACCCACAGTTTCTCGCGCAGATATCCACCATCCGTAGTCACGCCATGCCATTGCTTGATTGTGTCGCGATTGTGCCGCGTCTTGCGTGTTCGCGGATTACACTGCGCCGTAAAATGTGCCAATCCATAATGATACGATACCAGAATCATTCCTCTCGGCCAGAGTGTGTTCCAACGACGATAAAGCGAGGCAGAACGTGCGAACGGGAATTTTGAATTCTGTTCCATATGAATTTTGCATTCGTGATTCCATCAATCTGTGAGTGGAGTGGGACTTGAAGCATTCCTACATAAACCCCTTTTATGCAGGACGGCGTTCTATTCTTTTCTTACGCTGATGGTATGTAGTCACCCGATGAATTTCCCATGATGGACGATGCGACAAGGCGATGTTTCTGGGAGTGGCTTTAAGAAATACCAGGCTAGTGAAACTGGTCCAGCGTATGCATATCCTGCCGAGGAGGGAAAGCCTTAGCGCGAGTTTGATTACTCCCGAGAGAGTGGTCCAGATTCTTTCAAAGTGACGGGCGGAAATTGCATCCATGAAGAAACTTCAAATTTTAACGGTATGTGTATCTAGAAGAAAATGTGGGCGCTCGCCGTCAGTGTAACTTTTTGAACTCTCCACACGCAAGACCCTGATAAAACCACTTATTAGTCGACGGTTCCATTTCACGATGATAGTCGTATAGGTGTTTGACGATCCCAACATTGTTTATGTGAATGTATATATGTTCAAAAAATACATCAAATGGGCGTCTAGGGCGAAGCACCGTGATGCCGCTGTGCCGAGATGCCCGTCGTATCAGTGCCAAGTCATTACGTCGCAGCCTTTTGCCGGTCGAGCGTTAATCTTGTAAGCTAATGACGGTATTATCAGATCTGGCCTCTATCGCCAGTGAAACATGGTGTCGACCCGGTTGAACTTCCCCATCCAAGTCACGCTGGATGGCCTTAGGTATAGCTACTGCCTGCGCTTGGGGAAATACGAGACTGCGTGTATGGATCGGGACGTCCTGGGTGATACCGGGGCTGGTGTATAAGGCAGGTTGTAGACCGCCTGTCCCTCACTCTCACTTTCCTCTCTTGAAAGGCTTCAGGCTTCCGGTTCGATCGGTTGGAACCTGTCGAATGGTGTTTCCGAATCTGTTAGCTAGATTCATGCAGTGACTCGCAGAAATGCAAGAAAAAAAAAGATCGATGTATGGTGAACTTGTACAAATGTAACTAAAACTGCGAAATCGTGCAAGGACATCTAAAAATGTAATGAAGCGTCTGATATATCGTAAATGCATGCAATGTTCGTATTGTAAATGTCAGAAAAAAGGGTCGAGGGCAATTGGAAGCTGTACAACGTTTGGGAAATATCGCGAAATGGGAAGTGACGCGGACTCCCCAAGGAGGAGAAAACGAAGAAGAATGTTTCTGAAATGTCGTGAACTCGTATCAAGAAAAAGTGACGGTACATCTTGTTAGATGGGAGGTGCGTCCGCGGCAAATTGATCGGCTGATTGCCCAGTCGCAGGGCCATTGTAACTGCGAGAAATATCATCAGGCCAAGTGGATTAGTTTGTTGAGGAACGCTTAGCTTACTGTCCAGATCCGTCCTGGGGCGACTCCGTCAAATCTCTCTTGTGCGTTGTTCCGTGGCTGGTCAGTCCTTTTTGGGACCACTAATGATAGACAGCGTTAGAAATACTTGTGTATAAATGCTCTGATATCGCTGGCTTACCTGGTATTCCAGTACACCGCCGACGTTCCCGTTAATCGCAGCTGCAGAGTGAATGATGTAAGGAACACACGGTTCATGCTTTGAACACGCGACGCACATGATGCCCAAGCCGTGAACGCGTAATCCTGCTGGAAATCCTCCACTCCACCTGAATCCAGAAGCATTAAAGATAGGTGTGTAAGCATATATTAAAATTCTTCCTTACCACAAGGCGTGCCGTCAGGCAGATAGCTGGTCTTATCGAAAGGGATAAACGAACTCCAGTGTTCCTTCGTCACGATCGCGGCAGCTGTAAGCGCCTCTGGTTTACCCAGCCTAGGAAGAAAATGAGAGGTGTCACTCCTTTTGTAGAGATGTAGACGGGGTTAAAGAACTCACAGTGTAGCGGTATTTGAATGTACGGCTACCCATTTACCGCCATCCCCGATATACTCCGTAGCTGTGGAGTCACTCGTCTTCGGGAAATACTGCGTTTGGTCCGGGAAAAGTTGGCTGACGAGAATGTCAGCGCTGCGCGAGATCAAAATCAGGGGGGGCAGCTTACAAGGAGCCGAAGTCTATGGAAGGGATGGCCAAGATATCTTCCGTATCTACCCCATATGAGCCATCGAAGGCGCTTCCGGGAAGCGAAGCCTTCTTTTGTGTGGACTGCTTGGCGTAAAGCTTCGGGCAACCGAGGCAATAAAAGCCGCCATCACTGAAACCAAATTATGAATTTATCTGGGAGAGCAGATGAAAGGGAACGTACCCCGCCGTTATAATGTGATTGGAATCAAGGGTTTTGATGTACGCAGCTGCGGTAGCAGGTCCGATTAGCCCTTGATCAAAAGGAGCGAGCGATAAATTGCTCACAAATGTCGGCAACCCATTTGGAAATGGTCGCAGTGTTACAGTTAGAAGATGCAGGGAAGGTCGACGCGCAGCGTAAGTCGTTTCCTAATTCCCAGCCGAGAACCGCTGGGTTGTTAGCGTACCGCGGGATCACATGCGCAAGGTAATTCTTGAAGGCCTTGATGATCGTGGGGTCGGAGTAGAACAAATCGTGGGTTCCACCGGAGTGGAAGGCTTGAACGTAAAGGTCCATTCCGCCTAGATATAATGTCAGTAACGGTCGTTGGATAGAGGTGAGTTTTATTGGATCACGAACCGTAGTCGTTCGAGAGGTATCCTCGAGGAAGTTCGTTATTATTCCGACGATTCCAGGAACTGCTGGATGCTGGTCGCGCGGGGTTCCAATTGTTCGTAAGTGTGAGCAGAACCTTGACCCCGTACTTATTAGCGGTCGCCACCAACTTGTCAAGCCGCTGAAGACCATCGGGGCCTTCGTTGATATTGGCCTTGCCCGCATTCAAAACCTATGACCTTCATTCAGAGACAATAGAAAAGGAAGGATAGACGAGCCGACTGTACCTGGAAGTAGGGACCAGATGACGGTTTGCTCGAGACATCGTTGAAAGCCCAAGTGCGAACAACCCTGAAGTTAGCGGTAGCAATATCGTGGAAGGTCAAATCCATGTCGGTGTCGGTGGTCATTTGTAACCAATACGCATTCGTGCCATAGAAGCGGAAAAACCTATGTACGACGTCAGACGTTGGGCCTTGAAAATCGATAGAGTAACTTACCCGCCGTCCAATTGGAAGCGGCCATCGTGGACAGAAACAAAACCAGACGTGTTGTTTCGCCCCACGAGATTCGCGGCTGCAGTTAACCAGAATTGGAGGATGACGACCAGATAAAGGGCCAAAGACATATTGGACGCGACAAGGACGATTACCCTACTCAAACCGTGCAAGGTGAATGTCGACTTATATTCATGGGTGAGCCCACGGTAGGCCCTAAAAACATGTCGGTGCGTTAGGTCACTGGATTTGCAGTGAGCCGGATTGAGTTGGATTTCGGGAACTTGAATATCTTTGCCGAGTGGCGTATGTGGTTGGCGTTCCGAATAATGTCAAATACAATAGATAGTGTCACTCAATGAGGGCTGGAGAAGCTGTCAATCAGTTCCGTGACACAGAGTCGGCAACCCAAAATTACTGAGATGCTTCGAGACAAGGCCCCTCATTTCTGCTGTTCGCTTTCAGACGCATGTAAGCCTGATGCTGCGCCTTACGCGTCTGGATCCTGTCACATCACAGCTTCATATCGATAACAAACATCCTCTAGAAAGGCTGTCGTTTCCGAGACTGTCTAACTGTGTAAGGTAAAACAGGTGCACGTACGTCGAGAGGAACTTTCCAGTCCAAAAAACGTTAACGGCCCTGGCAAACGTGTTTCCGCAGCCTCCTCTGTTCTTCCCAAGTGATAGGAAATAGCTTGAAGAGGCTCGACCTGGTTCCGTGATTAGACGATGCGATGTGTATAGAGTATTTGCCATTTCGTTTTTTCCTAGTGACGGTCGAAGACTTGCAGTGTACGCAGGGATAATGATGATTTCAAAGTCCGCGGGCCGTACAACCCTTCCCATTTCAGGCCGATGGAAATCAAATCAAATCTTCAACCGAAATACTTCCCCTGTATCCCACAAATTGGAAATCTGATAGTACTCACTTTCGACCGAAATACATTCATACGATTGCACGTTCTCGAAGTACCGTAATCTAGCGTTGGAACCCGAAGTTCGTGTTCGGTTCGCAGACCACTCGACCCTACTAGTAGCCCTAGCTAGTAAGCATGCGTCGATGAACATTTATCAACCATTTACCCGACTGTCCATTCTCCCTGTCAACGGAGTTAAGATTTCTGCAATGAGGCCAGTTCTCACTTTGAATTCCCTTATGCGCTCGCGAAAATCATTGCCGTACATCAACGTTTTGAAAGGAGGTCGAAGCATGGATTTCGGTGAGGAAAACAAAAATTGCGAACCTCCGAATAGTGGCACATGTAATTTAATTCCCGGCCGAGTGGCAAGAAGACAAAGTGTTCATGTGTGGCCAGTTAGGCGCCAAACTGTCATCCGTGTCGAATGCACACCCTGCGGACAGCGATGGCGACACGTTCCTTAGATGCGGTAATTCGTTGCATGTGAAGGACTGCAGGAAACTTGTGGCGAGAGTCTTCATTCAAGGTTCGAGAAACTGCCATAATCTCCATTCCATCGTGACCCTCATCTCTGCATTCCTCTCCATCCTTTGGGAAGCTCTGTACGATGGCATCGAGGCCTGAGTTTCCTCATCACCCCACCACCACCCAAACGCTCCGCCCAGACGACGAAGTTGGAGAGAAATCCACCTCCGGTTTGTTTCCTTCTTCCCAATATCACAGACGTCGCTCATATGCGGCATCGCTTGAAGATCCCCACTCCAAAGAAACCCCGACTGGTGGGGAGCCCCCTTCCGGTTCGCTTTGTTTCCTCCATTCTCGGCGAATTACTCACTATCGGTTGCAGATCCCGAAGCAAAGGAACTCAGTCCGCCTTTGCCTACCAACACCATCCACGATGTGATCTTATTAATCGCCCTCACAATCATGCTCGTGTGGCCTTGGATATTCCTCGGGGCGGTTTGGGGTTCAAAGGGCTTCCAGATGAGCAACCGCGCCGCGAAGGTCGTTACTGACCACCCTCACGCCACCTCCTTCTTCGTAACGTTCATCGGCAACTTCGTCAACGTGATCGTCAGCATCCTTTTTTCCTTCGCTGTTATTCGTTTCGCCCAGACTAAGGTGATGAGCGAGAGGGATATCACTGTCTTTGACGTTTCATTGCTATCGGCTCTTCGGCATCAGAGCTGGCCTTGGGGATTGAAAGACCTTGGGTATCTGTTCAACCGAACGCGTTGGCTGGCAGCGGCGTTGGTAGGGGGTTGTATAGCCGCGTTTACGTTCGTACCCGGAAGCACCACGAGTCTTCTTAATCCGGCTCCATATAAACGAACGGATCCCCTCGCTGGAACCGAACTGGACTTTTCGTCGACAGCGCCGGATTGCCTCGGGTGGCTCAACGCCCATAACATATCCAACAACTGTGACTGGCAGGTGAGCAGGGAATACGGATCATGTTGGAAGGCGGTTTCTGACCGGCTCTGCGTTACTTCCAGACGTTTAAAGGGGTGAACTACACCAGCTGTCTTGGCGAGAATCAGATGGTCGACGTCCTGGAATCCGGCCGCGGTAACGTTAGTTGTGGGTTCAGTTTATCGATGCTTAACATTTACTGAGAATTCTCTATCACATTTCCACAGATCCTTTCGTTGCTCTCAAACAACTCGGAGACTCTCGCCTTAAGCCAGCTTGGCGCCAGAGATGGTTTACGTTTCTTGGGATCTATTCGAGGGGTTTTGCCTATCGGGCCCAATGGCGTTCCAGCTTTCAACACGCTCGAACCCTCTGTGTTCGAGAAAAACCCAGAGGGGATGATCTCCTATAACTACACCCTCGATTATCAAGGGTTCGCCAGTAACATCAGCTGTGAATATGATTCCCAAAGCCCGATTAGGTTCTCCCCCATCGCCAACAATACTCGACTGCTTTCGTACAACGCTACTTGCAGCGACAGTGGACAAGCCGATGTGTTGGCCGGTGTCGTGGATTTCCCGACGCTCAATGTCAACAATACTTTAACGTACTGGGCGTGTAAGTCTCCACAGAGCGGGGAAGAGCTCGATCCGACGTATTACATCTATCTGCGTGGCCGCCAATTTTATGCGACGGCCATTGGAAACATCACCTGCGCTTTATCCCCAATACGACCGGCCATTTTCCCGGTAATGTATCAGTCGGGCTCGGAAATTTTCTCTTCCAAGGAACCGACAGCAAGCTTTTCTAATGCGTTCCCCGCATTGATAGAGCGCTCGCTAGTAGCGTTAGGAGGCATTATACAGGAGGCTCAGAATATCCAGACTAACTTGGTGGCGGAATCGGTAATTACCTTCGGCGTCAAAGCTTTTCGGTTGCCACCATACGAACCCAACGAGAACTTTCTGCGCTTATATGAGGCGATGATTCAAGGAATTATCGAGTACGAGGTTTGTCTTCCGAGTGGATTACTTCTCTTTTCTTTACTCATGGCCGTTCTCAAGACCACCTATGCTCGGTTGATATATTCGACGGTACTCGATCCCCCGGCGTCTTGTGTTCGAACAGTGGCGGGGACAGTGAACTATATGGTAATGGGGTGGTCCGTCAATTACGAGAGTATTGGTTTCTTGATACCGATGACGATCGTCAACTTGGCTTCGTTACTCGTCCTCATTTTGGCCATGGTCAGTCCGAAAGGCGGCAGCGGATTCGACCCCTTGAGACCAAATGCGCTTCTCTTACTGGCTGCTGTACATAAGGTGGAAGGGGGAGAAACTGAGGACCAGCCTATCGAATGGGACCATACAGTCAAGTTTCGCGCTGAGGTATGTGATCTCCTACACATGACGGCGCGTTTGGTCGAAACTAAGTACCCATCATCTTAGGTCCTGAAGAAAGAAGCCTCTAAATTTAAAGACAGTCAGCTTGGAGAGGTAAAGGGCGCTGTAAAGGGCGCTGTAGTTGGTGCGATCCTAGGTTGATGTCGCTGTTTCCTTGATTCCAGTTTCCACACCTCGTCATTTTACTCCTACTAAGTACTGGCACTCACGTAGTCAGTTATAAGGTGTACCGTATTGTCTTATCATTGTATGAATCTTTTCAATCTTGTCAGTTTGACTGGGTCTCGGAAGCCATAAGTATTTTTCAAACTTCAACAATGAACTTCAAGTTCACGTGGCGCGACGCCATTTGTCCCCTAGATCAGGGGATCATGTCATCGGATTTCCCCAGCAGCTGTCTCCCCTGTTCCGCTCTGCGACGTGTCCTCCCCGTTTTCGTTACCAGTATGAGTCGTATTATGAAAGTGCACGAAAAACAATTCGACATGTCAAGGACACCGCCGTGATCGACGATATGGAGGATGAGACGCAAAAGGGAGAGCTCAGCGAAGATTCGGAGGGTTCTTCAAATGGAGACTCGGAGCATTTTTGAGACGAGGACAGCGACTATGGTGTTTGT
This sequence comes from Hebeloma cylindrosporum, assembly GCA_000827355.1. NCBI lineage: Eukaryota > Fungi > Basidiomycota > Agaricomycetes > Agaricales > Hymenogastraceae > Hebeloma > Hebeloma cylindrosporum. The sequence continues at coordinate 77,053 of KN831814.1, read as the reverse complement.
GCGTGAAAGACGCGTTTTATTCCTGAAATTTGGTATTTACAAGGTTTATACTTGAAGCCGGGAAAAGAGGCTCAAGTCCACGTACGTCGCGTCCTTCATGTTTTCTTATCTCAGTTTCAACGCTAACTATCTATTTATCAGACACGAGGTCGACTCGCCTCACGAGCCCGAAGATCTATCCCAATTCAGGCGAGACGCGCTACTCGTTAGTTTTGAAGCGGGATACCCCGTTGAACCTCCTGCCAGCGCGATGAAGACCCTCCACTGCCTCCAATGTGCCAAGGGAACAGCAGCCGAACAGCAGCGGCTGTTCGATTTCAACGGTGTGAAGGACCATCTCAAAGCGAAGTGAGCAATTCACTTGAACTGAAGGGTCATACGGTTTGTTGATGATATACTAAGGCATAAGCTTAAGAATCCGTCGGCTGGGGTCGATTACCATTGATTGAACCAATGCACCCTGTCCGTTTCTCGGGCATTCATGGATTATACCATCTATTTTGCTTTCCAGATCTAACTCTTGTTTGTCGCTCATACCATACCATTCCAGTCCATTTCTATCATTTCTTCATCAATCTAGTTCATACCCGTCGTATTTCTATCATCTTGGACATCATGTATCATATTTGACATCTTTCAGATTTATCTTCACCCATGCCACCTTTTTTTCGGGACACTGTATATAGTCACAGATTATCATTTAGCGTCATGTAAATAACCACCCTCATACTTCTACCCGGTTACAGTTATTTACCGCGGTACTTCGACGCACTTACCAGCCTGTTGAGGTACCCTTCTCGGAGTGTGCTTTGAACTGAGTGTAATGAGGATAAAGATGACTCCCAATTTTGAAATACAACACCAACGTTCGTTCAATCTTCGTTTTCGGAGAGAAAGGGGGTGGGTAGATATGGGGGATGGGATGGCGCCCTGGCGGGCGGAAGGGTGGTGCGAAAGTTACGTAATTTATACGATCAGGTGACCGTGGTCGGTACCGACTTGAACCTCATTAACGACGTGTCATCCTCGTCTACTTTCTGGCATGACTCGTCCCAAACAAGCTCCAACCCAACGGGTTCTGCGTTCTTCCAAGGTAGACGCGCAGGTAGATGATTTGCATCACGGAAGTCATGGAAGTGATGAAAAGCTCAGCGACCATGGAAACGGTGGGTCCAGACACCCTCATTCATTCTTTATTCTTCTAGAAAGATTATACTTACAGTTCGTACAGCTCAAGCGAAGGAAACGGGAAAGCCTCCTCCAGCTAAAAGGGCGAAGAAAAGCTTTACAGCCGCCCGGAAATCCTCGGTCAAGAGCCCCAGACAGAGAAAGAGCCTCAGTTTGCTGCCCAGCATGCCCCTCGACGTCCTTTTTGAGGCAATATATTTATATTCTTTTTAACGTCGTCTCTAATAGATTTAATCAGGTTTTCTCGCATCTTAGTCCGAAGGATATCATCAGCCTCTCCCGAACCAGCCGAATTTTCCGGGACACCCTCACGACTGGAAATGGGATTTCGATCTGGAAAGCTGCGAGAAAGCGACTCGGATGGCCAGAGTGTCCCCCGAATATGAGCGAGCATCAGTGGGCCGCCCTTCTCTTTGGGAATACCTGTCAGGTGCGTCATACTTTTAAGTTTCTGTCTCGCCGGAATGAGGATATTTAACCCTGAGCTTCTCTGTCCCGCCTAGAGCTGTGGGAGGAAGAGTGTGTCCAAACCCGAGTTTTCCCTCTTACGTCGGATCTGCACAACGTGCAGGAAGGAAAAGTAAGATCTTTCTATAATTCGCCCTTTACAGTCGACTTATGTTCATTCAGACTTTTGTCACCATCTGATTTGAAAACGCGATTCCCCAACGCCTCGAAAATACTTAAATATATTCCTCGCTTCGAGAACGGCTGGTCGGAATACCATGGTTCTTATTGGGTTCCAGACATCGATAGAATGTTGATGAAGTTTGCGGAATACGAACGCAACATCGACCACGATGTCCCCGGTGCGAAAAAGGAGTTTAAAGCCTTCAAAACTCGGCAGTACGAGATAGTGATGTCCATTCGTAAGGTTAGCTCGATTGTCACTGTTCCATTCCGGGTTTGAATGATGCTAAGAATGCCCATAATACCGATACAGTCCACAAATGAGAGATACATGTGGTGGGACCAGTACGTCAGAGAGCGTCAATCAGATAAACAAGCCATCATTCACCAACGGTTCAAATTGCAAGTCATTTCGTTGGTCCCGAGGAATGTCACCCACTAACATTTCATCATCAGAATCGAGGCCAAGTTCATCGAGCTGGGATATACAGCTGACGATGTTGAATATATTCAGTTGACGCCGGAGTGTCGGCAGCCCACCCCGCTTACTGATCGAAGTAAGATACCTTGAGCCATCGTCATGACAGTCCGCTAACCCAAATGTCTAGTTTGGAAACGCATCCGCCCGATCCTAGAGACCGACGTTCTCCTTTACAAACGGAAACGGATCTTACGCGAGAAGGAAGAGCTCCGATCCACGCGTATGCCGATCCTTCACGCCTCCTACCAAGAGTATCAGAAAAGCCTGATGCCTGTTCAGTGGAAATACCTCCCTCGAACGATAGATATCTGTGCATTCGTCCCTTTCGCGGAAATTTTGGATGCTCCAGCTGACATTGCTATCACATTTGTGGATTTCGAGGACGCGTTCCGCCAGTTGCCACAACTTCTCGCAGCTAATGACGTTGCTCGAAAGATACACGCCCTTAGCCTTCTCAACAATCCAACGGCGACGCTTCCACCCAATTCCAATGTCCCGGAACAAGAGCCCATCATCCATGACCCCACAGTTATTTCTTCCTCTTCCAATTCATCACAACCCGATGACGGCGCGTTGGAACTCGCGACTGCCCTTTTCACCTGCATGGAATCACCGTGCACGAAGCGCAATGTCCCACAATCCTACCTTTTTGGATGGGACGACATCGCCCAGCACAATTGCAAGTCAGATTCATATTATATTCTGGGACCGCCGAAGATTGCGTTTAGCCTCCAGGCGAGTAATGTTGCTGCTGCTGTTGTTCGAGCTGCGGGACTTGATGCGGGCCTTGCTACGGTTGCGGATATGGATGCGAAGACGGAGGATCTTCGGTTGGGATGCTCTTCTTGCCCTCCGTTGATGAGAGACGGAGTTATTTGGGAGAAATGCGGGTATACATGGCGCGATTTCGTACGTTTCCTACTTCTTTGTCCATTTTTTTTTCGGTCTTAAATTCCATTTATTGCAGGTCTCACACTGCGCCATCAAAGGGCATACCGACGTCGAGAACAGCCTTGTTATTCTCACCCCAGGTGATGCAGCGAAGGTAAAGGAGAGGGAACTGGAAAATGTAAATCGAAAGAATAAATGGACGTGTGCCCACTGCGCGATCCACTTTGGCGACTTGAAGTTTCGGGAAGTAGTTGTCGAGCATCTCAAGTCTGCGTACGTTTCTGTTCAATTTATTCCCGTCCCTGGTCATGAATGACCTGTTTTTTTTATCCAGACACGGGATCGACTCTCCTCGCGAGCCGGAAGACTTGTTCCTCTTCTCGCGAGTGAGATTTTCCTTTGAGACGACCTACCCGTAGTTTCTGTAATGCTGTAAAGGAGCAGTATTTGTTAGGGGTAACGGGTCATGCTTTCTTTCCTCCAATGTGGAAGCCCCTTGTAGCCCCTTGTAACGATGTCATGAGTAGTGCTAGCGAGGTCGCTAGTTACCTGAGTTGCTTATGCAACATAGTTAGCTAATAAATATAAGGGCGGGTCAGTGATTACGCCGTCCACGTCAATTAACTGTAATTGTATGGAAATACGGAAACTGAGAGCATCAGATACAACCCCACCACGAATGTCAAGTCCGATCTCGAGAAGAATAAAGCATATCAATTTGGGAACATATTTTGCATCTATATGAGAGGGAAACTGCTAAGAAGCTACTCCTCCTCAGCCATACGATTTATCAATAACCGCGAATTGAAATACAACCGACCTACTTGACGACAATCTAGGAAATTGCGTCTGGGGCAAGCTTTCCAACGCCACTGCGAGGTCGTCTTCCCGATAGCATAGCCAAAGGAAAATATTCAACGAAACTCTCTCCAACTTTGGCCATCCAGACTGCGTCAACACTACGTCCAGTAGACCCCAATCATCTCCGTGGCTACACTGATAACAGGACGAAACAGAGACATCAATAGTCATTTTCTCGACAACGTTTTGATGGCGCATCTCCTCCAGTTCAGCAACAAGTCCTCCTAATGGGTCGTTAGTGCCAGTTTCGTCTTGTGTACCAGTTGTGAAATGCAGATGGGTCAACGTTTCGATGGAAGGCTTTAACATCTTGGCGATACCCGTCCAACTAAGCGGAGGGAAACTCACTGGCCAGAATATAACTTGTGAGAATCGATACCTTAAAAGAGCGTCGTGACTTACGAGAAATATCGACCTTGGAAAGCTGCGAGCAGTGTTGGAAGAGCTTTCGCGATGCCTCAAAATCGTCGTAAGCATAAAGCAGGAGGGTGACGGAAGGGAGGATGGCCAAATTGAATATAGGCCTTCCATCGGGACGCAGCGCTACACCGATCATTGAGATTGCCGTGGAACTGCTACCCCCAAACGATAGGTGACGGAGCTGAAGGGAATTGTGGGGAAAGATTGACGGTGAAGTATATTTGAGTTCCGTCGTGGGCTGAAGGGAATTGTGGGGAAGGCTCGAAGGTGTATTATATTCAAGCCCTGTCGCGGGTTTTGAAGAACGGAGCCTGAATTCCCGAAGATTGGTGCATGGAATAAGATCAGCGAAAGAAAAGTCCTGGATATCGCATATCTCCAATCGGATGAGTGTCGGAAGGTGCAAGAGGTGGATAATAGGGGATCGAAGATGGTTTTCGGTCCATCGAGCCTCCGGCTGCCAGTAAATGGTAAGCGATTCCAGTTTCGTGATCTTCTCGAGAATTCGCGGAAGTGATGAGTCTCTAAACACTTGCAGTTTGACCCACCATTTTAATTTCCGAATGTGGTCTGCGATCGCTGGTGTGGCGGAAAGCAGACGAAGGACGCCGTGGTGTTGGCCATGGGTAGTGACAGAGGCAAATATATGTTTACGGCAAAGGTCAAGGAAGACTTGACACACCACGGAGCACATTTTGAGCGACGAGAAACCCGGATCGTGTTGAGCAAGGGTATCGACAATGACTTCTATGATTTCAAAGGGAAGAGTGGGGTGGGAGGACATGGTACAATCGACGAGGACGAAAAGATGAATGACCGTATTATATAGACTGATTTTGTGATGTCTGCTCATCAAGGGCGGTGTTGTGGGTGAATACCATCGCCCACACGATGCGTCATCGATAATAGAGCTGTGCGCTCCAGAGAAGGCCGCCCGATTACGATGGGGCGCGGTGTCCCCGTTCTGCTTCATATTTTCCAGGACTCTTGGACAATGGCACCAACTCTCGAGGACCGGACGAAGGAAACGAACCAGCGATTCGCTAGTGAAGGGGGAGACTGAGTCAACCCGTGAAGCCCACGACAGCTTCCCTGTTCTCGTGTTTCCTAATCTTATATGTCATCCGCATAGACAACGGCATTCAACAATGCAGATAGGCGTTTCTACGTCCATGAAAGATTCTAGTCCACGCATGAACAGGGAAAACTCTGCGTAGGGACACCCTCCAGCGATTCGATCAATCAACAAATATGAAAACGGTATCCGCAGACCACGGAATGAAGAGGGATAAACGGTGGGGAAGCATGAAGGAGCCGTACAATATCATCCCAATGCTTTATTCATGCCCAGTTAATGGAACCCTCTTTTCTATCCAATCCCACGAACGAATGAACAAACAAAAAAAACCAAAAATTCTGCCCAAACTGACGTGTCCATGACAGGGCGCCCCTATCCAGGTAATGGACTTCGACTATAGATCAGGGACGTAGAATATGGTGCAGGTGCATTCACTATGCTGCGACATTCTTATGCAAACTGAAAAAAGTCATTCCATGACTGGACAGGGGGGAACTCTGCGTGTCCGGACATTGCTAGCGTGCTATTTGATCCAGATATGAAGCCGCTGAGGAAAAACAGGAAGATGGCTTTCGCGCATCGATTTTGGAATCTCGGGTAGTTGGGGAACAAGAACCGAAATACAAGCCTCCGATCCCTCGCCGAAGAATGCACGAAGTCTTCATGAAATGATTCAGCTGAGACAGCTTACGCACCTGATACAAGAACCACTCGAGGCTCCATGTTCCGCCACTATCGCGCTTGCAGTGCCAATCTTGAAGATTGGGTGATAAGTCCACAGAAATGAAGGGAGACAAGACGATAGCGATAGAGAGGGAACGTACCATCCTTCGGTACATTTGACCTGCCATCCACAAGTATTTAGACAGGTGGAAAAATCCCCTCATTTTACGCCAGCAACGACCTCCACATTCGAGGGGAAAGATGTACGTTCCTATGAAGTATGTAAATCGTCATTGATATTGCGATAGCAAAATCAACAAACTCGTCGATGTGGCAATTCGGCGCTAGGGGGCAAGTAGGATCGCGCCCCATGTCGATGGGGGACCGGCAGCGGCAGTCAAACACGACGCGTAAAGCGAAGAAGAGGAGCCACAATTCGAAGCTAGGAGTCGATTTGGCCTCGTCTCCATTTCAGTATGGCTCGCGATCATTGCAACGCCTTCTCTTCAATAACTCGTGAAAATAAAATAAAAAATAGAAAAAAGGAACATACATCGATAGGACCGATTGTGCTCGACCCGAATCCCAAGATCCACTTCCCCAAACACAGAAGCTCCGAAATTTCCACCGAGTCCATGCTGACCACCAGAACTACCCCAAGCACAATCGCCACCGACCCAACAAAGTAGCAGTGGCAGCGGCAGCGGCTCGTTCAAGTTAGATGTAAAAAGCGGGAGGAGCAACCTCGGACGAGAGGTCATCACTGGCTACAATGTTGGTGACAACGACGAGACACGCCTGCTCCTCTGTAGGCGAACAAGACGCAATAAAACGTGGACCTTGAGGTTCCTGCCTCACCGATGCCGGATCTTCGAGCCCCGACTCAAAATCCCCTGCGGCGGAAATACCGGTAGCGTTGTGCTGAGATATGGACGCCGACGATAGCCAAACCCAAAGCTACCTTGGAGGTCGGGGAGCATGTGGATCATCGCGATAAGGCGCCGGGGCGTCGAATGGTCATCCAAGTCTCCTCCAGCGAATCCAACTGCGACAAAGCTGATAACGTGTAGTCTAGGGAGCAGAAACAGAAACACTGGTTTACGAGAGGAAGCCTTCGATCTGCTGTTGACAAAGGCGGGTGCAAAAAGAGCGCAGGAAATCGAGAGGCAGGTAGAAAAGGTGACGACGATGCGAGGAGGAGCGGAGATAATGGGGAATCTGGTTGTCATGCACAACGTCAAGAGCGTTGGCGTTGGCGTTGTCGTCGACGCTGATGCTGAGCTATTATCTGCCCAGTTTCACATTCGCATTCACGTCCGCAGTGGGTGCATTGATTATCTGCAATTTATAGTTATCAGTCGCCGAATTAAACCACGAGCAAAGACGAGAAAGAACGCGTACGAGATCCAGAAACAAAGCTCAAGTACTAGTCCAGAAAATTAGTGGTCCTGATGATCATCCTCGCGCTCATTACCCAACCCGGCTTCTGGACCGTAATCCACAAGCTCAATCGTAAAAAATTAGTCCCGCATCCACTCCCTCAAGAATGCCACATTCAAATCGCGTGGAGAGTTACGGAGCGCGAGTCCCAAGTATTGCAACTCCCACTCTAACGTCCTCGTCTTGTGACCGAATGAGAAAACAAATGAGAGCTCAGCTCAAGCCGACGAGTCCACGAAAGAGGCCCTGCCCGACGTGTAGCCAAAAGTGGGCATCATTCACGTATAAAACCGCGCGTTGATTCAGCGATGTTATTACGCGAATGAAAGATTCCATGGACATGCGTGGGCAGGGGAAAACTCTGCGTTGAGCAACGATGTCAAAACGTCCTATCCATCCACAGCTCCGGACGCAGAGAAAAAAAAGACGATTTTGAACTTGGGCTATTTTGGAACGGGAATTCGCATGGCGGACCCGAGGCGTGACAAATTGAGGGATCCACGATAATTTACGCACCGATACCAGAGGTACTTGAGGGTTAATGTTCGACGTTCAGGTTTGGGGATTGCACATTTGGGTGTGATGTGGAAATATTGCCGATTCGTGAGAAGACTTCGCAGTGTTTGAATGGAAATTTGTAAAACACCATTCAAGAAACCATCAAAGAAGGAGCTAATATAAATCTCCCGCATATCCACTCGATAGTGGTCGAGAGTTCGTACATGTCAAGGCGTCCGATCTCATAAAGTGAGGGGTAGAGGACGAGGGTTTGACGTTTGACACTTGAATGAGTAAGTATTTGGGTCGCACCTTATAAATAAAGGAGAAAACCGAACAGGAAAGCCAGCCTCGTGGAGACAATCAAATTAAGCGATATACCAACCAACCAGGACGTATTACCCACGGCACGGGCACCACATCCAAGGCAAGAAAGTAGTCTTGTACCGCGATTACTTGCGGGCGAGTGTCGGGACGGGTGACTCGTGGGAAAGGACGATTATGTAACGAATGCCATCGATTTCGTTGCCTCCTTCCCATTTGCTTCCCATCCTGCAGCTGAAGATGTATTTGCAGCGCCCAGACATATTCAACTACCAGGCGGCTTTCCAGAATGCGCCAGGTAGACGCTGACAACATCGAAATGGACGATGTCTTGGAAAAAGGCGTTACGGTGTGGTAGTCCCACTTTCTACGAGGCCCAGCTATACCACCACGGCCGCCCCTGATCTAAAACGTAGGTCCCCCATCGACATGGAGCGCGATCCTATTTCCCCTACACCATATTGCCTATCGAGCTTCGTAACACCATACGGCTGTCTCCTAGAAGACGGCGTGCTTGGCGGGGTAAATTCAGGCGGCCCCTTTTTCTGGTACCTTCCCTCTCTATCGCCGTCTCCTTTATTTCTCTCAAATTCGCTTGAAAGTATCGCCGACTTTTTCAAGGTTCCGTAGGGTCTGAGATCTGAGCGGGGACCCTCAAGACGTTCTTGTACCAGGTGCGTAATTAGTCTCGAATGAAGCATTCGTGCATTCTTCGAAAGGTCCCGAGCCTTGCATATCGGTTCACGTTCCCAACTAGCCAGGTTCCAAAAATCAATCGGCATGAACCACGAGATTGTATCCTCCACTTTTTCTTTTACGATCGAACTTGTAGACTAGGGGGTTCCGGATGACAACAGAGTGCGTTCTTTCTTTATTGCCCTCCTTCACCACCGTTTATCCCCCTCCATTCCATGTGGTTGTCAGCCATTGTTGCTCGCGTCACGAATGAGGTCTTTACCCTGCCCCCACATTCCAGGTGGAATCCATATGGAATCCACCATCGTTCCAGATGGGTTCCACCATTCCATATGGAATATGTTTTGGGTGAAATCCCACTCATTTTGGTGTTTTTGTTCCACCTATATTCCATATGGAATGGTCAAATTCCATCTGGATTCCATCAGTCCACATGGAATATCCACATGGAATTTACATGGAAGATTCCACCATGATTCCAGTGGAATCCATCTAATTCCACATGGAATAATGGAATCCATATGGATTCCACTGGATTCCATATGGATTCCACTGGATTCCATGATTCCATGTGGAATTAGATGGATTCCAACTGGACTGCATCAGAATTACTTCATTATCAACGTTAGAATACATATACTTATGATGCATTATAAAATATTAACAGTACTTGTAGTGGCCTAAAAGGCACCAGAAAAAAAATGCCATGCACAGGAATTGAACCCGAGCCTGATATGCGGGACTAGCGCTCTAGCCACTTGAGCCAGCGCAGCTTGTACAGGTAACAAAATAATGACATGATATCCCACACCGGCGGCCCGGCCAGCACCCAAATCCGGAAACAGCGCCCAACAGTTGCCACGTCGCGTCCTTCCTGTCCACCACCACCAATGCTTCCCCCGCCGCTTCTTCCGCTCCCTCCCACTCTCGCAATGGCCGACAACAAACACTCGGGTGGTTACGGGGACCGAATGTGAGTACCCCGCTATCTCTATCCCCCTGTGCTTGCTCACCACCACGAAAGCGACAGAGCACGCTGACGCGACAACACGTCGACGCCGACGCGTCAATATGACGACGCGGCCTACCATGACAACACATCGACGCCGACGCGACAACACGACGATGCCGACGCGACAACACAACGACGCCGACGCGTCAATAGGACGACGCGGCCTACCACGGCAACACGACGACGCCGACGCAACACTACACGGCCTACCACGACACCAGGAGGTCGCGACTAATGTAACCTCACCCGCCGCATGCGAACGACGTGACAAAGCAAGGCAACGATGACAACCCGACCACGCGACGAGGCGATGAGGCGACGAGGAGCTCTGAAAGTGAGTACCCCACCGCCTGCACCTCCACACGGTTGCTGACCGCCCACCAAACCAACACAGATGAACGGCAGGGTTGACGACGCGGATTACAAGGCACCACGTCACCCACATCGTAACCCGCGTCGTCGACCACCACACGTATGTCCAATGGCGATGCAATGACCGGACCCACCATCACGAAACCAGGAGGTCGCGACCAACACGATGGACCGGAGCATGCGAAAGACACGACAAAGCAAACGACTCAATAACGCGGGGCAAAAACAATGACGCGACGAGGCGATGAGGACCGCGGAGCGTGGAAAGTAAGTACCCCACCCCCTGCCCCTTTAACACGGTTGCTGACCACCCACCAAGCCAACGAATCTCCCACCCCTCCCTCTCTTCTCCCCAGCCAATCCAGGGCGGTCCGGCAGCCCGCGGCCATCCCAATCGGGGATGCTGCGGTTCCCTGCTGCCACCTCACCTCTTGCTTCCCACCACCACAATCCCCACCACTGCGTCCCAGCCCACCACCACTTCCCACAGCACACCATGCCCCCCAAATCTCGCAAGAAGGCTCCCGCAGCCAAGAAAACCCCCGAATCCCCTCCAGCTGCCTCGAAGATTCGCAAACGGGGCCCGTCAAATGCGGACGAAACCGCCACCAAACCGAAAGCGAAGAAGGCGAAGGCTGTCGAGGAGGGAGGGGATGAAGAAGGAGGCACAGCGACAGCTGCAAAAAAAACGAGGGCCAAGAAACCCAGGTGTGTAACCCCCCGTTCATGTCAATTGCAGTGCTGACAGCTCAAGCACCTCCCGTAGAAAAACCAGCGCTATGAAGGACGCTGAGGCTGCTGCGGAGGATGACCCTGATGAATTAAAAAGGTACGTACTGTCCCTCCGCTTCCTTTTTAAACCAGAAAACTCACGAAATTTAGGACTGAGCGTATGCTTGTGGAGAGCGGCATATCGGTTGCTCCCCTTGAGCGGCCTCGTGCACCTGATGCCAAACACATGGCCCCGGCAGCTCCTGCTACCCGTAGCCGCATTCGTCGCATGGAGCCCCTTCCCAAGATGGTCGAAACAACAGCAACGGCAGGGGACGGTAGCTCACAAGAAGACGTGGACAAGGATGATGCAGATGACGGCGAGAGTGAGAAGCCAGACCAAGATGATGAGGTCGACGAGGATGAGAATGACGAGATCGATGAGGATGAGAATGATGAGATCAACGAGGAGGATGATGGTGAGATTGATGAGGAGGATGATGGTGAGATCGACGAGGAGGCGGATGGTGAGATTGCCGATGACGAGGGTGTCAAGAACACCACCCACCACAATGAGACAGCCAACGACGAAGCCAGCGACGACAGCAAAACCGAAAGCGAGGATGCTGATGCCATTGAGAACAACAACACCCAGTGTGTTAATGATGCAGACGGTGAGGTTTTCCCCGTTGTATCTGGCATTTCTGATGCCTCTGCAGTCACAGCCCCCACCCACAGCGGTCTTACTCCCATGCGAGGCAGTGTAGTCCCCACCGCCGCCTCTGTAGCCCTGACTCCGGTTCGTGCCTCTGCAGTCATGACTCCTGCCCGCGGTGGTATTACCCCAGCACGAGCCAGCGCTGCTCCCACTGTCCCTTCTATCGAAGGCGAAATTTCCTCCCTCTCCATCGGAAAAGACAGCAGCAAATCCACTGCTGATCTTGGACCTACTGGAGAAGGTTTTTTTATTCTTTTGCTTTTTCTTTCTCTATTTATTTTTATTCTAGTATTGGGTACCCCGCCAAAGGAACCTCTCCCTGGTGATGGTATTGAAATTTATTTAAATTTAAAGAGTTATTTTAACTTTTGGTTAGATATCGAGATGGAATCGCAAAGTCCTATTGCTTTACAGGGGGCATCTCGTACTACAGGGGGTATCCTCCGAGGCAATGCATATGGCAACAAACTCAACCATGCTGACTTCGAGCAGGTTGATGATTCGGCTGCAATTATGTTGATCCAGCCTAAACTCAGGTTCAAGGTTTTTGTGTATGTTGAGTATGGCGATGTGTTGGCGTTAAGCAGGGTTCCAGATTTCGAGTCTCAGATTCCGATTACTGTTTTTGTTTTGAACGACATATCTCTTTCTACTCAGCCATTGTTGAAGAAGGCTGCTCAATATCATGAATCTATTTCACGTGAGTTTTGTTTCCTTATAGCTATTACTGGTTTATTAAATTCTTTCCTTTATAGATTCCTTCGTCTTTTTCCATTCTGATCTTTCTGGCCATTGGTTATGGAATCTTGAAGGGATTTATTCTTTAGTGCTCGAAATGAATGAAGATGTGCCCCACAAGATCGGTGCTCAAGGCCTTGAATGTCATGTCCTTTTCGTGAGTCATTTGATAAAATTAGTGATGATATTTTTAATAATATTACTGTTAGCTTGTTCCAAATGTTGTTCCTTCTTCCACTTCCTCCATTTATGCACAGGCAGGACCATCATTTTCTATTAAGGATCATGCATCTTCTGAAGGGGGCTCACGTTATCACTCACGTCATGAATCACCGGCTGAGTCTGACTCTGAGCCATCGAAACCTAAGGAGCGTCAGCTTAATCAGAAGCATTTGAAAGGTCTTGCGAAGAACCAGATCGAGCTTGATCTGGATCTTTGCCAGAACATCGATAAACCTACACTCCAACTTGTGTATCAGCGCTATTCTGCAGTTAACGACATCAATCGCCAAGTTGACCAGATGATCAAGGATCGGACTTGGAAGGGTGTTACAATCACCAAGACTGATATCATCATGTTGTTTGTTGCCAAAACTACTTGGCACAGTTCCTATCGTGTCCAAATTCCTGCTGCAGAAAAATACGATGATATGCGGGCTTGGCTTACTGAGGCAGATGATGCTCCATCTGAGGCAGATCTCTGGGGTGATACCAAGGATCATCATACGTTGAAGGATCTAGATGCTTGGTTGAAGGAGAAGGCTGGAAAGAAAGTAAAGGTGGTTAAGAAAGTCGGAGGGAGAGCGATTACGAAAGGAAAGGCCACAGTGGAGGCTAGTAAGGAAACTGAAAAGGGAAAAGAGAAGGAGATAGAACCCAAAGCAGCTAGGAGTCACAAGAAGAAATCAACGACTGGGTAAGTAAGCCTTCTGATAAAAATATCAATTCTTTTGTACTTGTAAATCATCAATATCTGAACTTCTATTGTCTGATTATCAGATCTCAGCTATTTCTTGGGTGTCTCATATTGTTACAGATAATTGGCTCTATGCCATTGTTTGGGATGTTGATACTGTTTATATTTCTTTGTCCAGGTGTTCATGCAGCAGCCGCTCAAGGAGCATTCCCAGATATCGCATTTGACGTCTTCAGTGCTTTTGTGATGGATACATTCGGTCCAGATATTTCATTGAGCACAGTGTTGATGCTTTTATTCACACTGAATGAAAATACCGACCTTCTTAACATACATGCACGCAGTCAGCATCGACAGTACAACTATGAACAAATACGCAATTCAAGTACATGGATGAATGTGTTGTCCCACAGTATCCAACGGAATGTTACTAAGAACAGAATGGAATCTATATTCAAAACAGATGAAATACCAGAAGATCCATTAGGAGAGGAGGCAACAGAACTCATGAGCACCAAATTAAATGCTTTTGCAAATTTTCTAGGCTTAAATCCCTATAACTCAGATGGAATATTTGAGCAAAAACTCTATCCTATCTCAAATGAGTGCATTGAACCTATTCTGGTTCTTTGTCCAACATCTTATCAATGCATGGATGGTGAATGTGAACCTCGCAGTTTGCTAATGTTGACTCGTGCAAACCAAGTCCCAGAAGCAACATTGATTAAAGGAACAAAAATCTTTAAAAATGTTTCAGTATTGAGCGCGCATTGCCCCAAATGCAAAACCTGTTATTTTGTTGATCATGAAACCTATGGTCCATCAAATGATAGACAGAAAACATATCTCAATGATGCAGTCTATCTAAAAGTTGGACAAAAGACTTACGTTGATCGTGTTTTCTCAAATGCTGTCATCAATGGAATTTTTAGTTTTCATGCTTCTACTGCTGCATTGGCAGAATTCTGGACTAATAGCTATGGAAAAGCTCATGGAATCAAAGTTCCAAGACGCCAAATGTGGCAAACATTTATGCAGGAATCAATTCGTGGTGTTTCTCAGAAATTGGAGATAACATTTGAGGCACCTAATAATACTTCGATTTCTGAGTTAACACACCGAGCATTTGATTTATTGGGTGAGAATGGAGGAATAAGATTATCAGATGGACATGCATGCTCAGAGTGTACTCAAGACTACAAAGCTACTGCTGATTATGTTCCACAGAATGATGATCCTGCAGCTGTACTTGGGGTTGATAATGATGGGCCTGTTCCAGGTCTAGTGGCTGGAAATCCAGCTATTCCAAATGTACCCAATCAAGCACCAAATACTGGAGCAGCAGAAGAACATTCTCCAGTCAAAATGGTAGTGATGGATGGAATTGTCATGGGACCTGTGCATTGCGCTGCTGTTAATTGTACTGCAGATGTTTTGAATGCTCGTGGAGAAGCATTTTGTGCCACACATGTCACTCAATTTGCTGGCAAATGTCGTGTTGTTGGTTGTGGCAATTTAAAGGTGCAAGGTACTCAAGCATGTGCCCAGCATCGGCCAGAATGGCGTGCACACCAGCAATCACGAACAAAATCAACCTTGGCAGGTGTTCGTAGAATGCTAAATCGTCAAGGAGAGAATCTTGTTTGGAATGAAAATATTGAACATGAAGTACAGCCACATGATGAAGAGGCACCGGAGGCCCAGAAAAAAAACTATTTTAGCCCAGCCCGATTTTACTGTGTTGAAACTCTTTGTGCTCCATGTGGGGTTGTTGTTGCATGGACAAAGTTTGCAAAATCGGAATCACCAACAAAGATTTTGAAATTTCTCAAGGATACATATCCTAACAAGGAAACTAGACCTGACTATGTATGCATTGACAAAGCCTGTCTTGTTCTCAAAACTAGTTTGATCAATGGATCATGGGAGGAGTGGAAAGAGACAACTCGTCTCATTGTTGATGCATATCACTATTGCAATCACCGTGCAAAAGATTTTTTATGCCGCATGTTCTGCAACCCAGCACCACTTGATGGATCTGCCCCAAATCTTGTTATTGAAGCTGAAAACAAAGATGGTGTGAAATATTTGAAGCGGGCATTTAATACCCAGGCAAGTAAAGAATTCAATAACCAAATTCATAATAACCTGGAATGTGCAGGCATGTGAACAATTAAATGGGTGGCTCGGTGGATTTGATTCCATTTTAAAGCGAATGACACAAACCAATTTTAACTGGTTTTTGCATGTCATGTTGTTTTATTATACTCAAAATGTTCTGAACAAACAAGCTGATAAAGATGCAGAAGGAGAAGATGATCCTGAATTTGAAGAGCTTGACTAGGTAGTGTCCATATTAATACACAACCTCCATTAGTTCTGTTATAGCCTTATTATCAAATTCTGGTTCCCAATTGAGGTAGATGTAATTATTGCATCATACTTACCTTATTCAGGACCTGTATAACTATGTATAGTATGAATGAATATTCATCACATTTCATGTGACAACTTGTGAGTGGATAGATACACTAACAATCTATCCTACTTGTTAGAAAAAAGCAAAGAGTTAGATGTTTTTAAATTTCACAATTGGACTTGGATGAAATAATAATAATAGGCTCACTCCATATGGATTCCACATGAATTCCATGTGGATTCCTAGTGGAAACCATGCGGAAACCATGTGGAAACCATGTGGAATAGGTACATATGGAATCCATGTGGAATACACAAGGAATCCACATGGCATGTCATGGAATCCATATGGAATCCATCTTAATAAATACTCAATTTATATGATGAAACATATTCCATATGGATTCCACATGGATTCCATGGAATAAATCTGTTCCATATGGAATCCACCTGGAATGTGGGGGGAGGGTAAAGTATTGAAGTCTTCTACCATGTGCGACCCATCCAGTGGAGGTAGGAAAAGAACATGCAGACAGGAGTCCTCCTGGCCGCTCGAGCTCTTTCTATTGCCTCATATCTGTCAGGGCTTCTTGATATTGCCTTCGTTACTTACCGGGAATTCAAGTTTCTCATTGATCGAATATAATTCGATTGGCGCCGGTTAATGGTGATCGTTACATTTTTGACGATTCCCCGCCATGGATGATTTCGGTTCATGTAGATGCACTTACTCAGCGCTATCCTTCTGGGGATTGATTAGTTCTGCGTGTGTCCTACCCCGTTATCGCACCACTCTTGGTTCTCCATCGTATCACTGTGCACTCGTCCGTCTGCCTTGGTTCTCTTGCAGCTCATTAATATATGTGATTTTCTTTCACTGCCTAGCTTTTCAAAAATGCAATTGGATATCAGGATACACGTTCAAAAGGTGAAGACATTATCTGTACATGGCCGGGGGGATTACAGTAATCGCGGAACACGATAATTGTAAGAAATTAAGGATATCCAGTAATCTCAATGGTTCCTCCTGGGAGCAGGACTGCGCCGAGATGCTCCGGGGGCCTGTCCGTATCGGTGAGGAGGAGCTGCTGCGTGTGCAGACCCAGATCCAGGGGGTGTCCGCGGCCTGGGACCAGGTCCACGAGTTCTGCGTCCAACAGGAGATGCTGACCGCCCACCACCACGCTGGTTAGCGGGTCTCCGTGACAGTGTTGACCTCCCAACGCTGGCCACTATAGGCCTGGCCCGGCGAGAACCCGGTGAGCTGAAGCGGCTGGGAGACGAGTAGCCACCGGACCTGGAGCTGCTAGAAGATGGTGAATCGTAGCGGCCACCAGACGGTGACAAATGATTAGCCGCACGATGGGGGGCCATCCGTTGCTGGGGACGGCCTCGCTCGACAGAGGCCGTCCGTGACACTGCGCAGTTCTGGTTGGCGAGGGAGGGATCCGCATCGTGCTTTTTCAATTTATCTAGGTCATGACTCATCTGCATGGAGACGCCCCCCAAAACGTCCTGTCCAAAGTTTCATTTTGTTGGCGTTGATATGTACATTCTCTCCGAGAGCAACTATGCTTTGTAATTTGCTTTGGCGGTTGGTATTGTAGTCATCCACAGGAGCTAGCACACCACCATCTTGGCCCTTAGGGTGGTTATGGCTCAGTGGGACGACGGTGTGCATTGTGTCTCCGTTGGCACCAGTATAAGAGCCGGTAATGATCGCAGGATGGCTCTTAGAAAACCTACCCGGCTTCCCAGCTTCCCCATTGTCACGAAGGGGGATTTCCTGAAATCGCCGGGATTTGCTTCGACGATATCTCCTTCTTGAAGCGGCACGGAAGCCACCAGGGATCCATAGAGAAGTCCGAAAATAATAAGAAAAGCATGTTTGAAATACATATTCGCAGGTAAGATCTTCCTGAAAAGATAAAATTGTCAGCAAAGAACGAACAACCGTTGACTGGATATTACAAACAATGAGAGTAGAAAGCTTTCAGTGATGCCCAGCACTACATAGCTTGAATAAGAGGTAAGATGTTTGGGGGAGAGAACCTGCTCTGAAGAGAGGCTGGATGTATTTTCTGTGCTTTTATACCTCAGTCGCCCCTTCCCAAGTTCCGAGCGATGTATATTATCATTCAAAAAGAATTTGGGATCCAATAAGGGAGCAGGAACTCACGGAAACGAGTGACAGATCAAACCAACCCAATTTTAAGTTTTTTTTTTACCCAGGCGTAAGGTACGTAGCTCGCGCAGATAATCCACTATCTGGATCCCAATCAAGGTATTACTTATTTTTACTGCGTTAATGCCAAGTCTTGTGATTGCCCCAACCAAGCTTAAACATTGCGAGGCAATCTTTTGTTCAACGGGACCCAGCCCCCACAATGTGGCAAGTCATAGGAGGGAACCAAAATCGTCCCTCTCGGCCAGAAGCTGTCCCCACAAGGAAGGCAGAACCCGCGATAAGAGGTCCCAGGTTCTGTTTACAGCATAACATGTGCGAATGAGGCAACGATGTTCACACACCGCGCCGCCTTGATGACATCGATCAAGAAGATAACAGCCTGAGGGCCGTAGACCTTCTCTCTTCATCGACCCCAGCATGTCTTTCCTGCCCACTCTTCCTCCTGAGACCATAGAAAATATCATCGATATCCTTGCTCAAGACGATCCAGATCATTCGCGCCTCAAAACATGCTCCCTTGTTTGCCAAATGTTCCTGGAGCTTTGCCGAAAACACATCTTTGCTTCGATCACCATCGATGGCCAAAAACTCGCTGTTCCAAAACCCACTAGTGCTGCGCTCGTCCGCCTGCTTTCCAGCACACCTGAAATTGCCGAGCATATTCGGAAATTACACTGGAGGATGCTCGTCGAAGAGTTCGAGGACCGATCACTCCCAGGGATCCTCGAAAAAATCACGAAGCTGCAATCACTTGCCATTTCCTGGCCTCGAGAGCACCGTCAGTGGAGGAAAAATTCTCTTCGAACAGCAATTCTTTACCTCTTGCATCTTCCGACACTCGTACGGCTGGAGATGACCGAAAATCAGGATTTTGTTTTCGCTGATCTTATACCATGCACCAATCTTCGCGAATTCCAACTTGACTGCACGAAGCCGGTGGAGGCTGAACACACTTTGCCTTTAACCCTTCCACACCCACCACTTCAACTCCGTCACCTATTTGTGGGGAGTGAATGTTTTACCGCGATGTCAATGATCGGTGCATCCTTGCGTCCTGATGGAAAGCCCATATTCAATCTAGCCGTCCTTTCCTCCATCACTATCAGGCTTTGGAGACATGAGGACTTTGAAGCCTCGCGCCAGCTTTTCCAACACTGCTCAAAGCTCACCGAAATCCAACTTTTGCGTAAGTAATGTCACTTCTGGGAGCTGGACATGATCGTTTCTCATAAATCATATTCTCATCAGTTCGTTCTCCCCCGCTTACTTGGATGGGTATTGCCAAGATGCTGAAACCTTCAATCGAAACATTGACCCATCTGCATTTTGAGATCGGTTTCCAGGACGAAACTGGCACAAACGATCCTTTGGCGGGACTTGTTGCCGAACTCGAGGAGATCCGATACCAACCAAACGCTGTCGAAAAAATCACTATTGACGTTGGTGCTTGGTCAGATTCCGAGTTCAACCAAGGAGATGATTGGGGACTACTCGATAGAGTGTTGACACAGTCTGGATGGTCGAAGCTGGAGCGCGTTTCGTTGAAAATTTACATTTGGGTTTGCGAACGTGAAGACGACCTCGAAGTCACATTAAAAAGCTTGCCTCAGGCCCAATTGCCCAGACTTTCATCAAGCCCGTCCATTGTGTTCCAATTTTCTATTGTCGATAGATCAGATGGTTACTAGGCTTTCCTTAGTTCATTCAAATTCCAGCTTTACATCCCGTGAATCCAACATATTTGCATTATTCTGATATTGGGGAGCCGCGGGGCTAAGTTTAGGTCTTGAAAATGGAGACCCTGCAAGCGAGTGAACGCATCTACTGGGGAAAGGCAAAGCGGGTGGGTGGAAGGATTCAGCGGTGAAGTCAATGAACTTTCAAGCCGCCAGTTTCCTTCCCGGTGCGAGGCACAGATGGCGCGCAATTCGCGTCTTCCGGGGGTAGAGTCGAGCGAGTCTCATGAACGACATTGTGGCTGCTCTCTTCAGCCATGGCGCGACTCAGGGAATAAGAGTGGAAGACGGAATACATAGAACAAGTTGAAGATTTGATGTAGTAGACGATGATTTGATCTCAGATCAAGGCGAGTTCTACATACATCGTGGTCAAAAGCCCAATTCAAATTTCACACACCATCGAATTCATCTCTCTTGCGTGGCGAAGCAGGGCTGGATCTCATCTAATATCTAATCATGATATCAGGGAACAATCGGTCGTTGCCGCGTGGTGTCGATTGTGGGTACGGTTCAAGTTTGAGTATTCTTGCCACCGTCGAACTTGTTCTTTATCCTCCGTATCTACTACTCCTCGAGATCTACATGGACTATAAGGGATGGGATCTTACCGTCAGAGAATTATTCTCTGCGCTTGAAAGGAAGGTTATCGAGCTCTCTGAGAGGAAAATCGATTTACATACATTTGTAGCGGCATACCTAAGTCAGATTGAATTTAGCAGGCGGGAATTGAACGCAATGATAAGACGAACGCCGGGGGTGCATGTCTGAGGGTTTAGGAAAGAAATAAAGATAGAACACCTGATAGCTAAATTCATCGCAGTTGGCGAGGAGATGTTCATCAGAGTCTCTAGAAGGGAGCCTCAGCGTAATCGTCTGAAATCGCAGTCTTTGATGCAAAGGGAAAAGTAAAATGGTAGGGCACGGTTCAAGCGATCGAGGGATGGAATAAAGCGCCATTAAAGCATCGAATAACGGTGGACAGCAGACAAGCATCCATGGTCCATTGACAGGTGATCAACGAAACGAAATCAAGCGCCCATAGAGAATTGAATACATGCATGGCCAGGACAAACCACCAACATTTAGACGATATGTTATCGGTTCAAACCCGGCCAGAACACGAGAGGGTGAGAGCATGTATATGCGTTGACACCGGTGGTGTTATTCGAAGGACGAAGATCAAAGGTACGAAAAAGGCGTATCCACCGACTCGGAGGGTTGATCAAAACTTGGCATGAGAAGACACGCCACGGATAACTAGCATACAGACTTGATAACGCGCTGAAAACTAAAACTCATATAGGTGTACGCAGTAACCATCTCTCTACCCACTGCGTGGATGGTGAGGATGGCCCTTGAGGCTTTCGATGGAGCTTCCAGTGGTGAGCCTCTGAAGCATTATGGAAGGCAAACCAAGAGGATAAGACGGGGAATGAGAATACTGCCAGGGGAGAGGAACCATCTACCGCGATTACACCACTGAACAGACGAAGGATAAACCACCCCCACACAACCAACGGAAAACATAGGAAGCATGGACGTGTGAAGGGGAGGGATTATATAGATCCTCATCCTAGATCGTTGGTGGCGTTGTTCGAACGGCAGCTGGTTATGAGACAAAACAAGGATGGAAACGACGTGAACAGGTGGATGGATATCCGAGAGATAAAAGCCAGAAGAAAGCTGTATGCAAATGACACGTGAATTCGCGAATATGTGTTCCACTCTCGGCGTGGTTGCGGTGGCAGAGTCGAAATTCTAGGACAGGCGAGGAAAGTGGGATTGAATGACCGCAAGAACAAACCGCTAACGACTCCCAAGAAATGACCCTGCCCAACCACGCAGAACATAATAAATGTGCGGGTGTAGAACACACATATCCATACACGGTCGTTGGTGGGGTTGTTTAATGGCGAGGGAGAGGATCCGAAGGAAAGGGAAGGAGGAGATATTCACGCGTACTCACGGACCATGGAATTTCTCCTTGTTTTTGGGCGGCGATTCAAATGCTGTTGTCTCACGGGTGATCTTGCTCTTTATTATCCCAACTGCGCCTCAAATTTCCGTTCGCTTAAGGCATACCTCCTTACCACCTGGAACATATCCCAGGATGATTAAACTTCAATGGACCACAATATGTGATGGGTGTCGTAGAGGGTGAAGGCGTCGAAGAGATATATCCATGAACTGGGAAGTACTTACCCTTCCAACGAATCGTACATCCTGGGGCTAATTTTCTGCGATATTTCTCGCGGTGTCCAGGTCCCCACACTCTGCGCTTCTCCGTATCCTGCCCAAAACATTGCACAATCGACGAGGACACTTTTCGTCCACTCAACCCTCGCTTCATCCACCCACCGATCTTCCTTGCCGATGCTCCTCTTCCATTTGCCTTTGCTAATTCCCGTAATTTCTCCACAATAAACTGCAATGGATACGTTTCAAGGACCACCCCATCCTCAGTATACGAATATCCTGAGATAAGTGGCTGGCAAAAATATTCCCAATTATACTTATCTCCGACTGTATGAGGCAACCAGTGAGTCTTCAAGGATTGTGCGACTAGGATGCAGGCTATGACTCCAGAAGCGGGGAATTCTAATGCGACGATACATATTCCCTTTCGCCGGGTGTTGGACTTTGCGCAGCGCGCAAAACCAATGTATGACTTAGTCGGATTCATGTGGTGTCGCGTAAGGCTAGAAGGTAATAAGAAGTAAGATTCACTAATAACTATAACCATCGTACGATTTATCAATAACCGAAAATTGAAAATTAATGGATCTACTCGACGATAGTGTCGGAAGTTGAGTCTCGGGCAAGCGCTTCAACGTAACTTCAAGATCATCTTCGCGGTAGCAAACCCAGAGGAAAATAGTTAGAGAAATATGCCTCAACTTCGACCATCCAGGCTGCGTCAACACTCTATCAAGAAGGCCCCAATCTTCTCCTTGATTGCACTTGTAGTACGCTCCAACAAAGACGTCGATAGTCATGTTTTCGACGACGTTTCTATGGCACCGGAGCTCCTCCAGTTCGGCAACAAGTCCTGCCAAAGGGTCTCCAGTGCCAGTTTCGTCTTTCGTACCCATTGCGAAACGCAGGTGCGTCAGCGTTTCGATAGAAGGCTCGAGCATCTTGGCAATACCAGTCCAAGCGATCGGGGGATAATTCACTGACAAGAAAAATAACTTGTGAGTCGCAATCGGCGAATACCCTCGAAGTGGCATTCCGTACCAGAAATATCGACATTGACGAGTTGCGAGCAGTGGTTGAAGACATTGCGAGAAGCTTCAAATTCATTGTATTGGTCAAGCACTAGTTTTACGGAAGCGACGGCGGCTAAATCGAATATGGGCCTTCCATCGCCACGGAGCGATGTACCGATCATTGACATCGGTGTGGAACATCTAACGCCAAAGATTAAGCTTTGGAGTTTGAGGGGTTTGTGAGGAAGCATTGGGAGTGAGGTATGTTCGGTCTCCACGGATCTCGTAGATCGGAGGCTGAATTCGCGAAGATTGGTGCATGGTATAAGATCAGGGAAAGCAAAATCATGAATCCTGCTTATCTCTAACCGAATGAGCGTCGGTAAGTGCAAGAGGTGGAGAATGGCTGATCGAAGACGGTTTTTCCTCCACTTGCACTCCATCCACGGCCAGCCAATCATGAGTGATTCCAACCTCGTTATCTTTTTGAGGATGCTAGGAAGCGATCGGTCCTCGAACTCTTCGACTACGATATTCCATTCTAATTTCCGAATATGATGGGCGATTTCTGGTGTGCTGGAAAGCAGGCGAACGAGAGCGGCACTGGTGGGCTTTGACAATGCGAGGTTTTCTCCATCGATAGCGATGGACGCAAAGATGTGTTTTCGGCAAAGCTGCAGGAAGATTTCGCACACAAGAGAGCATGATTTGAGCGATGAAAGGCCGGGATCTTGTTCAGAAAGAATATCAATAATCGTTTCTATGGTTTCAAAGGGAAGGGTGGGTGGGCAGGACATGCTGCAGTGGATGAAAAGGCAGAAATGTATGGCATTGTTATCATCATCCAATCGTCGAAGCGCACCCGGTGTTGTGTGCACTGGGAATATTTCCTCATTCCGAATTCGCGCTGCCCATCATCGGCAATCGTGGTAAATCCTTGGGTTTCCATTGGCTCTAATCTGGAAACGGGAAAATAAATACAAACCAGAGAAAAGAAAAGAATTCAAGGGACGCTCATGTGGCAAATCACGCGCTTCGAATGCGGTGGTCGAAAGGGATGGTTTCGGAATACTTCTTAACGTGGAAAGTTTCATATGGAGGCCAAATTCCTCTTAAATTAGTTCTATCGACGCAAGATGTTAATAAGTGCAGGGTTCCCGGTATTTTCTTCTGTTGTTAAATGACATCTATTGTATCCATTCCGAAAGTACGTGGAGTCCGATAGGTGAAGGAACGATCATTTTCGTGGTTTACAGACAAATGGATGGGAATCGCACAATAGAAAAGTGTTGAAGGTGAAAAACGCGAAGGCTCGGACGGAAAACTCTAGCGCTATCACGGGTACCACGCTTGAGATAGGTGTTCAACGTTCAACGTTCATCAGCTAGTCCTGCCAACCGTACTATACAGTACATACTGTACATCCTAAGTATTCCGTGCTACACGGCTTATATAGAGTTAGGACCTCAACACGGTGGGTTTTCTTTCGCGCCATGTCAATGAATATATATGCGGATGAATATACAAAAAATAAGATAGCGACTTAAGTAATATGCGCTGTGGGTAGTCTTCTAAGTATGGTCTCCAGGGTGAAAAGACGATGGCTCGACTCACGAGCCCACTGTGCCGAAATGCCGTCCTGTCATGAATGATTATGTAACTCAACCTACCGTTCCTTTATCCCTTGACGTTTCCTCTTCATCGATTCACGAACATTTGAACCAGTGTCCCAGGTAGGTTTTGTCAAGCAGCTCCATAGGCGTTTAAAAACAAATTCCCATCAACAGAAACTTGGACGAGGATTTCGAGTTGAAGAGGTACAACGACTCGTCCGACCGTCGCGCTGAGCAGGTCCGAGCTATGAAAAGAGATGGTCGAAGAGGCGATGAGTTGTATTGAGGAGACGGTGCCGAATGGATACCGAAATGCGGTCCTTATATTCTCCACCACGTTTGGTCACCATCACCCAATCATCACCTTTTCCGTTTAGTGTGGTTCGTCTACTTAATTTCCATCCACGTCGTGCTCACCCGACTTGCACTCTTCATTCCCACAGCGGCCTCCACCTTGTACGACCCCGTTCGTGGATACATCAACCCCGCCTATGTTGCCACAGTAAGCAGTCCGAGGCAACTCCATGCCAACTACGTTTGAAGGTCTTCTCGACGCAAATGCTCTGACCAGGGGTCGATGACGGGGCGTTTTTACTATGGATATACATCTTCGTGCGTACGTTACTGCAAATTCTCATCGCGCCCTTGCACTACCACTTTATCCTGCTCCAGTTCCATGTGCTGACACCGTCGCTAACCCTGAACGTCGAATTCGGACTCCCTCAGCGACTGCTTGTATCAGATGCGAGCTCGTTACATCTTCTGGGATGTTCTGAGCCTAAAAGGCGACCCTAAGACAATCGCCCAAACTGATGGGCATGGGCTTTGGGCCTATATATCCTTTTTGCCGCTTTTTGGAATGTCTTCCTTCATTGTTCTCTTGGGGTGTGAACCTCTTTTCCTCATACTTCTCGACGGGTCGAGTGCTTTCGCATCACTGGCGAACGTCTCAACATTTGCCCATGCATGCCATGCTGATTTTTCATCGACGTAGGGATACGGCTGCATTCTCTTGCGCCGTTTTCCGCGTGGATCATGTCTGCGTACAGCTAGCATGGGTAATTGTCGTGTACCTCACAGCTTGAGCCGCCCCCTTCGAACGCGCATCTCCGCATTATTCGTTCACTCATCCATGTTCAATTTGGATTGGTGGCGAGAGACACTTTGGACTCCATTGAATTGCAGGGGAACCATTTCAATCTTTTCGAATCCGTGCTTCTTGTCTTAGTCTCCTGACGGCGTTTCCCGAATGCCTTCGTTTGCTGCTCCCCTTGTACTTGTCGATAAACTGGCGGTTGTTTCCGTACGTACCCGACAAGATATAACTGCACAACGGCCACTGGTACGTGATCTAGTTTCCGGCCTCTGCCCTTATTCTAACGTCCAGTCCGCTAGTTGGCTGAGTTTGGGAATCACGCTCAACAACCACCACGGTAGGCACCGTCGCCATACTCGAACGGTTTCTATCGCCTTATGTGAATCATCGATTCGTTCCGAATTCGTGAAGGTATGATTTATGATTTCATTCTCTCTCACACAATATATGAATTGAGTCTCGTTTGGGATTCATAGCCTTCTCCCAGCTCTTGGTCGTATTTCTATGCTCCATGAACTATTCGATTGTTTCTTTACATCTCACAGGGGAAGTCGTCGTTCCTCGATGTTCGGGAAGGATCTTATTTCTCTAATGCCCTTCGCTGCGCTTTATCCATTCGTGAATATCTCTAGTCTAGGATCGAGATCGTTCGGCAACAGGAGGAAACCTCGATGATCGCTGCTCTTGTTTATTGGGAATCCAATATGCTCGTGAGTCGTTAAGTGTTCATGTTTTTCTGCTCCACTTATCCCGCGGCGATAAGGTCCATATCCCTGATGCTACGTCACTCATAAGCCCGTACCTGCGATTACGCGTTTTCTTCTCTAGGAGAATTTTCAAGTCATATCCCTTCTCAGCGTCACCTAGTACCTATCACCGTTGAACTCCCCCTTCCATCATGCTGGATGGCCCGTATGAAGGCTGTATAGGCTTGGATACTCGCGGCAACTGGTGTATAAGGCGAGGATGTTTAAAGGAGAGGTCAAGAAGGACAGAGTTTGTCTTGTATCGGCGGTAGGAGGTTTCTGCAGAACATCCATCCCTCACGTCGACTTCACGAAGGTGATGGTAATATTGGAGGCCGCAAAATGTTAATAAACTTTGAGGTTCACCGTTTCCAACTGCCATCTGGATCTCGGATGTGAAAGCTGTATTGATTCATTTTTCTTCCAGGGCCACGACGCCGGAGTAAGTTTCATGGATTTCCTAAGAAACTACTCGTACCCATCGTCCGATCTATTAATAATCGCAAATTGAAATTCGACGCTCTATAAAGCAGACCCCCATAGTCTTGGTTCAAATTGTAATATGACTGAACAGCGACAGCGATAGTCATTGTTTCGACGACATTTTGATGGCGTCGCATGTCCTCAAGTTCAGCAATCATTCCCGGCAAAGGGTCTTCAGTCCTGGTTAAGCTCAAGGAAGCTTGGGCACACGAGCGAGCATATTTTGAGGGACGAAAGACCCGGGTCGTCTTGAGCGAGGGCATCGATAATGGTTTCTACAATTTCAACAGCAAGCGTGGTCCGGGAGGACATCTCCCTCGCAACAAATAAATGAAGCCGTAGGACTTTGGAGTTATATACGTTGACACCTTGACACCTTGAACGTCCAATCTCCGAGGCTGCGTTGTGTTCCGCATGCTCCTAGATTCATCTTTGTAGAATTATTCTCGACCAACGATGCATTTCCACCTTCGAGTCGGTCATTGAAAAGTGAGGCGATACTGAATGAATACGAGCACAAATCGAGGATTTGAGGTGGTGAGTTGTAGGCATCGACGATCCGATCAGCGAACAATCACAATCGATATCAGCGCTCAGCGTCGGTCGTTGCCGGCAAGGCGCTGCCAGTGATTGGGGGTTGGGTCGAGTCGAGCTTATCCTTGACAAGGCCAAACTTGTTCACTATCAACCGTTTCCACCATTCAGCAGGACTTCCATGGACTATAAGGGATCGGACCTAACAATCAGAGAACTACTCTCTGCGCTCGAAAGGAAGGCTATCGGTCTCTCTGAGAGCAAAATCGGTTTACGGCAGTTTGAGGTACGGATTTCCACCTGGATTGAAGGTTGATGCATGATGCCGAAGAATACTAGCTCGCACAATATGTGGAAAAGTTGGGCGACATATCACTAACATTCAAGAGATGCCTCAATAAAGCCGCTGCTGTAAATCGGCTACCCCTCGAACTTTTGACACGGCTCTTCAAGGACGTTCAGATCCAGCGGCCATCGACAGAAACGTTTCCTCATTATTTTGCGCTCAGCCATTCACACGAATTCACTGAGGCGGAGGAGGCGGTTTCTTGGGTACAGACTACTATGCATGTCTGCAACTACTGGCGAGAGGTCGTACTATGCACTCCGTCGCTCTGGACCTATATCCATTTCAACGTCAAGGAAACAGCCCCGTACAGTTGGCATTGTTACCCACCTACTTCGCTTCTCCCATACTCCCGCCTCTCACCGCTCCATCTCATGGTTACTGTCCACTCCCGCTCCCTTGACGTCCGTTCGGAGCCAACACATCTCTATGATACCCTTCGAATCATTACTGCCCGGACAGAAACGTTACAAGTTTGTTGGGAGGGAATATTTAAGCCAGGAATGCTTGACATATTACAATGTCCATTTCCACAGCTGACCTCTGTCACCTTGTGTTTGAATATGGGTGGTTTGAGTCATTCGATCCCATCAGCTGTTCCGGCGACGATCTTTGCAGCTGGGTTACCGCAATTGCGACGCCTTTGCTTGTGGTTCTACGCCTCGTGGTCGTATCACACATTCCCAAACCTCACCCACATCTCCCTCCATAATCAACACTTTAGACCGTCTGTCGATCAATTTCTGGACCTCCTCGAATCCACTCCTCGTTTGGAATTTCTTTTCTTGTCTTCAGCGGGGCCGCGGATCGGCCAAGGTGACCTTCTACCTCAGAGAACGGTGCCACTTCCGTCCCTTCATTCAGTGCATTTCGAATCGCAGGCGCCACATGAAGAGCACAATATCAGGATCCTCGAATGCATCACAATCCGACGATTGACCCATTGCTCGGTTATAGGTCGATCTGCAATCCGGCACAATCGAGCTACCATTTCACCTGTCGTTATCGAGAGAACATTCACCCACATAAACCCGGAAGAAATTTTCGAGTTGCGAGTATACCAGTACAAGCGACACGCCTATGGTCTGGAGGTAGACGCGTCGAGGATCTCGCTCCAAACCATGCTTTATACACCAGTGGACGTGCCTTCATCTAGGTGTAATAACATCCAACATCTTCATTTACTTTCTACGGCTAGGATACCCGAGGTCAACTGGGAAGGTTTCCCGAACCTTTTGTCGATAACATGCTACGATTCCCTGAACGGGATCAACGAGCTCGTGACATCCCTCTCCCGGAAGACCATGAACGAATGGCCTTGTCCTCTCCTCAAAACGATCTACCTTCCTGTGGGAGAAAAGCTACCCAGTTCCATAGGCGTGAAAAAACAGGTGGATAGAGACCTGTTACAAGGCGTGTTGGATCAATTCCCGGAAAGCATCGTTGTTCCTAGGAATCCCTGGAACAGCTACCGGATTTCTATTGAACTACGACCGGAATTTCCTGAAGAGTTTGACACGGAAGCTTCGGTCAAATTTCCCGTAAATTAGTTCCGTCGATAGAACACTAAACCAAATTGGCCCCAGTACCAAAGCCCATATACAAGTTTTTTTGACGTACGCAAAAATGATAACATTTCATGAAGCGCAAAGAGTAGCTGGTGGTATGATGGTGAACGAATTTGAGGGAAGAGAAGCGCAGTAAAAACATATGCGCAAAGTAATCTAATCTAATCTAATCAGCGGGTGATCATTGGGCGACGCACGTTTTACCGAAAGCCGCGTGTTCATGTACCTTCACTCTTTGGTTTTCTCCTTGAAAGGGCATATTTATTAGCATGGTTCAAGGGTTCCACACGTCTTGAAATCGGTTGGCCTAGGACACTCCAAGTTGAAATCCTACTCGGATGATTTCCATGATGAGTTCAGCTGAATGGAGCTTTGGGACGAGGACAGGGATATAAGTGAACGGATGCATTTAATTCTTCAGTATATCTGTACTGATAATGAAATTCGATTCATTAGGTCTTCGCGAAGCTCACTCCCACCGATCGTCGGATTGTTCAAGACACGAACTTCCCAGCTCCCCGTGGCAGCCATCGTTGGGCGTGTGGACGGTATGGCAGATGTTATGTTAGCCCGCTCATCATATAAGGTGCACATTTTTGAATGGACCAAAGAGGGCCGGTGAGTCTGTGTTGGTTACGATGGAAAGATACTCGATTTTACCTGAACCTTTTCTTGCAGCCGTTGTTCTCGTTGTCTATATCCGTATGTGCTCATTGGAATTGGGCAAGCCATAAAACAATGTAGGTCGGATTGGAGGTCATCCTACTCAAATACGCAATAACCACCAGAGATAAGTTCGTCTGCTAGGACTTTTAACGGATCGACATGTCCGACTTCTTGTTTCTCCTTCCCATACTTGAACTCCCAGGCTACATATCTCCCCCGAGTCACCGCACTCAAATGAACCCCAGTTTTTCTCCGAAGGGTAAATATTACGTGGAGGTACCTGAACAAACCACATGTCCTGTCCGGTCTATCCCAATTCAACACATTCGGTTGGTGATTCCCCGTCTTGGGGTGTTCCACACGATCCCACGGCACGTTGGATCGATTTTCGCTCTGACGGATTCCGTTATGATTGGCATATATCATTGCCTAAGTCCTTAAGATTCCTTACTCTTCCCATCATATGTTTTTGGCCCTTCCGCCCTATCCATATGCAGCGTTATCCCTCAAGTGTTCGAACGGGACTCGGATACCAATATATCCGTGGATGATATCGGCGTCGAGCACCCCAGGCTCGCCTGATCCATGAATGCATAACGTCCACTCAAGCTGTCTGTATTCCAGAACATCAGAGCCGGGCAAAACTAAAAGCTATACTATTGGTCCGGACATAAGTATGTGGTGGGGGTTTCCGTGATAAGTTGGTATCGCATGGCATCGTTGAAGTGAGTAATGGGCCCACAGAGATCGAGTGAAGCCAGGTTTACTGCGTGTAGGATATTTACTCTGTTCAGGGTTCCTTCGAGGATATATTCACCAACGCAAACATTCCTCTGACAAAGTACGTAAATAGAAATCCTCAATGCAATCACTCGAAAAATAGGATTATCCGCGATATAGTCCTTCGAGGAGACTGTATATGGAAAAGTGCAGTGAGAACCTGCGGATTAAGTGTCCTCGCCTTGTGGACACCTCAAGCCGGGCGGTACTTAATCACGCTACATCTCCTTGGTAGTCACGGAGTCAACTCGAAACATGTTGCCTCCTGGCTGTTTGTAACGGCAATAAGGATTCTTTCCCGTCAGCGTAAGTTCACTCGACTTACTCGGATCCTTGGTCCCCATTTCTTTCGCTAAAATCGAAGCTGTGGATGAGCGAATATTTTCGGGCCTTTGCTGGCGCGCCGCCTTCCAGGGATGTGAAGTATCGTAAGATGGGTTTCCTCACTGAAAAGGACGAATCATCGCTTGTCGATAACTGATAACGACGGCTTATGTAAATTACTTAGTGGAAGAGCCAAAGTCTTCCTCTGTCCTTCCTACTTCCTCCCTTCCTCTCGTTCCTGAGCGCATATCGCCGTGTGGTAATAATCACCTCCATCGCGCCACGCTTAGTTCTTGGGTTAATTCACATCCCCTCTATTTTTATCCCGGTTTGGTGCTGATGGCGACATCAGTTTGGACATTGTTGATTAAGATCCCCTTGTTTTTAAACTTTACCCTTTGATGATATGAAAGTCTCCTTTCGTTAGCGTAAGGCGTTCAAGTGTGCTTACCCTGTGCTTACCGATGTTCGCTGAAGACTTTTATGTTTTGGTCAGCGTTTTGTAATACAAGTGGCGCGAATGTCATCTGCGTTTACGAAATTACGTCTCGCATGACCGCCTGACCCACTGGGCGGCCCATACGTGATTGGTTCAATCTCCCACATTTCCCTTTGTGTCAACCCCAGCGAAATACCTTATCATATCTCAACGAGAGAGTCTGGAAAGACGCTTTCTAAATGAATCGCTGGATGCGGCGCCCTTGGGTCTGTCTGTCTTTCCCCTGGAAAAATGTATTGGAAAACGTGCTGTTTTCGCTGAATATTTACACGGCCAATGTCTCTTGTGTGATATTCGGATCAACCTAGGGAGATCAAGTCAACTGTGTGTTCTGAATCTGGATCGGTAGTTTTACGCCCGACATATTAAACTTTGGGAGGGCGGTCTCTTTCCGTGCTACTTAAGGTTATTTCAGCCCTGCTGATGGTGCGCCTTGATAGACGCCAATGTTAATAATCTGTATTACTAAAAATGGATTGGTCATTCGTTCGGATAAAACGTAAATCCGAGATATGTGTTGCGCCACATCTCGTCTCCTCGAAGGCAACCTTCAAAGGAAATCTAACCCAGTATGCATTCGCGGCCGCAGCGACTTCCGCATCACAACTGCCATGAACTCAAATTTACGACGTTCGCTCTCGCCGAAAGACATATAATTCGGAATGCTCGAAACATTACTATATACGAAGGGTATCCACTTGCCTCCCACCATGGAACTTCTCATACCCACGTTTCCTAATACCTGGTCACTCCCATCATTGTCTATCAACAAAGTCCTATTGTTTCTATTCACTGCGTATCTCTTTACCAAGGTTTTGTTCTCGAAAAGCGCTAAAGGCCCTTTGCCGCCCGGGCCGCGAGGTCTCCCCATTCTGGGAAATATCTTTCAGATCCCCAGGCTCCAATGGTTGAAGTACACGGAATGGCAGAAGGAGTTTGGTATCCCTTAATTCACTCACTTTATGTTTCTCTGCTGAGTATTTTCAGGCCCCATCTTCTCGCTCAACTTTGCTGGGAAACCTGTCGTCGTGCTCAATAACCATGAAGTTGCAGGCGAACTTCTCGGTCAGTTAGCCTTTTCTCCTCGTACATAAATCTTCATGTTAAGCTGTATGTGTAGATCGGCGGTCTAACATCTACAGCTCTCGCCCACGGTTCGTCATGGCCGGTGAGATTCTCGCGGGAGGTCTATCCATCGGCTTTACCGAGTATGGTGAACTGTACGCCGTTATCCTCTTCCTCGCGACTACGTAACTTACCCTTATCGCTCCAAGTTGGAAGAAATTCCGCAGAGCAGGACACGATGGGCTGAATATCCGAACTTCTGAGAATTATCAAGCTGGGCAGGAGATAGAAGCTGCGATGCTGGTTGTCGCTCTCGTGACGGACCCAGATCATTGGGATGACCACTTGAAACGGTGGGCGTTAATGTTTCCTTCCCTATCTCATAGACTCATTAAATTTCCAAGTACCGCTGCATCGGCCGTTCTTGCTGCAGTGTACGGATGGGCCCCAGTTCAGTCGAAGGATGACCCTATCGTAACTCGTATCAACGAGATCATGGAGCGTCTCATGCTTGCGGCTCTTCCTGGCGCTTATATGGTCGATATCTTCCCAATAATGAAACGCCTCCCCACTTGGATTGCACCGTGGAAGAAATGGGGATTGGAATGGCAGAAGAAGGATACTGATATGTTCCAGGGATTTTACGATGGAGTTGCTAAGACCTTGGTGAGTGGAGAATGATTACGAACAGAACACGAAAACCTCACACGAACATCCTCAGGACGAGGGGGATGCTAAACCTTCCTTCTCATCTTCGCTCATTGAACGTAAAGAAAAACATGGACTGTCGAACGTCGAAGCGGCCTGGCTTGCCGGAAACATGTTGTAAGAGTTTTCCTCTTCACTTCCTCCCAACGCACTCTTAAAAAGTGGTTTCTCAGTGGCGCCGGAGCGGAAACAGTGCGTGTAAAGGGTCTTACAATGGCTAAAGTTTGACACATTTCCTGATGCAGAGCGCCGGTACTCTCGCAGTGTTTCTGCTTGCGATGACCCTGTACCCGGATGTGATGCGGAAAGCACAACGCGAGATCGACGCCGCGGTCGGAAGGGGCCGTCTCCCTACGTTCGCGGATTCTCCTAATCTTCCTTATGTGTGGGCTATAGTAAGGGAGGTTCTAAGGTGGCGACCGGTTGGGCCACTGGGTTTGTTCGTTCCGAATTAGTTGTGGTAAACAGACTCACCAGTTTATTGTTACAGGGCTTCCGAGATGCACAACAGAGGTATTTCCTCGTGTCAGGTCCTGTTATTCCTTCGTAACATTCCGTCCCAGGATGATTGGTACAAAGGTTACTTTATTCCCAAGGGTACCGTGATTATTGCCAACATGTGGTTCGTCTAAACTCTCTTCTTTCATATGTTATTTGATCCAAGGACATGAATCTCAGGGCGATGAACCGGTAAGGGTCGTGTTAGCAAGGGGGTCGTTGCGAAATATTTACGTACTGCTCAGGGATCCTACTGTCTATCCCGATTACGAAGAATTCCGGCCAGAGAGATTCCTCGACGGAGAAGGAAATAGTGTTCTGCCTCAGAATACTCACGGACAAGGGCACGTCTCGTATGGTAAGTACATCGATATTCGATATTCAAAATATTCACTTCTTCCAAGGTTTCGGACGTCGCATCTGCCTGGGAATGCACGTCGCGAACAATGCCTTGTTTATCGACATCGCATCAGTATTATGGGCAGTTAACATCGAACCTGAACTCGGTCCTGACGGCAAACCCGCCTTGCCTTCGAGGACAGATTGCATAGACGAAGGCCTTGTTGTGTAAGCACTATCCCCCGCTTTGATAATCGGACATGGCGAAAGGGCTGATGCATCCATTTTATAGGCGCCCAGTGCCTTTCAAATGTCGCATTTCACCTCGGTCTACCGATACTGCGAACGTCCTGCAGATTGCCAAGGAGAAATTATCATAGTTTATCAACCCTCTCGGCCATGCACGTTTTATATATAAGTTTCTCGGTACTTTCTCTACCCGAGCATTGGGTCATTTGAGATTTATCAATGAATCTGTAATAACACGGCTTCATTCCAGGAACGGAACAGAACAGAACAAAGGGCTATGGCCTGGGAAAGAGAAGCTACAGAAAATCCAAGGCGCCCTCATGACGTAACTTGCACCCAAATTGCGGAGAAGGCTATCGAGATATAAATCCTCCAACGAGACGTAGAGAAAGAATACAATAAAAAGCCGATAATTTGGACGGTGAAGAGTACACATTGTCAGTATGCAAATGAAAGAATAAATCGAACAAACAATGCCTCCGATCGTATCCGATGTGAATTCTGCATCACTGGGCAGAGAACTGTAGGGATGATCGCACCGGATGCAATGGAAGGAACGAAGGGAGGACTGCATGCAGGGAAGTACGATGGTCCGTGCGATCGGACTGCTCCAACTTCCGATCACATTTCCTCTCTTCCACCCACCACCATCATCTCGCCCCGAGTTCCACGTCTCTCTCCACATAGCGCTTTTTCCACTCCTGCCGTTCGAACCTTCACTACCACCGACTTGAGCCGATTTTACCTCATTTCCCAAACAAAACTTGGGTTTGGAAACCAGGTTGAAGTTATCATCCGCTCAGTCGTTGCTGGCTATGTCGTCATTCCGGCTTGGAGAGGAAGGGTTCTCCTCGGTCGTATGTTTTTGGGTCGGCTTCCATCTAAGCTACGATGAATGGGCATTGGTACTTAAGTACTTGACCTTAAGCTTATAAAACAGCCGATCCCAATCTCGTAACTTTTTGGTCGCGCCATGTGCAACGGGGCGCGTTTTTGTTCATCTCTGTGCTGTATTTTTTCCCTTGTGGAGCTGCATTCAAGATTCTACTCGTAATCACACGATCTCGGCTACTCGCTCTGACGATTGTCACGATCGTCCTCGAAGCCTGAAGCTCAGACGTTGAACGTCGAGTGTTTGAACCTTTCCTTGACTTTGGCCGTCTTATCTCTTCTTTGGGTTCTCTCTTGTTGTACATTCTATGTTCGGCGATAAGTAGGTCCTGGAATGGGACCTGCTACTTAAGTACATCCGCACGGTTGGATTTTTCCTGCCCCGCACCAAATCACACGATGACCGTGGTTTTACTTGCATAAAACGTACGGGAGATTCGATTTGTTTACCAATGCGCCTCGGTGTTCAACACGCACTCGCGGTCATCCGACGAAAGCATACTCACCGAGCACAGCGTATCCTGACCCACCCAAAGCCTGCATGTCCTTTCTCATCTTCATCTTTCGCTGTCCAATGGATTCAATGTACTCCCTTCCTCTCAATAATCCAATGAGGTTCGTCCCCTCTGAGGCCCTCTTCAATAGACTCACCAGCGAAGCATGAACTGGCGTTCGTTACTTACGACACGTTCACTATCTATGTAACTCTCTGTATCATCGCCGCTGCCTCTCTGTTTCCATGATCGGCCATTGTTCTAATGCAGTCCATGAGGCAGGGTGTCCTAATCGCACTCGGCTACCACCTCGAGAAGGCGCTCGCTATGTTCGAACGTTCAACGTATCCGGTGTTTCGTGCTTCGTGCATCATTCACTCGTTCTGATTTCTGCATTCATACGGACCTCCCAAGCTTCCTGGCGCCGAATGTCTTGACTCAATCTAGGCATTCTCCCATTCGATTACGCAACCAGTATAAATCGAATGCCTTCCTTCATTGAAAACTCGCCCATGTCGTATGCAGTCTTTCTACTCCCCACGGGAATATTCACTTCTCGGATTGGGGAATGAGTGTCAGGACTTGATATTGTTCATATATTATCCGGGTCGGGAAGGATCGTATTTCTCGACGTAGTCCTTCAGGTTGCTCGACCAGACTTCCAGTAAGGCAGGCGATGCGTCGAGTCGGAGGAGATCCATCGATATCCAAGCCAAGCCAGGTGATAATACAATGTCAGAAAGAGGGTTGGATTCATGTAGTGCAAAGCTAATAAGGTACTATGGAATGGAAACTACCAACATCAGTCGTACGATCTATCAATAACCGAAAATTGAAAATCAATGGATGTACTGGACGATAGTCTCGGAAGTTGCTTCCCGGCCAAGCTCTTCAACGTAACTTCGAGGTCATCCTCGCGGTAACAAACCCAAAGAGAAATGGTTAAAGAAATACGCTTCAACCTGGACCAGCCAGGTTGCGTCAACACGCTATCGAGCAGACCCCAATCGTCTCCTTGATTGCACTTGTAGTACGCTCCAACAAAGACATCGATAGTCAGGTTTTCGACAACATTTCGGTGGCATTGTATCTGATCTAGTTCAGAAACGAGTCCCGCCAAAGGATCGTTAGCGCCAGTTTCGTCTTTTGTACTCATTGAAAAATGGAGATGGGTCAATGTTTCGAGAGAAGGCTTCAGCATCTTGGCGATACCCGTCCAGATAAGCGGGGAATTGACTGGAAGGGATACACATTGTGAGAAACTATCACTCGACGTCCTAGGATTGATGTTACTTACGAAAGATATCGATATCCGTAAGCTGCAAGCAATGTTGGAGCAGCTTTCCCGAGGCTTCAAATTCCTCGTTTGTGTCAAACCTGATTGATATGGAGGGGAGGACGGCTAAATTAAATATGGGCTTTCCGTCCGGACGTAGCGATGTGCCTATCATTGAAATTGCTATGGGGCTTTCAATCCCACATGTTAGCCGATGAAGCTGAAGGGGTTTGTCGGGAAGGATTGAAATCGAAATGTCCTTTCTCTCCACGGGTGTTGTACAATCGAATTTGAGTTCGCGAAGATTGGAGCACGGTATGAGATCAGCCAACATGAAATCCCGTATATCAGCGATGTGTAACGAACGAAGCGTCGGAAGGTGCAAGAGGTGGAGAAGCGCTTGTCGAAGGCTGTTGTTTCTCCACTTGTACGTGGGGCACCAGTAAATTGTAAACGATTCCAGCTTCGTGATCCTTTTGAGGGTCCTCGGAAGTGATGGGTGGTCAAACTCGTCGCTCGATAGACGCAAGCACAGTATCCGCACGTGTCTGCCAATTTCTGGTGTTGTCGACAGAAGGCGAACCAGGGCATCACTGGTGGGCTTCGAAGACGCGAGATCTCTTCGAGCGACTGTGATGGATGCAAAAATATATTTGCGACAAAGCTCAAGGAAGCTTTTGCACACAAGGGAGCATGATTTAAGGGAGGAAAGACTGGGATCCTGTCGCTGAGGAAGACTATCGATGATGGCTTCTATGATTTCAAAGGGAAGAGTGGGCTGGGAGGACATTTCACAGTCGATGAAATAGATGAGGTGAATAACGAAATCGATTAGTTGACGTCGTGGATTTCCAATCTCCGGGGCTGTGTTGTGTGTGTCGCCCCAATTACCGGATCGTGTATATGTGGCGGATCCGGTTGGTTGACAATATCCCGCGAACTTCCATATTTCATGGGTGCTCTCATCCTTTGTAGAAATGCTGCTTGGCGGGTGGGCGTGTTTTGATGCTCCGTCGTAGCTTGAAGTACTCGGGTAAAGGGGTGGTTGGGTCACAGAGCTATCGCATTTATGGACCTTCATGTTGTTTCCAATTTTCAATGGTGTATCAGAGTGAGTTAGATCTTAATTCACGCCAAGCGCACCAGATATTTGTCCAATTTCTACTCGGAGTCAATATATATACGCCTCCTCAAACGCTTTTAGGTTATCCATGTTCTCCGCATTCTCGTTTAAGATCAGTCATACGCTGATTTTACGGCGCAGACGTAAGGGAATGATCGACTCTTTCGTGTAGCGAATGGAAGGACGGCTGGGACTTGGGCGAGGGGGGTACGATTGCTTATAAACAGGGAGCTTAGAACGGTGGTACAGAGAATAGCCCTAACGATTGATGATAGCGACTTCCACAAGAAATAGGCTTCAATGAAAATCAGTGGAGCTATATCCTCGGGAAATCCACCACGTACGTTTGGTCACCGACAAATTTGACATGACATTCGTATTGTTTGAAAATCGTTGGGAACTTCAGGCGTTTGTCACATGATGTTTTCTGTCGTGGATTACGTAATTCGTCCGTTCTTGAACTTGAACTGTTCCGACCATGGACGCGTTTCTTTTTGATTTCCTTCTTCTATGTTCGTTCCTTTGGAATGGATATGTTAAAACTTGGTGCTTGAAGAATCAATCTTTGAAGCTCAGTCGTGGATAGGGCTCCTGGGTCTCCATCTACATACGTGCCTCGTCACAGCCACCAACCGCTGCCCATACTTAACAGTGCATGCCGTTAACTTGGGTCCCTTCCCAGTATCCTGTCGTCCACGTGCCAACATTGCCTACATCGGATGGCTTGAAGACTCCTACTGACAATGATCGCTTTACATTCCTCTGCTATCACTTTCTCTGGGGGAATTAGCGTCTAACGATGGCTGAACTCGGTACGGCTGCAATCGGGGCGGGCGTAGCACTCGGTGCAGCTGTCTATACAGCGGCTACTGGATTCGTTGCACGGCACGAGAGCGTTCACTCTCTGCAGGTAACGGAGATCCGTCGCCACATCACCGACTTCGAATCGGCATACGGGAGGGGAGAGGTCACTGAGGAGGATTGGCAAATATATCTAGCCATCCGTACAGAGTGAGTTGTTGGTGTTTTCTCTTCGCTTAGTACCCACAATCTCACATGCGGGGCAGAGCTCGGAAGAAAGAGTCCGAGTACGAGGAGAGCATCTCGGCATACAAGGAAACGCCAGTATTTCGCTTTGTCACAAAATGGAACCAAAGACGTGAAGTCCGTCGGAAGAAGAAGGCATTGCAAAGGGCAAATAGATCGTTAAGGTTACACTACTACGTGCGTCTATTCACCTCTGGACCCCTTCATTCATAACAATCTGGTGACAGGAATCTACATCAGATGCATCCGACACGTCATCTATTACCGCTGAGTCCGGCTCCCCTCCACGAAGCCGCAGAGTCCACAGCGATGAAGACGACAGACGAATCCTGTCGTGGGCTGAAGATGTGGCAGGCTCGGACGCAGAGTCACATGGATTAGCTGCTGTATGTCCTGTTATCTCTTGAACGCACATCCGTTCCTGCTGATCTCCGTCTCCATTCAGTATCCTTCACGAAAAGAATCTACAAGAAAGCGGCGTATCGCAGCCGAGCAACGTCGTCGCGATGAGCTTCGTGATGCTTACACAAAACTCAAGGACACTCTTCCAGCCGTCGGGCCCCACGGACGGCTAACTCTCCTCGATCGAGGTGATCCCGTTAGGCTCGAATTTTAATATCTAGCCACTGACTGGAACTCTGCTTGCGACGCATTATTTAGCCGCGAAACACATTTTAGATCTGGAAGATCGCAACAAGAAACTACGGGAATGTATCGCACGTGAGGAGGCGGAGCTGGAGCGTCTTCGACTCCTTAATCGTTCGTTCTCCCCGAGCGACGGCAGCTCCTCTCATGGAGGGTTAGAACTGCCCTTCTCCCCGTATGGAATCGGGACATCCCAAACTTGATGGATGCTATTACACAGTAGGTTTTCCTGGTTTCAAATTTACGCTTCGCACTGATTCATTGTTCTTAGAAACAAGGGTACGATATATTCATATAATGGTTTAATCGAATGGTAGTCAGGGAATAAAATCGGGGCATAACGCGAGCTCGAGATTTGAATGCATATCTTCCTCCCCTTAGGCGTTGTGCGCCAAGTCGTTCAATGTACCCGAAGCTGAGAAAGAATATTCGTCAGAAGAAAACTGAAATCAGGACGGTATGACATGACAAAAGGTAACTGACGAATCCCGGTCAAGACTCCTTTGAGGCTCAGGTTCTTGAGCTTGGT
The DNA here is from genome assembly GCA_000827355.1 of Hebeloma cylindrosporum. NCBI lineage: Eukaryota > Fungi > Basidiomycota > Agaricomycetes > Agaricales > Hymenogastraceae > Hebeloma > Hebeloma cylindrosporum. Next base: position 36,343 of record KN831814.1, on the reverse strand, counting down.
GCTCATTGCAGCGGGGGTTATATTTCCTTGGAGACGGATAAGGTAGGCAATGAGTCCCGCAACGTGTGGAGTGGCCATCGACGTTCCGGAGATATTATTGGTATCCTATGAAATGTCGTGTGGCGGTGAGTTGGAGTTAGCACAATTTGAAAAATCCTGACATACGGTGTTACTTCTAATCCAAGCGCTGATTACATTCTGGCCTGGGGCGAAGATGTCGACGACCGCACCGAAATTAGAGAAGGAGGCGCGGGCATCGGCAATTGTACTCGCTCCGACGGTGTTGGCGGACGGAGCACGCGCTGGAGAGGTGTTTGCGGCGTCGGCGTTACTGTTTCCGGCAGCGACCTGGATAATTTAAAATATTGGACATAGTTCAAGTTCAACGACCCTGGGTTCAGGGGAGGTTCAACACACCGCGACGTGAATACCAGCATTCGTGAGCTACATAGAAATAAGATTAGACAGGGGATATACACAGGATATTTGTAAATTTGACTTACGGATGCAACTGCGTTGTCGAGAGAGGTAGAAACGCCTCCTCCAAGTGACATTGAAACAATCGAGGGACGGCCAGATGCGCGAGCGGACGAGAGAACGAAGTTCAAGCCGGAAACACTGAGAAAGATTGAAATTCTTAAAGGAAAGCATGAATGAGTTTTCTCTTACATATCTGATACGGCGCCAGAACTTCCAGAGAATTTCAAATCAATCATAGACCGAATTTTAGGTATATTCCTTACCCAGCATCACTCAATACTTTGACGGCAATGATGTTCGCGGCCTGTGGACGTGGATCGATCGTTTTACTTGCCTCGTTTACAACTAACAAATTCTCTCACCTTGGCAACACCGAACTGGCTCCCAGCGGCAGTGCCTCTGGAATGTCGAAAGGAGATTGAGATTGATCATGGATGAAAATATCAGTAACGTACGCGCAATGAGTACCGTGTCCATTTCCATCCCGGTCCCTAAAGACAAGGTCAGGGTGAATTGCATCGACATGTATGAAATGAATCTTTACTGACGCGTATGGGCCGAAGGTTGCACCCCAGGTTGCGCGTCCCCCGAATTGTGTCTGGCTTGAAGGTCAGTACAAGCGACAATTACAAAAGCGCAAGGCGGCCTCACGTGGGTGGTAAGAACACCTTGTTCGGTTCAAATGTTAGCGAAGGTGTAGACTTAGAAGGTTCACGCACCCGTGTCTGGGAAAGGCTGTTAGATTTGGATCGGTAATATTGGCATGTAAGCTGAAAGCGTACCGACGATATAAATATCGACACCAGACCCAGCACTGGCGTCAAATGTGTACGAGAAGGTGAGCGCACTGCATACAAAGTTAAATCAATGCTTGTTGGCCATTGGATCAAGTTATATGAACGAACCTTGAGTCTTGGTTTGCGAGTCTTGTGTTTGAACTTAGACGGGCAATACCCCAGGGGGCATTGGTCCTGAGAAACGGTTAGCGGAATCGTTACATTCTTTAACCTTGGGGTCTTACTGAGTAGTCATGGTATGCATGATACCATCCTCTGCCACGAACTCGACGTCGGGAGAAGCACGAAGGAAGTTAAGAGTGGTGTCGTCGAGGTTTGCTATCCGGGATCAGCAAATTAGATAACTGTAGGGAACTGATATATCCTCGAATTCGCACCAGCAAACCCATTCAAGATCTCCCAGTTATGAGTGACGGAGGACCCGACCTTTGCGAGAAGCTTGTCTTTGGAAACGCCGTCCTTCGCCTTGACAATAAACCTTCCTGTAGTCGCTCCGTTGAACCGCTCAATCGTATGAAGCGGGGTGACGGCTCCAAGAGCAGAAATTGCCAGGAGAGCAAAAGACAAAGCAGTAGTGAAGAATCGCATGGTTCGACTAGTTTCAGGTATCACTTAGAGCGAGTCAATCTAAACCTCAAAGGCATTTTATAGGTCTGCGCAGAACTCTGTCCGTAAAGCCAAGTAAATCTTCCATATGGATAGGGTCATAGGATGAAGGCCAAGAATTTATTCAAAGCGCCAGGTCTACCAATCGATTGTAGAGCGGGTGGGAACGGAAAATTTCGTTTAGGGTATTCTGGAGAGGCGCAGATTGAAAAGAACAAAGATCCACGTGTAGGTGAGCGGCTATTTAAGAACAGGTCCATATGATTAACACCGGCAAGCATCGGGAAACAAATACGCGAATCCACAGAATACAAAGTTGGCGACAGGTGTCGCGCCTTTTCTGGAGCAGAATAGAAGGAAGATAAGTGGATTTCTTGCGCCTTGCGCCCGCACACGTGTTTCACTGTGGAACGATGTTGAGAAGTCCAAAGCATGTTATCTCTAGACCGTAGGTCTTCCAGATAGCAGTCAATCTTAGATATGAGGCTTGCGAGAAGTGATAGCCATTGTGTATGAAGGAAAAAATTGCTTGGTTCGCGGTTCCAATGATTGGAGGTAATGATATTTCGGGAGAAAGCCTTGCCTTTGGCAGACACGGTGATAGAGGCTTTTCCCGCGTTCCTTCATCAACAAAGAATGCAAGTCATGGTCGCTTTTGTCGAGGTTGGTCGTCGTGCCAAATTTACCGGGCTTGGCATTGGCGAAATCTTGTGCCTCGTGGGATTTTTATGAGCTCCGTCGAGTCTTACTACCTACGTTGGGGAACAGAAATTAGTTGCCGCACCGCCTGTAACGACAGGTTCAAATGTCTATATCTCTTCCGTACATAGTCATTCAGGCGGACCAACCTCCCATTGGAAACGCGCTACTGAATCCACGGGCGGTTAATACATGGCCTTGGCGCGTATGCGATCCATAACGCCAAGGGAACGGCTAAAAATAAACAGGCTTGATTGCCATATGGAACCTCAACTTTGCCTCAGCTTGTTCACATCGACTGCCCGCGCTATCAGTTTGTTCCGGTAAGGCAAGCGCGAAATCTTTCATTCTGGGCATACTCTCTGGGTGCGAAATGGTCTTTGCCTTGGACTCTCGACATACGACATTTGCGCCTCGAATGATTCACGTACGGAAAGCGTACAGTTTGCGTACAGTAATGGTTATCGCTTATGGACACGAAGGTCACTGAGCAAGTACAGTGTTGGTATGTGGACCGCACCGACAGTACTTACTGGATTTGGCTGGACATTGTAATTATCCTCAGGATGCGGCACGCTCTAAATTGGGGTACCGACGGCACTTACCGGCGAAGGGGGGAGTAAGGTGTAGGGTTAACGCCCGCCTGTGTGCACTCACTGACGAAACCTGAACGGCGTTGTTGGAACTTGAAAGTAGGTTATATACGTCAAAAAATGATATTGTCATGAGTCTAAGAAACACAGCTCAGAGAGGGAACGTATCGATTTCGACTCCATAACTTTGCAACGTCGCTCCATTCTGGGCCTAGAAAAAGCAAGTAAGCATGGGTAGAACCGGATAGTACCTCTCGTCCGAAAACCACTGACCCCAATCAAGAAGAATCTGTTCACAGTGAGCTGCGACCTTCCAATGAGATCCTCGTCAAACGGAATCGTAACCGTAAAATTCTGGTAATTTCCGCCGGCCCTGTGAGGTCTGGGTCTATACGGCCCTTGGTACAGGACTTCGCCCACATTGCTGGGATCAGGACATCCACTGGATTGTGGGCAGGAGACGATGCCTATGGTTAAGGCGACTTCGATGGAGGATATGATGTGCGGCTGTGAACGTGTGGAGGAGGGGATCAATTAGCTTGGGAGCATGGGACGAACAACGAAACGACAAGACACACGTTCTTAATGACCTGGACGGTAAAGGGGCGTTCCATTGGAATCCGTTGGCCTTTCTTCGGGGTGCCAATAGTCAGGCCCTGGGCAGAGGCGAGAGCGAAGAAGGCGAACAATGGAGCGAGAACCTTCATGACTACCGCAACTTTCGAGGAAATGGGGTGGTGGTTGGAGGGGGGGAGACAAAGGAGAGACCTGGACGCATTTATGTGCGGTTCGCTACCGTAAGTGAAGCAGGGGATGTTCCCTGCGTTTATATTGATGGGATCGAACTTGTGCCGAATAGAAGGTCTTTTGGCGTAAGTAATGACGTTTCGGTGATCGAGCTTCCATTCTGCCTGTCAGGATCATCCATCATTGATCAGGCATTCAATAAACAGGAATTGGTGAAGCTGAGGTGATCACAGCGAAATATAATTGAAGAGTGCGTCCATCAATATATCATTGTCCATTGTAAGAAAAGATGACCTGCGCTACTGGACTCGCGGATCAGTGATGGGTGTAGCATTAACGATTATGCATTTTTTCCTCCTCACATAATCGATTATGTGAGGAGGAAAAAGAATGCTTCACCCATTCGAAAATCACTTTGAATCCTTCGCTGGCGATATTTCGTGGATCTCTTTAAGTATCCGAAATGTAGGTTTGCCCACTTAATTGAGATATGATCGATATATGATCCGGAAACCAAAATCCAGCTACTACACTCGTAAACCCTAAAGTCCAACTTAGAACTGTCATTTTTTTCCTTCTGCGTGATATAACTTCTACCATATGATCTCTGGATTCTCCCGGATTTTCACAGTGCTTAGCATCAGAATGAATATACTATTTATCCTACGTCGATTCAAGGCGACATAGCCCTTCGATGACTGCCCCTACCATCATTACTATGTACAAACTTGAGCAAAAACTTGAGCTTCACTTGAGTATCTTCTTGTACGCGTTCCTCCGCCCTACATCTGGGAAGGCTGCCTCCCGGCCACCAAAGGGTACCCATATTTAACTTAGGATTCATTCTTACCTTGCTGTAACTGCCAACAATCCCTTACGTCGCCCTACGTCCAAGGAAGGATCCCTTTCTTTCACCGCCCAGTAACCATCCTGCTCTCTCGCAATACCACCTTCGACGGATGGGCGAGATTGGCACGGCCGCAATGGGGGCGGTCCGTGCATCATTCGGTATAGCTGCCTGAAAGTTTTCCGCTGTCCTGCCTACTTCCCTTCTTCTCGTTCCTGGGCGCATATTACAACCACCACTGAGTTTGTTGCGAGCAATGAGAACATCCACGCTTTGAAGGTAACTGAGCTTCCGCTTCACGTTTCTGGCTTTGAAGCGGCGTTTCATGGGAAAAAGGAAGTAACGGAGGAGGATCAGGGAGTTATATCATTCTAGGGCATCCGTGCGGAATCCGGAGTGAAATTTGTCGGCATTATCGCATTATATCTGTATGGTAACGTCTGTGTAAACTTGACGGATCGAGTCAGAAAGGACGGCAGTACGAGGAAAGTATTGCGCCTACAAGTAGGCGCCCAAGTTCCACTTTATTGGAAAGTGAAAACGAAAGCGGCAAGTGCGGCAGATCTAAGGAGAAGGAATCGAAGAAGGCGAACAAGTCCCTACTTACACTTCTACGCGCGTTTACCTCTGACGTCCTACCTACGAATTTATGACAGCCCGAAACTATCAGGAATCTAGAGGAGGCAGACTTATATATGCATCGGTGACTGCTGTGTCCGCCTGCCCATAGCCATCACCAAGTCGCGGTATCCCTCAGCGACGGTGAAGACGAGGAACTCATTTTATCATGGGCCGGGAAAATCATATTGGGCTGGTATAGATGCTGTAAGTACTACGTCTCCAATGCCACCCTCGTTTTCTATTCGTATGCAAATGTGTTCATCCATTAAGGGGCCTTCCTCCGAGTCGAAGGCTGGAAAGGAGATCCCGCGTGATAGAAAAATGTCTACAAGCAGGGGGAGCTGAAGTCGGGGAACATGGTCGAGGGATTTGGATTCGAACTTCCTGATGATGACCACGATGAGTCTGATTTAACTTCGTCCGGAACGTCCGGTCTATCGGTGGGTACTGCGAATCCCTTAAAATCAGCCTTATATTTGTTCCCAGAAAATACTCGTGCACTGGAGGAATGATGGTAAATTGGGGCTGCCATTTGGACGGACTACGCAGGTGTTGGTTGAGTCATGGCGAGCGTTAAGTATTCCAAACGGTGTGACTGACCGTGCTGTGTACAAGCATTGGATGACCGGGACTATATTCCCAAGCAAGCACTTAATTAACTGAGACCCGCGCTACTGGACATGGACTAGTTATCGCCGGGGGACATTTGTATATTTTCCCACCTCTAAGTACTACCAGTACTTTTGCTCCAAGTACTTGACTTATCTCCCCGTCTCGGGCCATCGCCTCATTCCCGGGCTTTGATATCTCTTTTGACACTTGGAAGAGGCAAAATCCGAAAACTCGTGGCTTTACATAAAGGAGAACGTCATGATCGTTGCCTGTCAACTATATATGCCTGTTCCCGGGCTACGTCACCGCACACAATCGTGTTGTTCTGGCGTGGGATTCGACCTCGAGCTCTGAATGATCATGGGATGACTTGAAATGCAGCTGTGTAGCTACGTACCACTGGCAGACGTCGATCGAAGTTTTATGCCAGAGGTTGGGCGGTTCAACGAAACCTCGATGATGGGTATTCAAGAGTACTGAGTAGGTGGAGGCTGTTGAAGGTAAACGTGTAAGGAAGCCAACTCCCTTATCTTTCGGTTCGTATTGAATGAGTTTTTGACTGTATATAGACCGCGAAGATCTTTTCGGTGTTAAGCCTTATATGTACCCTTGGCAAGCCTCGCGTTGTACTAAATAAATGATCGACGGATTGTACTCATGTACATGTTAAAAAAGGATCCTTCAAATAGATCTTCGTTCTTGGATTTACAAAAACAGAAACAAAGTAATATATGTACGAAGTAAGTAAGTATGTAGTAACGTTGCTATAGGTAGTACAACTGTAGGACAGTGGATGCTTGAAGCGTAATGGGTACAGTATAAACTTGCAAAAAGTGGATTCCGTTGTTATACACTTCGTTTGCCTTTGGTGGATTAACACGCACGCGATCGTCGAACCGACCAGAATAGACAAGACCAAGACCAAGACCGAGACTAAATCGAATCCAAATTAGAACACAAAACACGTTCCGTGTCCATGTCAATCACGCCGCCAACTCCTGGATCCAAGAAATAGACGGCGACCCCTGCCCGCCATCCACAGGACTCGCCCGCGGGGTCTCGTCGTCGTCGTATAAGCTCCCCTGGATAGAGGTGATAATGGCGGAAAGGTCCATGGTCGGGGTTGGGGTGGTGCTAACGCCCGCAGCTGCTCGTGGGGAAGGACTCGAGGGCGGTTTCGCAGCGGGAGCAATCCGTGGGAGGGTGGTGCGATGGTCGTCTTGGAGGAGGGAGCGGAGGCGCGTGCGGGGGCTGCGGTGGTGGTTCGTTCGGGGTGGTCGTGGGAATGCACAGAGGGTGTCGATTTCGATGTCGGGTCCTAAGAGGGGCGTGTGGTGAATTGGTGGTGAGGATCCGGGGGGGAGAGAGATGAGTTCGGAGGGTGGAGACGGTGCGTTGCGGTGGGGAAGTGGGAATGCGTTGTCTGTGTGTCGTTGTGGTGAAGTCTTGGGTGACAACGAGCTGTTGTTGTTAAAGTCCTTGGAGACAGCGGGAAGCTTAGATACAGACGAGGACGAGGAGAGATTATCCAAAGACGATGTGTTGTACAAGGGCGCGGGAGTTAGTCCCGGCGGTACCAAGGTCCTTAGCCGTCCGCGAGTGATGTGAGGTTGATGGGCAGGTTTGACGGCGCCAGCATCTCCTGTTTTATCATATACTGATACATCAACTGACGGTGCCTGGGTAGATGATTGGACGGGAGGTTCTGTGCGTGGAGGAAATAGACCTTTAATGGGAGAGCGAGAGCGACAACCATCTCGGTGCCGACTTGCATCGGTGGCGGGTAGGTCTTTCTTCGGGGAAAGTAAAGGAGATGGAAAAGAGGGACGAGAGTGAGGAGTGGCAGAAACCCGAATGGTATCCTCCGACGAGAGACTGGCGAGGTCTGCGTTGGTAATGACAACGAAGGTATTGGCCTTGGAGACGGCGGAATGTGGATGAGCTGCAAGTTGGGTGGCACGACGCGGAGGAGGCTGGATTTTTTTCGAATATTGGGATTTATAACGTCATTGGAAAGTGAATTGAACGTGCCTGTAATTTGCGAAGAGCAGTCTGCGTCCAGCGCAAGCCATCGAGGTCGGTGAATTCAGCCTTGACCGCTTTGAACGGTTGTAGCAGTAGCTGCCGTTGTTCCTGTACAAGGTCATTACACGCAACGAGGAATCCGGTATAGTAACGCACCTCGGTTATCTTCAACGCCTCTGCCTCCTCCGCGTCCAGCTCCCTCTCGAGCTCTAACAGCCGCTGTTTCCTCTGCTCGGCGCGAGATGCATGTAGCTGTTCAGCAGACATGATATGATAGTTTGGGGGGGTATGATTCGTGCAATATTCGTGAAAGTCTTCGTTAGATTCTAGAGAAAGCGAATGTCGATAACAAGATAGCAGGGGAAAGGAGAAACTGGGAGAACGTTACAGATTTCCGACTCAAATTTAGGATCGCTACCGATCACGCGAGGTGACGAGGTGATGTGACATACCGTGGAACAAACACCACACGCACAATCGATTTTGGAACGCGTCTTTCTTTTTCTCCCGTCCACCATCTTCTCACAAAATGCTTGAAGCTAAACTCTCAGAAGCGGGAACTCTCAAAAAACTTCTCGATGGTACGTTCGACGCGTCCTGTCCACGGAACACGCGTTTTTTTCTAACAAATATCCATAGCCATCAAAGAGCTGGTCACCGACGCGAATTTCGAGTGCAACGAGGAGGGAATCGTCCTCCAGGCCATGGACAACTCGCACGTCGCGCTAGTGTCTGTCAAATTCGCAGCCCCGGCTTTCAAACGATACCGTTGCGATCGTCCCATGCCGCTCGGTGTCAACCTAACCAGTCTCACCAAAGTCCTCAAATGCGCGAAAGACGACGACATTTGTACGCTCAAGGCCGCTGACGAGGCCGATGTGCTTAACCTCGTATACGAGGCTAAAAGTAAGTCCCCTTTGACGCGCCATGACACCAGTCATCGTGTTTCTCACATTCCCTTTTTTCTTCTTCTTTCAGACTCGGATCGGATAGCAGAATACGACATGAAGTTGATGGACATCGATGCCGACACGCTCAATATTCCCGAAACGGAGTACGACGCGCGTGTCACCCTTCCCTCTGCGGAGTTCACCCGCATCGTGCGTGACCTTTCCCAGCTCGGCGAGAGCGTCCGGATAGAGGTTAGCAAGGAGGGTGTGCGCTTCGCTAGCGATGGTGAAGCCGCCAACGGCAACGTGCTCCTTCGCCAGTCGGATGGCTCCCACATCACCGGCTCCACGATCAAGCCCAAAACCGAGGCCGACGACGAGGAAGAAGAAGAAGCCGAGGGAAGCAGTCGCAAAAAGGCCAAGGTCAAGAAAGAAAAAAACGACGATGACGTGGAGATGGAGGATGACGACAAAGACGAGGATAAAGAGAAGGAGGACGAGGACGAGGAAGACTTCCAGCCAAAGGAGAACGAGGATGGCGAAGAGGAGAAGGACGATGAAGGCGAAGAGGAAGATAGCGGCAGCAAGAAGCGAAAGAAGAAGGTCCGTAATTAACATTCCTGATTACTTGTTATCTTCGCTTATTTGTTTCTATCCAACAGGCCAACGGAACCTCGAAGCCCAGCAAGAAACCCAAGACTTCCAAGTCCAAGGGCAAGGCGACTGAGGACGAGGACTCGTCTTCCGTCGTCATCGAGATGAACCAACACGTCTCGCTCACGTTCTCCCTCAAGTACCTGGTCAACTTCTCCAAGAGTGCCAGCTTGTCGCCCAAGGTCCAGCTGATGATGAGCAACGACGTCCCCCTTCTCGTAAGTCCCGGCTTCTCCTTATCGTCGATGATGCTAATTCGAATTTCATTAAAGGTCGCGTACGACTTTAACCAGGGTTATATCCGCTACTACCTCGCACCCAAGATTGGAGACGACTGATCTTGCATACCATATGTCCGTTTCGTCACCCATCGTTGTATTTTGTTAATCCGTTGCTCTTCTGTCCATATCTCAATACAATTTCATTCTTTTACCTGCGCTTTTTGGCCATGAGGCCGCCCCCAGGCACCGGCGATCAGCCAATTAAACCGTTTTTTCCGCACGACGCACGCGTTTGTTTACCTTGAGGTTACCCAATGCTTCCCCTAGAACTCCTTCGCCCCATAATCGAGCAGGTGGACGATACAGACGCTCACACCATCTGTTCCCTCCTCTTCACATGCAAACTGTTCCAACACGAAGCCGAACGACGGCTATATCACACCCCCAACCCCGCATCCCCCTCCAATCTACGTTCGCCCTCAACCCACGTCGCCTTCCTCTCCACCATCATCAAGAACCAACGACTCGCCTCCCTCGTCCACACGTACACTCTCAACGACGTCGTGTCGTATGGCGAAAACCCGCTTTGGGATCTGGTCAAGGGGGGGTTAAGGGCCATGGTGAATTTGAAAGTCCTCCGTTTTCGTGCGTTCGCTGGGGAGCCTTGCGCTGAGATCTTGGATGGGTGTGCGTTCCGACTGGAACGGCTTCATTGGGGGAGTCATTCGGACGAGGTGACGATGATGAGGAGTGTGTTGCCGCAACAGCCGAATCTGAGGGAGCTGTATATCGAATGCACTTCGAGGACGGTGGAGGGTTATCTTTCGGATTGCGGTGCAGCTGGGACGACTGGGGAGGGGCGAAACCGTTTCCAGTCGTTTTTCCCTGCAGATGGGTGTTGTCCGAACCTTCATTGGTTAGGTGGGAATCGAACGACGATGGAGCTTTTCCTCCCGAACCGCGATATACGCAAGGTCTCGTGGGTACCGGGGCTTGACGATGCCAACGACGACCCTCTGCCCGAGTTGGTGGTCCGAGCTCTGGGTCGTGTCGAGACGCTCTCCTTTGGGGGTTACTTTACGCGGCCGCCGTTAACCTCCTTAATCGATCATCTACGCGAATTACGCGTGTTGGAGATCATCGGCTTGCACACTATCGAAGAACTGCAAATGATGCCCCGGCTCCCACACCTCCGCGAACTCGTTATATCGCTCCAATGGGGAAACATGCGTATCCCGCTTCCGGATCTCGAGGATCGTCGACGGGTTGTAGGGGATCTTTTTGCGGGGTGCGGGTGTTTGGAGGTGGTGGATTTTGTGAGTTCGTGGGTGCTTGTTAGGGAGATTTGGTATCAGCGGTGGAGGAGGGGCGATTTGGGGCCTAGGGGGGTGTTGTTGTTGAATGAGGTTCGGGAGGGGAGGTTTTAGCCTTTAGGATGGCATGGGTTATTTGTTCGAATTGCGACCTTCTCTGGGATAGTCACTGCGTCGTATTGAATTCATTCGGTACGTGGTTTGTCGCAGAGGTGACGGTGTCCGGGTAGGTGGTTCCGTTCCATGGCCAACTCTCAAGTTCTCCACTTCCGTGGTTTGGCATCTAGCCGCCGAATGAAGGTGAAGACAACAGGGTACATTTAATAGATACATCCCAACACTATATATAACAACGGAATCCGATAAATAAACTGAAATCGCGGATTATAAATAATTTTACAACAAGGATCCAAATTTCGACGGAAGCTGAAAAATGAAGGAGGACGACTCTCAAAGTCATTCATTCGCTCCGGTCGTATTTTCGCTCTTCTGTCCGGTGAACTGTAATCTATAATATAAACTCAGCTTCAAGCTTTCGAGAGTCATTGAAGGGCTTTACTCCGACATGCCTAGATGGTATACCCCGTTCTGGGTCGTATGGGGTTGGAAAACTGGACGTAAATTTGGTCTCGGAAAGAGCGACGTCGTCCTATTCCACGAAATGTCGCGTCAGTATCGATGGCATCACTCTGGTCAGACATGAAACGTACTGGAGTTATTTTGTCATCCACACTGGGTATAATTAAGGTGTCCGGACGAACGGTCAATCCCGACCGCATTATGCTACTGTTCACGTCGACGGAAGAAGATTTTTCTCGTTCGTTCATGAATTTCCTTGCGTTCAACCTGATTTTCTTAGTACATTTGATTGAGAAACACAAACGGAACAGACGTACATGGCAATGTAGCTGTTGATGTACACTTCAAATTTATGATCAATGGGCGGGTGTTGGATCACCAAATTTCCAGTGGATGTACGCACGATTTCCCAATAGAAAGTCTATACCAATGAAAACCATTGTGTGTTGCAGAGCCGCGTACTGCGTAGTCAAACGGGGGCGAAGGGGGAATCAAAACGTCTGCACAGGGGAACACGGATACCTCACACACTTACCGTGACTAACGAAGATAGCGAGCACGCGCTAAGCGACCCCGTTAGCCTTGATACAGGCGAAAAGCGAAGATTTACCTCGTCACACACCCGGTAATCAGCACGTATCGCATTATCATAATGAGCTTACTGTTGGTTCTAAGTGTTTTCGAAGGATATAAAGATTTTTTGGATCAGAACTCATTGAGGTTCAATCGGCGGCAGCGGTGGCCACTCACCCAGCGAAGGAAGACCGACTTTGGTAAAGGTAATAACACATAGTAGAGGCGATGAGCACGTCTATTGATGTAGCCGTGATGTAGGTCGCATAGAGGAGGCCCTAAATGAAACATTTTATCGCTCATTCAGGATTCGGTTCACGAATCAAACGCACGCTCATCGCCTCCAAATTTGTGAAACTGGTCGTCTCATAAGTTTTAGCGATTACAGCTAAGAAGTGGGGATGTTAAATTACGGAGAATAAAAATAAATAGGGAGAATTGGAGCTCACTGAACCCAAGTCCTAAAAAAGGGGAAAGGAAAGCTGAGTGAAAGTCTGGGCTAAGATGATCTTGACAGTCCGCACCCCATCCCCCAGTCACTACGAGCGCCTATACAATCAGTGCAACTCGGCTAAGTAACTAACGCGTTCCGTTTTCGAGAAATTACGCACGACGAAGATAGGCCACACGCGCGAGAAACGTCTTCCAACTTTGTTTTCCCTTGCGGGTAAGAAATTATTGGGAAGACCTTGCTCGAGGGGCTTACGTTTCCATATTCTCAAGGCGTATAGGCTGTATAAAGGTTTCCAGTTTTATTAAGCGCTTTGACGGGTCGAGACGTACGCTTGAACGAATAGTATCATCAACCCCTTCATCGCAGGAAATGTCAGCATCAATCAAACGAATGGGGATGGAAGAGAGTATAGTAAACTCACGTTGATGAGAATCTGCAGCTGTCGAGTCGTTCCCAAGATATCAATCAATGAACTGAGTAACATGGTAATGTGGGTCACCTTGAAGCTCCTATTCACATAATCAACAGTAGGTATAATGGAACGCTGGCCAAATATACGTACCAGATGGGGGGTCTTTGAATCATTGACAGGTTTCCAAAGTTTGTGATAAGGTAGTAATACACGGCGTGAATGGTGAATATCGAGTGTAAAAGGACGAGGGTCCTGAAGGGACCCAAATGTATTATCACTCGAAGGAACAGATAAATGTGCCTACATGAGAACGCCAACCTTTGAGGGATAACATCAGGAGATCTTTCCGATTGAAGTTTGGAACAACACTCACCGCGACCTTTTGAAAGATCCAGTCTTTGTAATAGGTGTGGTAATATAATTGTGCTTGAACGATAGAAGCTCCGGTGAGACTGGTTGAGGGAGGACAACATATCAGGACACTTCGCAGATTGCCTATGAAATACTTAAGTTACAACTCACATGCATGAGGCCGATATCCCAAGGAAGGCAGCGCCTATGGTGTTATCCAAGGTCAGCTTTACCACCATCGTGCGCCGGCGCAAGCTCTCGGTTGAAACGTGGAGTGGAAAGAAAAGATAGTGGAAGAAGAGGGGGTGTTCAATCTCTGGCAACAGACATTCTGTACCATTTTTAAAGGAGGAAACGCGAACCCGGTTGGAACTCTCCTTCAAGTCTCCTTTCGGCCACGTGCCTAATATGGTACACGGATCCGGAAAGAAGCCTCCACCATCACGCCGGCGGCATTTTCAAAATGAGCTGTGCCTGGCCTTGATGCGTTCCATAAATTTTGAAGCATGTATTACTTAGTACCTTCACTTCCTTTCTCTCAAGTATAGCCTCGATGCTCGTAAACGTTGTAGTCTTGACCCATCATATCGACAAATGAACGTGAGAGTTGAATGGCGCCCGGCGTGCTCACAAACGCATCAGTCACCGCCATTGATTCCGTTGTTTGGCTCTGGGAAGCGTCGCATCGCAGCGCGTCGTCGCAATTTGCACGGCGTTGTCAGAGAGAAGCCTTGGCGAGACCAAGGCAAGACGGACCATCCTTGAATTCATTCGACCAGTCATATGCACTGCGACTTCGCCAGGCTCTAACTCTCGGATACTCAGCATTTAGTACGCCCTACCGAATCCTTCGGCTACATGCTTTTCCCAATTTCGACTCTCATAATCTCTTCTCACCGCTTCGAGCGCCTGGATAAATCCCGTCTCGAACTCCCAATAACTTCTTCCGTGGTCAGATGTGCATCCTCGTGCCCAGGCGCCTTTGAATCCAATTTCGTTCGCCGTCATCGAACCAGGAGGAGTCGATAATAAAAATGCATATCCATCGTCCCATCCGGCACGGAATCCGTAGGTAAATCGAGCATGGTCATACTTTCCTGGGATTTGGGCCCAGTATTGGACGTAACAAACTATTCGGCGGCATCAACGAGAATTGATGAGGGTCAAGAAACATGTAAACTCACCCCATGCATCCCATCTCGCCTCCTCTCTGGCTTCTAACAAGGAATTCAAGTCGATGACTTCCACGTCCCGCCTTTTGATGCCTACAAAATTAGGGAACACCCCAGCCTCGACTGCGTCTCGAAAACTCCAGCCAGTATCTCCCTGATGCTGCTTTTTATACGTCCAGAAGAACCAACCCGCGCAGTATTTCTCGAATAGCTGCAACTGGGCATTGATGAACTCTTTTTGTTCGTTCGGCTTCCCGCTTAACGAGCCGGGGTTGAGAGCCCCAGACCATTCGCCTATGACGATGCCACCACCTGCTCTCCCGATCTTCTCCGCGACGCTCGCGAGCATTTGTGGCGTAGACGCCGTTAGATCTGTCAGTGCCTTTGTGTGCTCTTCCGCAGAGGTCACGATGTCGGAGTAGGTGAAACACCGATAGAGGTGGTGGTCGAGCACCGTGAGCGGCCAGTTCTTGGAATGTTCATGATGCCGAGACAAGAAGTCGGCGTACGCTTCTGTTCTCCAGCACTCTCCCATATAAAGTGGCATGTCGGGGTCGATAGCATGTAGATCGGAAATCGCAGATTTGTACCAAGTTTGGAGGACCTTGTCGGAAGGTGGGGATGGTTCGTTGAGGAGTTCTATGCCGACTACGTTGACTAGGGGTGGGTCGTGTGATTTGCAGAACTTGTGGACTTGGGTGAGGAGGCAGCGCAGGACATGGATAGTGTGGCTTTGGTTGTGGCGGTCGTTGAAGAGGTTTGCTTTACCATATGTTCCAGAATGGGAATCGTCATTTTGCTTCCCGGGAGCTGCGTGTAGGTCTAAATAGCACGATGGACATCAGAACAAGTCGAGAGGTCGCCGCGAAGCGCTTTCGGCACACCTAATAACACTCCAATATTGTAGGACGCAGCGACTTCGATAGCTTGAGTTATCCTGGCCCATGCTCCCGCAAAAATGTCGTAAAAAGGCTGGAAGTCCGTCCTATGCAAAACAGCAGGGTCCGCACCACAAATATGATAATACCCAATCTAAAAGAGACAACGGTGTTCGTGAAATGGGATCAGTATATTTCGCTGTAGCGTCGAAAACTCACGGGTATTCTAACCGTGTTTATTCCCCGATTTTCGATCCATTCCCAATCGCTTTCCTGTATCCAGGTGTCCCAATGATGTTCGAGGATTTCTTTCGCTTCTTTTCCTAGTGCGATGTCCAAGTCACTTTGTGCTGGGTCTTTCGCGCACCGGAAGGGTTCATCTGTGATCCATCGCTCCAGTACGAACCATGATCCTTTTTTGGGGAGCCGTCAAAATTATAGATTACCAGCCCTTCCTACTTACCTAGGTTGACGCCTCGTTGTTGTCGATAACGGTAATTGTTCTTGGGGACGGCGCCGTGTCCGCAGACTGGTACGTCATCTCCCCCACGGTGCTTGAGCTTCGATATGATATTTGGCATGAAAATGCCTTTGTTCGTCGAGTGTTCGGGAATGAATCAGGCTGAATGATGTCACGGCGCTAACGGCTAAGTATAGATATGTATAAATATTGATCAACAGCATCAAGTGAAAATTCCCCTCTTGTTCAATCTTTCCACATCGGGAAAAAGTAATTGGTCCCACTGTAGACGGCACCTATAATGTTCTACGTACCTAACCTGAGCATTGATGGGGTAGACGGGGATGTACCAAATGGACTAACCGATCTTCTCGACGAGTTGCGCGAAAAGCTTCAATCGGTGCGTCGATGGGCGTTGGTCACTTCAATCACTATCAAGTTGGTTTTTACATTATGGTGCATAAGCACGTTCAGCAGGAAATTCAGACCGGCGCGCGCCAATTCATCCCAGGTGTCATTCCATAAAATTAACCGCTTGGCGCTCACCTCGGGGTTGCCTGGCCAAGGCCCGCCTCTCTGGTACCCCGAGGTTCGATACGATCCACGCATCTGTCGAGTTGCGTTTTCTTCTTTTCTTCATCCACACACAGTCTGATGTCCCAACGCCAGACAGAAACCAGTACCTGTCCACACCTGATATCGCTTCGCTTCGTTTCCGCCAGGTACGCAGAGACATGCTCGTCAGCTGAGTGATGAGCTTTTGTCCGGTCGGAATAATATGCTTCTGAAGCATTACAGCATTTCATGGATTTGTGGTGGAATCGTGGTGTGTGCAGATTAGATTAGATCCGTAGACACGGTGTTCCTGTAGATAGCGCGTTCCCGATGTCATCCGTACAGAATCGCTCCTTGCCTCAGTCCTTCGTGTCGTGCCCTGCAGAGCTGCCGTATCCGGTGGCGTTCTATTGTTAACCCATTTTCCATCGCCGTAGATGACTAGTTTGATTCACGTTACGGTTTCCCTCAGTGGAGGATCCGAGATCCGCACGAAACAAGGCTGAGGCCATCGATTGGCCGACCGTGTCTGTGCTCACCAAGCAGGATAACGTCCGAGAAGCTACTCTATATAAACAACATAAGCGGGTCCTTAATTTTTGTTGATCCAGAACACTTACCAGCCTCTAAGATGGTGTACTACGAGGGCGGAGAACGGATGCATACCCTTCGTTTACAAAGGAAATGAAAATGATTGGATAAGTCGAAAAGACTTTGGTGGGTCAAGAGCTGGAACGCTTACGGTTGGTATGGGATGTCCTTATGGACTGGGTTTTGTCGCTCTCTCTAAGTAGGAAAACATCGTAGGGTTTCTGGGTCGACCATGGGTCAGAATATGATCAAAAATTCTTTCCATCCATACAACTGACTCTATTGACGAAAACCTTTTTGTCTAGTAAGTTTTTTGTTTCAGTTGGAACTGTTCTAGTTCGTTCCCAAGCAAGCGGTGCGAATGACCAACATTACAGATGCCAAGCTATACTTTGAACTGCAATCGCAAATAATTAAGTACCAGAAATGGTGTAGCATTTTACTCACGTCCTTGCCTCCATGTACTAGTGGCGATTGCGTTGAATGATATACGATGGTTTTTCCGACGTTAGCGTTAACGTCCCTGGCAAGTACATGTATTGATTAATGATCCTCTGATTGGGGTGTGTCCTTTTCGTTTCGTATTTCGCTTCCACCAATTGAATCCTATATAGGAAAGGTCGTTCCCGCTTCACAGTATGACACTGGTACGGAAACGTGGACATGCTATACCGACTGTACCATTGACACATGATCGCCCTCCGAAGGTCTTCCCTCGATTTATCAAATCGAACGGACGGTCGCCCGCCCTTCAATATGCAGCAGAATTTCATTGACTTATTTATACTTATAAGAACCGAAGTTCGATGAGTCTGCCAACCCTCCAGAATTGGTATATGTATGAACCCCAGACATCCCCGGACTCTTCATTAGAATTCTCGCTGTTCGGGAACCTCGCGCCACGATTCTTTAGGCTTCATTCCATCCATCCACAAATTATTGGACCAAGCGGGTCCACCACTTTGGCTTGCCTAAAAATGGCCAGTCCTTTCTTTCTGACGCCAACTTTGCCTTTTTCAAACATTTCCACTGTCAAGCGGAATGCCTTCTCTTCGGGGCCAGAAAACATACAAAGTCTCCTTTGAATTTCCCGAAAATCCAGGATTTACTGCGCTACTAGCTGCTTACATCGATTCACACTACAACTTCCAGTCCCAGACATGAAATCCTTCGCCACCGTTATATTTGGCGCCCTCTTCCTTGCAATCATCAACATGACGACCCTCGTGCATGCTGCAGCGGTGGAATCTCGTGACGGCATACTACCCCCAATCAACATTCCAATCGACCTCATACCGGAGTACTTGACGTTGACAGGCAAATGTCGCGATAATGATAACACGGTTCGAGCTTTTATTCCGTAGTTGATTGATCCCCTCTAACGTGGAAACGGATTAGGCCCTCGCTATCCTTTACGAAGGCGGCCAGCAAGTCACCTATGGATTCAACGAGTGTTTCCCCAGGAAGCGGGATGGACACCCCGCACAGATGCCAGTGTTGTGCAAGGCTGTCGCATGTTACGCTTATCCGTGAGTGACTTATTCGTTTTCTCAAAGCCGTCGTCCTATTAAATGCGTTACTTCCCCCCAGGACCGACGACTGCACTGGAGGAGCGATCCTGCCCATCGGAGTCCCACTTCTGCCTGGTTTGACGATCATCAATCCATTTGATATCGGGCAGCTTTTGGGAGGGAGTGCCCTATGCAGGCAGCTCTAAAGTTCCGCACAATATATGCCTTTCACGACAAACTTTTTAGGTTACTTTCGTTATTTCGACGCCCGGTTTCGTTATCCAAAGTCGTACATTCATCGCGGCAAACCATTACACGTTTGTTTGAATTTTGAGTCGTTTACCTTGTATATCCAACATTTTCCGGCCTCTCCACGAGTTGTACTTCGATACCGAATCTATTCACACCCATGACTCCCACAGTGGATATCAGGCAAGAACCTTTTTGGCTTATGACCGCTCACATAAATCGCGATACTACCTTAGTATGCGATTCAATGAAATGACACTGAGGCGGCCAAAAAACTCAGGACTGTCTCCCACTATCTTCGATAGACGTGTTCGCGGTCAGTGGCGAAATGTTCTCTCTTGGGTAACATGCTCACAACCAGCTAAAGGACATGGCTTTCGGATCCTAGATTCAGAATTGGCTAAAGATGCGGAGACGTAATTATCCTTGTTCATCTCGTGTACTAATGTTATGTTATGTTTCATGATTATTCTGGAGGCTGGATGAACTTATCCAGGCCAAATTAGGATTGATAGCAATTAGCCGGGCACACTAGTACGCATGGGATGAGACGCAGAATCGACTCGTAGAAGTTGCTAGAGCATGGCAATTCTAGGGATATATATGTGAAGGAACCATTATAATAAATTTCTAACATGCTATGTACGACTTAATTTTACCCCAACGATGCGAGCGAAAATATCAAATCCGAGGAGAGGCTACATGTTTTCCCTCAAAGTCCCGAGCTGAGGAATTCGCAGTCTGTCAATAAACGTCAAAATCATCGGTGTAGAAATCCGTGGGTTCAAGAAAGTCGCCTACCTCTGTTTTTTCGAGGTCATGGTAAGCCGGCTTTTCATCTCCCGAGAACTCTTTCGTGGTATCAATCTTTATCGAGATATTGGTCGGTCGCTGAGTAACGATGGTTTGTTTAGTTTTCGATGGTATGTATGAAATGGGTTTACCAACGTACTACTTGTGCTCCCATGGACGTTGTTTTCGCGAAATTATTCATAGAAAAGGAGACGTCGCTGGGAGTGCCATTATTGACGGCCGACCCCGCGTTTCGGATCATTTTTCGGGCATTGAGAGTTGCCAGAAGAGAGTTCGTATACACTGTTTCGTTGCGAGGATGGTTAGCTTCGTTGAGAGTGGGAGATATATCCCGGAGCCTGGAGATAGGGACTTACGGCGGCCTATGCAGAAGTAAAAAGCAATATAAATGAAAGTATGGCCGGCGACGAGGATCTGTGGTAGGAAATGAAGTCAGGACGAAGGCACAGTTATCGGCGGGAAAGTTGAGGGGAACAAAATCACGCACACTGATCAGGGAAGCGACAGCACAGACGCTGTGATAAGGGATCATTGATGAGCAAGACGCGTTGACGAACGGGTATAAAATATTGAGTACCTAGTGAGGACTCCGGTGTTGACAGCGAACAATATCTGGGATGGCATGAAGTGGGAAATATATAAAGTGATGATAAGCGCCCGGAAGGTCTGAAAAAAGAAGCAGCGAGAGGAAGGCATCACTCACGAGCTTGTTGATCATTGTATCTGATCTGATGAAATGCAAGCCTTCGTAAATTCCCGCGAAACGGCGCAAAGATCACTTACCTTTGGAAACCTGTGCGCGAAAGGTGGAGGAGGGTGCACAGTGCCCCAGCAATCAGAACATCCCCGGCGGCGGCGAGTGCGTTAACCGAGATAGAAAGATACTGGAAACGTAGCGTCAGGCTTCACGACGAATAGAATCCTCGGATCAGCGCACCTCGAGGGTCGCCAGCTCAGTATATGTGGTCATTCGTAACCTGTGGGGCTATAAGCCATTTGGAACAGCGACAGGATTACGTGAAGGACGAACGATATGATTTCATATGCTGATCGATAACCGACCATTAGGTTTCAGGAATTCCAGAAAGGTCGAGGGGACGAGACGTACCGACTACAGCGCCTATAAATCCCGGGCGCGTCAATATGTAAAAATTTAACAGAAAGAACGAAAGGTCCTAACCAAATTCTCCCAGGACCAACAGGGCCTGTTTTATGGACGAGTTAAGACTGAGACGACGATCCAGCGCATGAACTTACGACAGCGCCGGTTAGGAATATGTTTCCCTTGCTTACTGGAAGAATATTCAGCGTAAAATCCGCGGGGAGGATGGTAATAACACACATCGCCATACACGCGTGGCCAGGAAGCTTCGATGATGTGCATCAGCCTTGTGAACTAGAAAAAAAATATTGAGACCGTCCGTTTACCTTTGAACGAGGAGCGCCGTCAGGCCCTATCAGGACAATGATTAGACTCCCCATCTACAAAAAAAGGATAGTCGAATGGACATACATTAAAGATAACTTCGACCTTAAATATCCCTAAGCATCAGCAGCGTCGACCAGTTAATGAATGTCGGGGCATACCAGCATACTCCTATTAAGGAAATTTGGGTAAGTTCGAATTCGCCTCCTAACCGTTGCCAGAAAACGTACCGCACGATCAACTGTAGCTCGGGTGGGTTACCCCAATTCGTAACGGTATACCAATATACTATACAGAAAACGTTAGAAAAGCGAGGACCCAGGCTCATGATCTTACCGGTGTGCGTGATAAGGACTTGATGGACAGTATCGAACGTCATAACGGCTCCCACCTGTGCAACGGTACGATTAGACAAGACTTGGGAGACTAAACTGTACGCGAGTTACCAGCAATTTGATTGGCCACGAATCATTCTGATGCGTAAAGTAATACCAAGTTTGAACGATTGAGACTGGGCGGGATCTGGGGTTAATGATGATAGTAAATGCTTGCCAAGGGCTGCTACGCACTCCCATGCAATCTAATCGTTAAAAAAAACCACGTCAAAAACGCCCTTGTTTAGAATATCACGACTTACGTCGCGGCGGTCACTAATCCAGCGAACGCTGCCCCTAAACTATTGGTAAAGGAGTATTTATCAGGTGATGAAAATGTGTTTTTCAGGAAAGTTCTCACGTGTCGTCCATGACTCCCATTATAAACGCGTACCGAGGAGGGTCGTCTGTAGCAAGTTATGAAAGCTAGAGCAGGAAGTGGGCAGAGGAAAGGCGAGGCGTTCCAGTTAAGTACGCTTCGAGAATCTGGGACACCCAGGTAGCGATGACCCTGGGTCGCCATTTCCCGACGAATGTATACAGAGAGGCCTGAGTACAACCTGAGTAAGTATCCAGCATGCGATGAACGCGCAAATTTTTTGTTTGAAGGGTTTTCAGGGGACCTTCCGGCAGAATGCGAAAGTGGCTCTTGGATTTGCCGCGCCCAATGTCGTGTCCATGTGGTCTGCTCCACCCACTGCGCGATTGTCACTGAAGCGGTTTCCTTTTACAGGGATTGTTCTCGGTGGTGATGGTTGGACGTCGACAGAATGAGAGAGAGGGCAAGGAGGGATCTTCAGCCTCGACGAGCCATCGGAATTGGATGATAGTTGGGGCAACCATCCGAGAAAGGGATCCCAAGTTGTGGCAATTTTTTTGGTATATACCAGAAGTAAACAAGCTGGAATCAATTCACTCGTCCTGTGCATAGACTTTCTGGGCAGGAGTAGTTTGAGGTCGAAAAAAGAATACGACTGGCGCGACCGATAATCGCACGGCAGGTCTGCGGCAAATCACGTGACATAATTACCTGATTAATGAACTTGAACTTCTGGTTGACGTTGAACGTCGGACGTTGGTACTTACTTACCCGAATGAATATCATCACTTTTCTGTTAATATTATTACTTTCTGAATCACTTGCACAGTATTTCGAGACGAGGAAAAAATAAAAAATCCCTCCGTATCCAACCTTGGTTTAAATACCGATGGTCGCGTGAATCAGACTTAGCGTGCCTTATATATGGACTTTGATTTTCGTTTCTTGATCACATCTCTTTGCATCTCCAGGGTTTGGCCTTGGCCGCATAAAGGTTTTTCAGTCAAAGGGATCCGGTTTTACTTACTCTAAAGGCTAATCCATCGGAGGGCGTTGCCGCATGTACTGTACCTTCTACTGAGATCAAGTTAACTGTCTTGAGAATTCAACTGCGGCTGAAGGCGACGAGGAGTCGCTTTGTTAAGGAGATGTCAAGGTTCAGAAAACCCACCAAGTTCCTTCAAACGCGGGGGACGACCAAAATGTAATGTTAACCTAGGCTTAAAATTGGCAATCTTTTTGTCAATACTGCGCTGAATTAGATTTCTGTCTGTCGGTCGGAAAATTAGCAGTGGAGAAGAAGGTAGCTTATACTGGCTGAAGTTGACAAACGGAGTTTTGGTTTCGACATTTCGGATGGCGATGCAGAGTAACTAATCATAATCGTTAAGTCGCCTTTATCAAGGTAAAGCTCAAAATGAGCTCAAAGTCATTTAAGTAGATTAGATGTGTTCCCGTCCGTATGATGTCATCCGATTTGACTACGAACGGAGCCGCCGGGATCATTCTTCATTCGCATTGGGTTGAGGAAGTAGGGTCGACGTCCATTCCCTCTCCTTCCGTCGGTCATTTCCGTCCCCAGGGTCACTTTTCTTCACATTGGCCGCGGTTGTCGCACATACTAAGTATGTATGTATGTGTCGCTATGCGTTTCTTGGCTGAGTTTTGTGTTTTTGCTTCCTGACGAGTCTGAGTACTGTGTACCGGGCCAACACAAGCGCTCTATATGTCGCTCGATCTACGTTTCGTTAGGTGCTTCCGCGATGAAGATTATGATTGAATCCAGTTGGAGAATGCAAGTTGGTACGCCGACGGGTTACGTTCTCGGAAGGTGCCGCTTGTCATTTTTCGCGAGCGCCTCGGCGTCTGTGGGAGAAAGAAACTCGCCGGCGTTGATCGGTGGTGAGATTTGGGGAAAGTGCTGTGTATGCAAAGAAGGTACTTCTTTATATGCCGACCCCTATTCGATATCTCATCGAAACGGAGATTTTTATCTCTTGAACTGTGCTAACGTTTTTTTACTTGCCGCCTTGGAAAATTTTTGACATACGCCGTTCAGTCCTTAACGGCTTCATATCCACTTGCCTGTAGTTGCCGCTTGGTTCAAAGGCGTACCAAAATAACACAAGTTGGGAGCATGTACCCACCGGCCAGTTATTGGGCTCCGCGACTGAAATGGGGAGGTTGCCGAAAGCTCTTTCTCGTAAGATATTATTTGGGCTTCCAGATGTTGATATTGTTTCCTCATAGTATCTAAGGTATAAGGTAGGACTAAGGTCTGATTCGGATGGAAAGGGAATTATATCCATAGAGCGGTATTACAATCAGTTGGTTGAGAGGAGGAAGGAGGGAAACAAGGGAAAGCGATGTCGCTGACTTCGATCTAATCTAATCAGAGAACAATCACGTAATATCTCTCCCTACATCGATCTCGTTGGCCGTTGAAGTTCAACTTCGAGTTGTTGGCCACCGTTCTCTGGCTTGAATTTCCACCACTCAGATGGGCTATAAGGGCTCCGATCTTTACCATCAAAGAGCTAATCTTCGCCCTGCATGCAAAGGTAGGCGATCCCTTGGACAGGAAAGGAAGGGAACAGGAACCACATTTATCGCGGTGCGTCTCGCTCGTACTGGAAACAGTTCACTAATCTGAATGCCGTGAATTGAATAACATGATGTAGATCCGAGGTACGTACTATTTCACTGGCGTCGCTGATAATCTATGACTGGTGCATCCCAGATCGAACACTGCGTCGAAAAGGTAGTTGACATATCGCGCTCGTTCAAGAGTTGCTTAAACAGAGCCTCGGCGATAAATCAACTCGCCTTGGAAATTTTGACTCGGGTATTCGATACCGTTCGGGATCCCGGACTATCGAGTTTTTGCAACCCTTTGCGGTGGTTGTGCGGTGGGGTATATCCCATGGAGCCTCTTCCATGCGAAGGAAGCGCTTACTTGGGTACCACACCCCATGCATGTCTGCAACTAGAGTACTGGCGGGAGATCGCACTATCCACCCCATCGCTTTGGAACATTTCTACATTGACGACGAAGGGAAACACGGGTGGGATCCTTACCCGCCTCTTTCACTCCTCCGATATTCCCGACATGCACCACTTCACATTCGCATTCACGTACGTGCGCATTGGGAGTCCTCCGACCCAGAAAACCTCTATTAGGCTCTCGGGACCATTACCGACCGCGCAGAAGCCTTTCAACTCCATTGGTCCGGGAAGTTAAAGGCTGTGATTCGGGAAGTGTTGCAACGCCCATTTCCGCGGCTAACCTCGCTCGCGTTGTGGTTAGATTTGGGCGGTTTTCATCCGTCATCCCCACCCGCAATTCCGGCGATGATATTTGGAGGCGAATTACCCAGCTTGCGACGCCTTTCCTTGTGGTTCTGCGCTTCCTGGCCCCACCATAAACTCCCAAATCTCACCCATGTCTCCCTGCACGATCAAGGGGTTAGACCGTCCGTGGATGGTTTTCTGGATCTGCTCGAATCTACAACATGCCTCGAAGTCCTTTTATTGTGCTCAGTCGGGCCGCGGATCGCCGAACGCAGAGAATGGTTTTGCTTCCATCCCTTCGTTCGGTGCATTTGGCCCCAGGATCCTCGGCTGATGAGTATAATTTCGGGATCCTTGAGCGCCTCACAACCCGACACTTGACTCATTGTTCGGTTGTAATTACGATGCCAATTCAATTCAGTCGACCTCTGGGTTCACCGAACGTTTTCGAGCGAATATTCACCCATATCAGCCCGGAAAGAGTAACTGAGTTGCACGTATACCTTGGACGTGGATGGATCGAGGATCTCTCTCCAACCGGCGCTTCCTACTTCTGTGACTGCGTCTTCATCCAGGTGTAGTAACATCCAACACCTCCATCTGATATCAATGCATATGGCGAGGATCCCCGATGTCAATTGGCGTGGGTTCCCGAATCTCTTGTCGATAACGTGCTACGATGCGCTGCATGGAATCAATGAGCTTATGCGGTCCCTCTCTTAGCAGGCCGAAGAAGGATGGCCCTGTCCTCTGCTCGAAACCATCTACCTCCGTGTGGGCGAACAGCTACCCGTTTTTGAGGACATGGAAGGGCAGGATAGAGGAATGGTGAAAGGAATGTTGGGTCGTTCCCGGAGCATACGGTTGTTGGTTATTACCGGATTGTGCTCGAACTAGGACCGACGCTGCCTGAGAAGGTTGCGACGCGGGGACCGGTTACATTTCCTTTGGAGTGTTGAGTGTGTAGTTCCATACTGTCCCGGGTGGGATTGCGAGGAGAATAGGAAACCGCCGACTTGGAGGGCTGGGTTATATGTAATATGACGAAGGCTTTAGGGTTAGGGTTAGGGAAAGAAAATAGCGAATGATTCGCTCAAGAGCAGTATGTATGTGGGCGCGAGTTGGGCAAGATTTTATCCTCCAACCTGTACTTATGTAGTGATGGAGTCGCTCATGCTGTCTGGGTCTGATTGTATTCTAGTTCTTCCCTTCGAATCAGGGGTTGGCTGGCCGAACCAGAAATAACGGAATTCGAGCCTAGGAGGTATATAATTGGCGCGTCGTCCAAGAAAAAAAAAGGTTATGACACGACTCCTCTGCATGAGTCTTCGAATCAAGAACTGCTATGTAAGGAAAAAAAAATTAGACAAGAAAATGACCGGGTTGTTTTCGTTCGCGCCATAGCACAACACGAATTAATTTTGGAGATACTCTAAAGAACGGGTGCAAGAAAACGAAACACGATTTTTCGGCGATCTGTTCGACTCGGAAGTGGAGGATTTGGGTTGGCGAAGAAGTTCCCGAAGGCGTCCGCACCTCGAGCAACCATCGAGGAACGTGTTCATGGGCGTCAAATGGGCGTACGTCCGCATAAGTATTCGCTCCAAGGAGAGGAAGAGGAAGTGGCGAGTAAGGTTGTTTACTTTCCTGCTTACTAGAGGGAGCGGCTAATGAGTTGTTTTGAACACACTTCTAGCGCGAAGGGCAGAGCGAAGTAAATCTGGTTCCAGTATTATCTGGTCGACGGGGCGGGCCACATAATTGCGTACCTAATCTGCATGACAACGTCGACCAAACGGTGCACAGTATGCCGTCGCCGCCATCAGACGAAAACATTCATGTCAGAATGAGCTGTGATCAATGAATGATGCATGATGAGATGTTCAAACGGGGAACAAAGGCCCTGAAAAAAGAACAACGCAACTGTTCGAGAAAGAGTGGGATCGAGGCAAGGCATGAGGCGCGTTCGATGGTTGATTAGATGGAGGTTGGTTTTGAATGGGTTGGGGGAGACGTTGTTTAGTTTTGAGTGAGGTGTGAGATGGAGTCGACGTTGAAGGAGGGATGGCTAAAAGCA
Source organism: Hebeloma cylindrosporum (assembly GCA_000827355.1). NCBI lineage: Eukaryota > Fungi > Basidiomycota > Agaricomycetes > Agaricales > Hymenogastraceae > Hebeloma > Hebeloma cylindrosporum. The sequence goes on along the minus strand of KN831814.1, from coordinate 9,153 downwards.
GCCGGTGTTTGGCGGAGCGGAGGTAGTGAGCGAGCGCGGGAAAGCTGGGAAAAACAAGGTTGCTGTCGTCGCTTTTCGTCTCTCTCTCGAACGACCGATTTACACGATTTCACAAACCTCGATACCCACTAACGAATTATCGACAGATTTACAGGCCGTTGTACGATAACGCTTACTTTGAACTTGACCACGACCACGTATACCAACCAACCAACCGACGACAACGAAACCAAACCACGCGTCATCAGGACAGCTCACGCACGAATCGACAGCACGAGATATCTACGATTAACAAGTGAATGACGCGGATCTATACCGTTGACAGCGAATTAGTCCACCAGCACCACGAAGCGCATGCATGGCAGCTGTAGCACCAGCCGTCGGTCATGAGCCTCATGTCCTCGGTGTGTTTTCTTTCTCTGTTTGTTATGTGTGTTCGCTGACGCGTCGTTTTCAGAACCCTCTGAGAACTGGGACGACGATTTCGAGTTTGGACATGGTGGGAGACCGAGTACGAGCAGCAATAGGAAGGATCAGAATACGAGTACACGAACACGACCCTCTAACGATAATAATAACCAACAACGCCGTCCGTCCGGTACCGCTACCAATGGTCGTACGTTCTCCATGGCGAGCAGCACGATGGAAGATTGGGATTTGCCCGATACGCATGATACCCCGGCTGCTACTACGGGACAGACGGAGAATTGGGACGATGATTTCGAAGTGGAGACGCGGAATAATTCGCCTAGGAAGCCGATGAAGGTGTCGTCGTCTTCGAGTCCGCGACGGAGGGACGTGAGAGAGGAGAGTTGGGACGACGAGTTGGAGATGGAGTTGGAGGGGGCGTTGGATCCCGAGTTTGGTGGTGGAGGGCGTAGGGAGGAGGAGGATCGGACGGTTACTGCTCGTTCTCGCCGTGCTGCGCTTTCCAGGTTCGCTGCTTCGAATAATAATCCGTCGCCACCACCACCTATGCCATTCTTCCCCCCTTCAAACTCGCACCCGTCGCCGGAACCGTTTCCTCGTTCTCCCACAGCCAGCGTGTTTTCGGTCCCGAATACCATTCACACGTATTCGTCGTCCACGCCGCTGGTTTATGGTTCTCATTCACATCTGCGTCCTGCGCTTTCGGGGTTCGCTCTGTTACCACCTTCACCGCCTATACACAAGGAGCGAGAGAGGAGGAGGTTACGCAAGAAAAGCCGTCCGCGTCCAGAGGGACGCATCGAATTGGTGGATATGGCTGCGGGACGGTATTCTTTCTCGGATGACGAAGGTCCAACGACGACGGCGACGATGGCGAGGAACGGGAGGAGATCAGCGACGCCGATGTCGGATGTGTCTTCGGTGTTGGAGGAACGGCAATCGACGTCGCCTCCACCGCCGTTACCTACTCAATCGGTTTCGGTGATGCCTTCTGGGTCTACGACGACGATGCCTACACCTGCGACACCTACGAAAGGTGGCGCGACGTTGTTGAGTCGGATTGGGAGTGTGAAGAAGTGGGGTGTGAGGAGACGGAGAGGAACCAGTTCGACGCCTTCAGAGGTTGTTGGTATGTTTTATTTCTTTTATTTCTTTTATTTCTTTCGTCTAACTGACTATTCCGTTATCTCCAGCAGCCGAATCATCATCACACGCACACGACGCCCCAGATCGCACTCCACGTCCTAAAACCTCCATGTCCTCTTTCACCCCCGAACCGTCATCGTCATCTTCGTATCCATCCACCACGAACGGTACCTCCTCGATCGCAGACACCTCCCAACACGCGTCATCATCCCACGCGCATTGGTTTTTTCGCTCTTCCAGCGGCACTGGCAGCCCGGGTCCTTCTTCTTCCTCTGCGCGTCCCGGATCAAGTGGACGGGACAGTATCGGTCCCCCGAAACAGAGGAACGCGAGTACGAGTCGGAGTCGAACGCGAGAACGTGGACGCGATTGGGGTGGAGATGGAGATGTTGGAGATACCCACAACGTCGGGGCGCGAGCGTCGTCTTCTTCCAGGCAACGGCGACCTCCTCCTGCAGTGATAGGAAACGGAACCGGTGGTGGCGGCGATTGGAACGCAAGTCGAACAAGCCTCAGACTCGCAGTTGGGTTACAGCGCGAGAGCGTAATGGAGAATTCCCCTGCTCCGTCTCCTTCACGACCATCTTCGCCTTTACCTTCGATGCAAGGAGTTTCGGCTGCGCGGAAAACGAGGGTTTCGTATTCGGGAAGAAGGCCGTCGCTGAGTGGGGTTGGTGCTGGGGGTGGGGAGAAGGTGCAGACGCCGATGACGCCGAGTAAGCTGGTGAAGAGGAAGAGTTTGGGGTTTGTGAGGTTGGGGTTTGGTGCTGGGCATCCGACGGAGGAAAAGCAGTCTGCGAAATATCCGTTGGGTCGACGTGTAGGGGATAGCGATGGTGAGGAAGAGGAGGAAGAGGAGTATGGAGACCAACAGCCGCGGACGAGACGCAAGTCGTTTTCGAGGTTGTTACTCGATCGCGACAAGCCCAATCCCAAAGACCATGATACACCGACGAAGGAAGGGTCGAGGGGATTTATGGGCTCTGTCCGACGGATCAGTTTGGTAGGGAGACATAAGCGGGCTCAGTCGGGTGGGGCTGTAGTCGTCCCGTCGTCGCCTGCTCCCTCGGTCGGTGGATTTTTCAATCGCGGTGGTGGTGGTAATTCGAAAGGACCAGGACCAGGAGCCGTGCCGCCACCGCCTCCTCTACCGTATTCTCTCCCACCTCTCCCAACCTCGGGCAGTCAGTTGTCGTTGCGTCTTCCTGAAGCCTCGGGATCGTCCTACAGTCTACATCAGCAACAACAACCGCTTAACCACCCGAATCTGCATCTTACCTCGAGACGGATCGTTTCTGCGTCTTCGGGTCGCAGCGATGCGAGCTCGGTGTTCCCTGCGTCAACGGTTTCTGGAGGTTCTGCGGCTGGATCGCATTCGCGAAGTACGGGCATGGGTGTGGGTGTGCAGAGGACACCGGATGGGAAGGGTAGGCAGCGGTCGAAGTCGAGGACGAGGAGGTCGGAGGATGGGGAAAGGCGAGAGCAACAACCGCTAGGAGGTTCGAGTTCGACTGCTCGGCGACCTTCCGTTGGTGCGACTGCGAATGCGAATCGAAGGAGTGTGGATTTCGTGTTCGAGTCGGAGGGTACGCGGCATCAGCAGCAGCAACAAGTTCTCCTACCACCCATCGAGCTTCAACCTCCTTCGCCACCGCGTACGCTCGGACAATCGGCTGAAACGATGGCGACGCCGAAAGCTAAAGCCAAAGTCAACGAGGGGAAACACAATTCGCGTTCGCTGGCATCTGCATTGACAGCGTTCGATATGAACACGCTCAACCTGTCGCCCTCCCCCTCCTCGCCTTCGTCTCTTTCGCCAGGCGCTGTACCTTCATCGCCGTTATCCGTTTCTGCGTTGGCGCCGCCGCCGGTGACGCCTCAGGCGGCGTCGCCTTCGACGTCTTCGTCTTCGTTGTTTTTTACACCTGCTGGGTCTCCGTATCCGCCTGCGTCGCCTAACAAGCTCGGTGGTCCTTCGCCCGGAAAACAGAGCGCGTCGTTGGGCAGGGCAGCGGCTGTTGGGGTGGTTGGTGGGGATGGGAAGAGTGTGGGTGCGAGTGTGAGTGCGAGTGGGAATGGAGTTGGGGTGGGTGGAAGTGGAAGTGGACATGGTGGAAATGGTGCTGCGAGTGCGAGTGCGAGTGGGACTGGGACTGGGAATGGAAGCGTGCCGAGACGGAATTCGTTGGGCGATTTGAAGATCCCCGCGAGGATTAGTCAGGCGCAGGTTGGGTTGCGAAGGGATTTGGGTATGGTTAGGGAGTTTGCGATGAATATCGAACGTTAGTGTCTTTTACTTTTCTTTTCTTGTCGCTTCGTTTCTTTTTCGTTCATTTCGGGAGTGTTAACGTTGGGAAACTCTTTTTCTAGAACTCAAGGAACTTCAACTTACTTACCAAGCACTCGTACGGGATGTCCAGGGAATCATCGAATCGAACCTCCATCTCCAACCACCATCACAACCGTCTCCAGCGCTTCTTCCACTTCCAATACAACCAACATCCTCCTCCTCGTCAACTGGCTTTTTCTCGCAGCTCAAAGTGAAAACGCGCGGGAGGTCGAATACCAACCCTACCCCAGACGAAATCTCGCTCGTACAATCCCAACGAGAACAACGAGAACGCGAACGCGAACAACAACGGGTCTCGCGGTATAAGGAGCTGGCGGCTGCGTTCTATACGCTTAACTCGAAGTACAGGATTTCTTGGGAATGTGCGGAGTTGTTGATCGAGTTGGCGGGTGGTGGGGGTGCTGGCGCGGGTGACAGTGGTGGTACCGGTGCTGGCATTTCGACGACGACGAGTTGGGGGGGTGTTGGGGGTACAGCCCCGCCTGCCGAGTTCCTGCTTCCTAGTCCGAATGAGATTATGGGTGGTGCGGGTGCAGGTGCAGATTTGGGAGTGGGAATGGGAGGGAAGAAGAGGAGCAGGGAACGAGCGATCACGCTTGCGGGGGATGAAGCGAAACCTACACCGTCGTCGTCTTCGTCCATTCCAGCCGCGCTTTCGGCGTCGTCGAGCAGTATGCCGTCGAATAATGCCAACAATTCGTGGCGAGCGTCTACGGGTCGACATGATCTCAGTCATCGACAGCTGGTGCTCTTGCGCGAGATGTTGAATAACTCCAATGCGACGGCGGATGTGACGACGACCGCGACTCCTGAAGATGTCGAGGCTGAGGTGGAAGAGCTGGTGATGATGCCGTCGCATTTGAATAGGGAGTGGAGGTGGGGGGATGCTGGGAATAGTACGGTCACTCTGCCGTCTTCGGAGGTGGAGGAGCAGCAGCAGCGTGGTGGGAAGAGACGGAGTGGGAGGATGAGTGGGATACGCGATATGCTGAGGGCGTTGAAGAGGAGCGCTGGTGCGACGACGGCGTCGCCTCCTCCTCTTCCAGCCACGGAACAACCTCCTCCGCATCATCATCATCATCACCACCATCATCAAGAGCAACCGCCCGTCCCACTCCTTTCGCCCGAGGTCTTCCAATCCACTGCCTCGCTCAGCACAGAATCGTCAGCTGGTAGCCGGCGTCGTCGATATCCGAATATTCCACTCCGAATTCCCAACGCGCGACGTGCCAACAAGTCGAGTACAGGTCCCGAGTCTATACGATCCGCATCGAAATCGACGACGACGCCGACTACGACCACCCGAGCACGGTCGCCTGAGGCCGTTTACCCCGCGTCGTTTTCAGCCCCAAAACCGTCCCCTCGTCGACCGTCGCTCGCTTCCATCTTTCGTAACATCGGCGGGTCGAAGCGACCTGTTAGTGTTTCGGTGGATGATATGGTTGTTCGTGGGCCGATTCCTTCTTCTGCGACTACCACTGCGACTACGGCTTCGAAGGGCGATGATGTGGGGGATAGTGGGACGGGGGATAGTAGTAGCAATACGGGCGAGGAAGAGGAGGAAGGGGAGGAAGAGGATTGGGATAGGATGGACTCGGCCTCGGATTTGGATGCTGCGGCGAATGCGCCTCTTCAACAGGTTGTGGAAGGGGGTAGCGATACCGTGCGTGGCGGTGGTGGTGGGGGAAGTCGCAAGCTGGGCAAGAATAGGAAGGGGAGGAGTCCGTACCTCGTCCTTCAGGATCCGCACGTCGTCCAGCCGAAACGGTCGTTTTGTGGTTCGCAGGCTTCGTTTCAGCAGCAGCAGCAGCAGCAAGGTTCCCCGACGAGTAATTTCGGGACGGCGACTCAGGCTCAACTCGTGCGGCCTTTGAGGCTTTCGAACGTCGACGAGACGGATTACCCGCATTCGCCCGTGTTACCGACTACGACGACTTCGAGACCGTCATCGAGAGTCTCAGGCAAATTCGGATCCCCTACTCAGTCGAACTCGATACGCGCCAAACCACCAAACGTCCTCGCTGCATCTGCGACCATGCCCATCCTATCGTCGGCTACAACAACCTCCGCGCCATTACCCATCCCAATCCAAGGACCGCCATCGTCGACGACGATGCCTGTTATCTCGTCGCCTGCCTCGGGTACGGGTATCGCTGTTGCGGCTGGGGGAGATTGGAAATTGGCGATGACGCCGGAGAATATTAGGCCGTTGTTGGAGAATGCGAGGGAGGTGCATGCGCGGTTGTGTGATTGCGTGGAGGAGCTTGGGAGGTTGAAGGAGATGGTTGGGGTTGGATTGGGGAGGTAGGGGTTCGTTGGGACTCGTCGGTCGTGTGTGTGTGTGTGTTGGTTGATTTTATTTTGTGTATCTCTTGCTGTCGATAGTGTTTTTTGCCGTTCGTTTCGTTTCGTTTATCTCTTTTGGTAGTAGCGGTATGTGCGTAGAGTATGAAGTAGTCTTTTCTTATTATTGAATATATCTTGAATTACATTCCTTGCCTGATATGTGGATCGTGATTCCAGAGGAGGTGGACGTGGTGGTTCTCGAAGTCGTCGTACTAAGTGGCAACGTCCTGGGCCACAACTGATCATTTTTCAATGTGTGAATGCGTCGATCATTGTTATTGAGGTGCATTGCATGTCCATTCCCGAATTTAGAATTCAAGTCGCATCTTTCTTTACCATGCGTACGATTTCAAAAAATTACCGGGGAAAGTTTTAATGTGATGTACTAAACCGGGGAAGGATGCTAAGGCACTACTATTACTTACCAACATCGAACCGAAAATTGGAATACAATGGAACTGCTTGAAGACAGTCTCTGAAGTTGGGTCTGGGACAAACGTGCTGCCCTCGACGCCAGGTCGACTTTGTCGTCGCTCGACACAAAGATGGACAACGTAACATTCTCCAACTTTGACCATCCTGGCTGCGTCAACGTTCTATCGAGCCTTCCCCATTCATCTCCTTGGTCGAAACGGCATTCACCTGCCCAAGTATCAGAGACACTAAGCGTCAGTTTTTCGATACTGTTTTGATGCCGCATCTCCTCGAGTTCAGCGACGAGTCCCCTCATATCTCCAGCGTCATCAATACTCATGACAAAATGCACGCGGGCCAATGTTTCGCTTGAAGGGTTCAGCATCTTGGCAATGCCGGTCCACGTTGGCTGGCAAAACATGACTGGAAAGCCACATTTACGTATTGAGAACCAATTTTAACACAACATGGCACCAGTACTTACTAGAGATAAAGACGTCTGTAAGTTGAAAGCAGCGTTGGAAAATCTGGCGCGAGGCTTCAAATGCGTCGCATGTACCAATACTGAGCGATATCGAGGCGAGGACAGCTAAATCAAATACGGGTCTTCCATCAGGACGCAACGACGTGCCGAGCATTGAAAGTACTGTGGCCGGAGCGTTATCCCGAAATTCTAGGCGATGGAGTTGGAGGGGTTTTCCAAGGGGAAGATGTGAAGGCATGGTATGTGCGCTTTCCATAGATCTCGCAGAAGTATCTTGGACAACGATTTCATGAAGGTTGATGCATGGGATAAGATCGGTGAAAATAAAGCCTGGAACCCTAAGTAATTCTAATCGAAGGAGCGATGAAAGCTGTAGGAGGTGGAGGAGAGTTGGTCGAAGGCTGTTTTCCCCCCACCGCCGCCCCCTACATAACCAGTTGATGGTGAGTGACTCTATCTTTGTGAATTGGTCAAGGATTTTCGGAAGCGGTGGGTCCTCAAAATCTTCCTCTTGGATACACCAAACAATTTTCCGAATATGGTCGGCAATTTCTGGTGCGGTGGATAGAAGGCGAACGAGTCTATCAATGGGCTTTGGACCGCCGGTTCTGTGGGAATAAAGGCAGATAGAAGCAAAGATATGCTTTCGGCACAGCTCAAGGAAGCATTGGCACACAAGAGAGAACATTTTGAGAGTCGAAAAACGTGGATCGTCTTGAGCAAGGGAATCGATAATCATTTGTATGATTTCGACAGGAAGGGTGGGCTGGGAGGGCATTTTACAGGCGATGAGGAGACAAAGGCGTATTTGAGCCGTAATGACCTTGTTATATGCCTTAATACCAATGATGTCGATTATACACTCTCTTTTTAAGTTATATCTTATCTTCTTGTACAACATTTTCCTGGTTATCTTTACACAGTCCGTAAGTAATAATATATATTAGTACACATGCCAATTTGTTAAGAGATTGGCGGTCGCGTTCGCGAGCTACGCGCTCATCGTTGTGGTGCGCCTTTGATGGCGCGATTACCAAATATGGACATTTGATTACAAATCAGAGCCGACTTTATAATTTTAATCATTTCATGTTAGTTGCTCAAGTTGAAGGTGAAAATAGAATAAAGAACAAAGGTTGTTGACTGAAGGTTCACGATGATTCACTGAAGGTTCGTCGAAGGTTCGTCGAATGTTCGCCGAAGGTTCGCCGAAGGTTCGTCAAATGTTCGCCGAAGGTTCCGTACACACGAACCTCATTCAAATTTAATCTTCATTGCCATGTTGCAGAGTGTACTCAATTGTTTCTCCAGAGATGATATGAAAATGATCAAATAGAGGAGAGATACAAAAAATTGACGAGGTAAAAAAAGCGATGATGTACAAATACAAATGAAGTAAAAAAAATGCCTAGATAATCATAGGACAACCGTCCTGGGGGCAACGGAAACGCGTGAAGGTATTGTTCTGGGCGTACTGGATAAACGAGGCCCCTAACTGTTCCTTCCAATCCGTGGGAGGCCGACGCGCTTTGTTCCACCACAAGACCATCGCACCAGAACCTGATATCCTCCAAGAATTGGCCGAAGGGCCCAGCTTTCCACGGAGGATTGGCATAGTAAGGATCTTCCCGACGACGTTGTCAGGTGGAATATCAGACGCGATAGGCGGTAAAACATGTTCCCGCAGGCAGCCTACGTCAAACCACATGCTGCAACTAGGACAATACCTCTGAATGACCTTCTCTGGTTCATATTCCTGACGGCAGAGGCAATGGTCATTCAGCCCCTAAGAGAAGAATGTTATCTCTAGTTTAAACGCGGCAAATATGATAATACCTTCATCGTTCCATCGTAATGTAACTTGAACCTATAATACCAAGTTTGGGAGCTAACGGGCTTCTCGACGATATATTCCGTGTCTCGGAACTTGACGACCTCGCAAAGGCCTTGGGGACGATCAGCATGAATTTAATCTGGCATACAA